>JACYFF010031958.1:95126699-95213398 GCA_017589665.1 Selenicereus undatus
AAGGGGAGGGGGGTTATTAAGTGGAACTGAACCGGTTTCTTGCTGAACCGGGCCGGTCCGGTTTATTTCTGGACCGGTCTGGTTTTTATCTCTTTTGGCCCGGTTTTTCAACCTTCAATTTTTCTTCATTTTTTCCTTGCATTTTCCACCATTTAAACCCATTTTTCACCTTTATTCAAAATCTGCAAAATAAAATAAAATTAATTAAAAACCCTAAAAATATTATTAAAACGAGCCTAAAATTGGTGGAAAAGTACCTTAAAAATATCATATTTTTGGCTCAAACATATATCCATGTCAAAAAGGGTCCAAGTTCAAATCACTCCCTTACAATATTATGGTAAAGATATTGATATTTACGCTTTACTCTATGATATTAGGCACACCAAATTTAATAATCAAATAATCACAGGGATAAAACCCAATTTATGTAATGGGTCAGTAAGATTCAATTGTTGACCTGGATATTATGTGAGTCTAAAAGATGGATTTGCCAAAAACTTCCTATACTTTAAGATAAAAATAGTTGGAATGGACATGAAAAGAGGAGAATATCCTTTAAGGATATTCTAAAAAATTATCTATAAATTAGATAATACAATAGACCCTATGACTAAGGTGACAATGATAGAGGCAGAGAAATTTGAAAGACCTACCCCAATGTAAAAGATCCAAAGGATTAAATCCAATCCTCATGAAATAAAAATCAATCGTTCATGGATATCTAGCTTTGCCAATCCTACGAAGATCAATAAGAAAAATATAATAAAGATAGATGAGGAAGGGATAATCACCATTAAACCCCAATTATTAAGAAGTATGAGTAAAAGGTCAGATTTGGGAGAAGGATCTTCATTAGCTAAAGAAGAGCTTAAAGAAGATGATTCAATTAGCATGACCAGTGAAACGAGTAGAATGAGTTTTGAGGGTGCAAGACCTAGTGTAGATCAAATTATGAGTCTAGATAGAAAAGTCATTGGGTACAAAACTAAAACTGTTAGTGAACCCATCTATGAGGATGAATTAGTCAAAAATATGACTATGAAAATATGCTATGAAGCTACCAATACAAATCCTAACAGCATCTATATCCCAATAAAAGTATGTTTAGATGGATATACCAAATATGAATTGTGTGCTTATATAGACAGTGGTTGTTTCGTATGCTTTGGAAAAAGATCGTTATTTTCTAAATTTATGTGGAAAAGAGCTAAAAACCCTTTACAAGTAAGGATAGCTGATAATAGTGTTATGAGCCACAATGAAGCCATAGAAGGATTATCCATAGAATTAGGAGGAGTCCAATGTGTTATACTAGTTTTATGGGCTACTGATCAACCCTCTCATGATATGATTATTGGAAATAATTTTCAAAGATTATATTCTCCATGCACCCAGACCATAAACCAAATAATATTTAAAATTAATGGTCACTCAGTCCCTATTGAAAAATTAAGTAAGGCTTACACTCATCAAAAAAATTAAATTCACACGCAGCCACCGTAGTGAGAAGGTAATGCCTGCACATCGAGAAGTAGCACTAATGATCTCATTACTTGAGTTATCTGTTAAAGAACAGATTGTGGAAAACCAAGAAAAATTATGCAAGGAATTGTACTCTGACAATCCTCTAAAATTTTGGGATAAAGACAAAACATTTGCTAAAATCACTTTATTAAATCCCAACACCATCATTAGGTTAAACAAATGGTGTATACACACCAGGGCATTCAAGAGTTTAATAAACAAATTAAGGAACTTCTAGATAAAGGATTGATTAGAAACAACAAGAATTCTCACACTAGTCCCGCTTTCATGGTAAGAAATCATGCTAAAGAAAAAAGAGAAAAAGCTAGAGTGGTAATCAATTATAACAAGCTTAATCATAATACTGTCTTTGATGGTTACTACATTTCTAACAAAACAGTCCTTTTCAACAAAATTCAAGGAGCCTCTTGATTCTCAAAAATAGATGGCAAAAGCGGTTATTAGCAGATAAAAATGGATGAGAAAAGTATTCCTTTAACTGCATTTAGTGCCCCACAAGGACATTATGAATGGATAGTAATGCCATTTGGTCTTAAAAATGCACCTCAAATATTTCAAGGGAGAATGGATAATATCTTTAAAGACCTCAATCATTGTTGTTTAGTTTACATCGATGACATCCTTGTTTTTTCTAAAATCATGGAACATCACAAAGATGACATCTTAGCAGTCACCCAGAGATGCATTGATCATAACATTATACTTGATAAGAACAAATGCATTTATGCTGAGCAAGAAATTAAGTTTTTAGGACTAGAGATAAAAGTAGGACAGATCATTCTACAAAAGCATATTCTAGAAAAAATAGAAAAAGTTTCTGAAAAAATTAAGGGCAGAAAGCAGCTAGAAAGATTTCTCGGATGCCTTACCAATGCTTCAAATTTCATTAAAGATTTAGCCAAATTAAGAAAGTCATTGTAGCAGAAGTTTAAGAAAGAAGTAAGTTGGACGTGGACCATTAATGACACAAAGATTGTTCAAAACTTCAAAAAGATGTGTAAAAATCTTCCTATTCTTAATTTGCATAACAAAGGAGATGATTTAGTTCTTGAAACAGATGCCAACAATGAACACTGGAGTACAGTACTCAAAATCAAAGAAGGAGAAAAACTTTGCAAATATTGCAATGAAAGTTTTAATAAGGCATAATGCAATTATCCTACAATGAAAAAAGAAATCCTAACAGTCATAAAGGGAACTGAAAATTTTTTAATCTTTTCAGCCCCAAAACCTTTTCTTATTAGAACAAATTGCAAAGGAATACTTGGTTTTGTGAAAAAGAATTTGTCAAATATGCAAGCGCAAGGGCGACTCCTGCGTTCGCAATTATGGCTTAACCAGTTTTCCTTCTCTATTGAACATATACAGGGATCGAAGAACTGTTTGCCAGATAATTTAACTCGAGAACTCGCTAATGGTGAATGGTGATCATAAAAGCCGACCTCCTGCCAGAAAAGGATGAAATCCTTAACGAAATGTCATTCCTACTAGAACGGGTTATGCCTTCTAGTAAAATCCTTATTAATAACCTAGAATTCCATACAAAAAGTAGATCACGTTTTGGTCTACTATCTACTACTTACCTAATAGCCCAAAGATTTTTCCGTCTAGAGTTTATAAATTAGTTATCTTCAGTGCTCTTATGAAATCCAAGAAAAAATAAGTTCTCATGTTCAAGAAAAATGGTTCAATAAGTGGTATGCAGCCTGTATCGACTTTTATCATCATTATTCCTATGATATTTAGGAGTCCTGGAGTACAACGATTTTTTTTTTGCGACAGATATGGAGTTGGTGGTATTTGTTTCCCAGCAAATTCATTGTCTCCAAATGATCCTATTTTTAAAACCTGAAAATACGGGACGGTACTTTACTTCACAGAAATCCCAGATCCAAAATCCCCATTTTTTTCAACCTTAACTAAATTCCAACAATGCATGTTCAAAAAGATCCGTTGGGTTCTTACATCTCCTGAGGGTCCAACAAAAATTCCAGTTGGCAGATACCTAACTTTAGAGGTTTATAGCGTTCTAATTGAATATGAAAATAGAAAAACCAAACCAGCCCATTATCTTGTCCAAATCGTTGATTGCGATGATCTCAATTATCATGCCTTATCAAGGGTCGTTGGATTTTTCAACATTTGTCATCAATGTTGGGCATTAATCGAACGAGGGAAAACATTAATGCATTGTGGAAACACTACTTTTGTATATGATAATGAATTCAAAGACTACATGAAGGTGGAAGGCGTAGTGTCAGAAGATATCTTTGATTATCTCTTTGATGTTGGAGCGGGAAAATTCTTATTAGAAAATGAGAAAAAAGGTCTCCTTGAATTATTTGAAGAATGGGATTCAGAGCACCTTAAGCAAATTGATGAAGATTTTGATTATTACCCTGATAATGATGGTCTGGAAGATGTAATTCGAGATGAAGGCATACAGAATCTCAATAATGATGACTAGTCTTGTCATCATTAAAAGTTTCGAAAAGTAGCTGTCCCATTAGTGTATTATTATGACAAGTGTCTGGTCTGTAAAATAAAGTGTGTACTATTGAGTTAGTATGTACTGTAGCCATGTGAAAAATCTTTATGTACTGTACCCACTAGGGCATCCTATGTCCTTCTATCCCCTCTATAAATAGAGAGGTCGAGTGCTGCGAAGGGACACGGTCATTTGAGCATTCTTGAGCAAATGAGAAGTTGGGATTCTTCATTTCACTATGAGCAAGCATCTCTAATGATCTTAGCTTAAAGTCTCTCTTCAAAGCCTTCCATTGTAATATTTTCACTTTTGAGCTTTCAATAAAAGAAGTTTCCTAGTAGGGAACGTCATTCAATCAAACCTTATGTCTTCAATATTATAGTTTCTCGATTAAAGTCTCACTATCCTTTAAAAATACTTAAAACTTGATTAAACACTAAGGTCCGAGGTAGAAAATGAAATGGATCTGTGTTGTACCTGATCAAAGGAAGGTGGGGTTGAGATTAGCAATCACTGTAAACCGGAAGCTAAAATAACGCCGGAGTTCGGCGCCGACTAAGTTCAGGTAACGATCAAAACTCTCTAATTAAGTTTTAATTATTTTTGCTAAGCATGGTGGCCTATAACCACAGAAATTATAATATATAAGATATAAGTAATAGATTGTGATAATTAGTACCAGTAAAGTCATTATAAGAAGTTAAATCAGTTAAAACAAGCATACTTTCTAGAAAAAAAACCCCTAAAAATAGCTTATTTATACGTTTTTCCTATTCCATGTACTATTATGCAATTTCTAAAAGTTTAAGGACTAAATAATAAGAAAAAAGGACCTAAAAATTAGTTCTCTGAAAACTTAGGGCATCCCAAAGTTAGTTTTGAAAATGCATGGGCCTAAAAATAGTTACCCTTAAACTTAGGGACCTAAGTGTTAGTAATTCATTATGTGAGTAAGGATCATTTACTGACTACACATACCTACAATGACATTTATGAAACAGAGTCAAGGCTTAGTTATCGTTCCCCATTATGCATAAGTGTTATCAAATCAGAACATATTTATCAAGTTAGATGACATTTATGAAATAGACAACATTTATCAAGCCAGATGACATTTTTTAAAGACTTAAGGTACGGCCATTGCCTGTATCTTCAGAAAGCAGAGCATGTTTATCAAGTTACAACTCTTAATGAGTTTATCAATGAATCAGTTTATGCAGCAATTTGCCATTCAACTTGTGACCCCGTTAGTTATCATCTATAAGGCGTCAACCCATCATTTACCCACGCAAGTTTAGGCCAACTCTTGATCGGATTGGCAGGTGTACACCTACGTATAGATCATATCATTGTAAGGAGTTTACATCCAGATAATAATGATCAATTCAGTTTCATATTACTTTCACTTTCATTATTATTGCGAACTAAATGAATTACAAAGACGAGTACCCATTAACAGTGTTTCTGCGCTCATTTTACAATACATGAAGGCATGTACTGAGTTTTAGCTCACATTTTCGAATTGTTTTCACATTTTCCATTTTAGGTGATGAAGTATCACACGTTTCGCCGTTTAGCAAGCCGTTTTGGGAGTCATTAGATGCTCACAGTGGATTCAGCATAGCATGAATGTTAGGAACGACCTCAGGGTCAAGTTGGGTTTATATTCAATATACTTGTATAGTGTGGAGTGCGAGTTAGCACATGGTATGATTAAGTCGACTGTATTAAAGTTGAACTATTATGGACTTTGGTCTTGGAGTGTTTCAGTTTAATAGATATTGTGATTTGAACATGAATTGCAAGATTAAATGGTTTTGATAAGCCTTGTCCTTATCAGGATGGCGGTAGCACCTTTTATCATTAAGTCTTCCACTACTGTTTTCTGTAAATTATGTCATTAACATTTTGGGGGCGTTACAGACGAGGGTGAAGTTTGAACACTTGTCGCAGGTGCGGACCAGGTTCATAGCGTCTTCTCGTAGGGACGACCAGTAATAGCTGGTATGTATGGACGGAACTGTTAGGGCGCGACCTCCAATATAGGAACTGCACACCCCTTCGTGTAGCTCTTCCAGTACCTTCCTCCCCACCTCCGGGGTTACGCAGTGCAAGAGCAGTCGGGTGAAAGATCACTTGTATAGGATCCCGTCATATAGTATAAACCAGTTCTTCCGTCTTTTTAGGCGGTCGGCCCCCTGGGAGTCCGGGGGCAGAGTGCTGTTAGACAAGTACGCGCGTATGTGGTCCATCCATGTTGAGCTCCTGTCCAATCAAAGTACTTTATAAGGGTCAATACTTCGCCCCGTCAGAGTCTCCCATTGTATGTGTTTTGGCTTCCCGTCTTCAGAGGAGTTGGCCAGCTTGGACAGTGCGTTTGCTTGTCGATTCTCCAACCGCGGTGTGTGGGTTATTGAGAAGTGTTTTAGTAGCTTGGTGGCCTCACGAACCGCCAGACATAGGCCGTTATAGTGTCGTCTTTCACTTCGTATTCCACAATGAATTGGCTAACTACGAGCTGAGAGTTTCAGAACGCTCGGACTGAGTCTGCCCCTACGGTATAGCACAGCTCCGCTCCTGCTATCAAGGCCTCGTATTCAACCTCGTTGTTCAATGCCTTGAACATGAACTTCAAGGCATGCTTATGATGTTCTCCCTGGGGGCTTTCAATAATTAGGCTAGCACCACTCCCATTCTTGGTGGACGATCCGTCCACGTAGAGGTTCCAGGAAAGAGAGGGCGAGTCAGTGTCCCCATGTTTGTTGATGCTTTCAGCTAAGAAGTCGGCCAAGGCCTGGACTTTGATGGCCCGTCATGCCTCAAAGGTGAGGTCATATTGAGACAACTCTACTGCCCACTTCAAGAGCCATCCGGAAGCATCCAGCTGCTGGAAGATGTTCTTCAAGGTTTGGTCGGTGAGAACGGACACCTTGTGCGCCTCAAAGTAAGGCCACAACTTCCGGCTCGCCATTACTAGCTCGTGGGCAAACTTCTCAATGAGTGGATAGTTCACCTCTGCCCCGACTAGGGCATAGCTGATGTAGTACATCAGGATCTATTCCTTAGCTCTCTCTACTACTAATACTGCGCTTATGGCTTGTTTTGAGACGACCAGATAGAGCAGGAGTGTTTCCCTGGGAAAGGGACTCGTTATCTTGGGCAAGTAAGCCAATTAAGCTTTGAGTGCCTAGAAGGCCTCATCAACTTCTTCATCTCATACAAAGTGGGCACGCCTTCGCCAGACACGGAAAAAGGGCTAACAGTTATTAGCGGATCTGGACATGAACTGTAATAGGGCCGCAATACACCCTGTCAGTCGCTGGACCTTCTTAATGTTGCGCGACGGCTTCATATTTAATATTGCTTGGATTTTGTCCGGATTACCCTCTATTCCGCGGCTACTGATCATGAACCCTAGGAACTTCCTCGAACGAACCCCAAACACACATTTCTTCGAGTTGAGCTTCATGCCAAATGTCCGAAGGATGTCGAAGGTTTTCCGCAGATCTTGGCTTTGCTTGGTATCAAGCATGCTTTTCGTTATCATATCATCCAAGTAAACCTCCATGGTTTGACTGATGAGGGGCTCAACTAGCTTGTTTAGTAACCGCTGACATGTGGCCTCTGCATTTTGCAACCCAAAAGGCATTACTTAGTAGCAATGCAGGCCTCAGTCGGTTAAGAATTGGGTTTTTTTCCTGGTCGTCGGGACATAGGAGTATTTGGTGGTAACCGAAGAAAGCGTTCCATAAAACTCAATAAGGCATGGTCGGCCGTGACATCCACTAGCTTGTCTATCTTTGGGTGGGGGTAGTTGTCCTTTGGGCATGCCTTGTTAAGGTATGTGAAATTCACTAGGACAACGTTTGAGATCCATTTAGTATATTGACATTCCCTGATAGAGCTGGCCTCAAGCAGCTTCTGCACCTTTGCGGTTGCTGCCGTGGCCTTTTTGGGACCTATGTGCCACTTCTTTTGGATTATCAATTTATGTGTAGAGTCCATGTTTAGCTTGTGTTCCATTATGGCGAGATCGATATCAGGCCTTTCCTCGGGGCTGAAGGCAAAAACATCCTGGTACTCCCGTAAGAGCTCGATTAAGGAATGTCAGACGGGGGCCTCCATTTCCCAACCTAGTTGGACCGTCCGCTCAGGACACTCTTTGTCAAGTGGGATCTGTTTAGTGCCACCCACGACCTTTGGGTAGGGTCGCTTAGGCTTGGCCGAGGCCATGGTGTGTATTACCAAGGCTTTTACGACCGGAAGAGGAGGTCCGGTCCATGGCTTCTTGTCTGCCAATGGGGGTCCGGCCGGATCATGCTCAGTTGTCCGCACCACCAGCATCCGAATGCCAACAAGGTAGCACTCTCGGGCCGTCCGCTGGTCTTCTTGCATTCGACCAACACTTCCATCGTCGGCCTCGAACTGAAGTCTACCTCCAAACTTTGTGTAGGCTCCCTCCCCGGATACTTCAGCTTCCTCAAGCAGTCCCACATGATGATATCCATGGAGCTCCTGGTGTCAATAAGGATTCTTCGTACGATGGCGTTAGCCACTTTCATCTCAACCATCAACAGGTCTTTGTGTGGAGAGGTAAAGTGTGGGATGTCCCTTCCCCCGAACACCATCGTGGGTACTGTTACTTTGCTCCCTTGCTCGGCTGTGAGAACCTGCTGGGCTCCTCACAGCTGAGCCTTCCAAGCAGACCGGATGATACTCTCCACACATCCCCTGGCAATGGTTGCTACTGTTTCGGTGGAACACTCTTCTTCTCGAGGTTCAAGCCGTGCTGGCTCAAGTTCCTTTTAGAGGAAATGGAGTCCTCTCTTCAGAAAACGGTCGATCTGGCCCTTATCAACCAGCTCATAAAGGGCCTTCCGTAACTCCCGACATTCTGCAGTTGTATGTCCGTTTTGCTCGTGAAATTCACAATACTTTTGCGCATTGTGTAGTTTCGACGTTGAGTTAATCGAAGGTGGCCTCCTCAGCATTGGGTGCTCCTTTACCTCCATGAGGATATTCCCGGGGTCCGTGGTAAAACGGGGGTCCACTCCCTTGAGCCTTGGCTTTCTATCTCTGCGTTCCTATCAACCGGGACTTTAGCCTTCTTAGGAGCGCTCGTGCTCTTAGCGCAAATTTCGGTGGCACGGATAAAGTTGGCGGCCTTCCGTAGCGTTTTTGCCAATGTGGTCTCCTTTTGTTCAACCAAGGAAAACTTGAACCGTCCACTCTCTAGGTCGTTCAGAAATGAGGTGTATGCAACCCTGTCTTCCAAGTCTAGGATTAGGACTGCTTCCTGGTGGAAGCGCTTGACGAAGTCTGCTAAGCACTCCTGCGGCCCCTACTTGATCTTGGACAGATGGATGCTGGTCTACCTCTCCTTGTGACTGGTGATGAATTGGCTAACAAACCTATAAGCCAAGTATCGGCAATACGCCACATCATCCACGTTTTGGACATATATATGCGCCTTGTAGACCCCTAAGTGTTCTTCTAGGTCGGTGGTTCCATCGTACAGATCCACGGTGGGCATCTTTACCTTCCTATAGCATGGAGCGTTGATGATCTCTGCACTGAACGGGGTAAAGAAGGGAATAGTCCTCGTCTGAGCGGTCGTTTTGGAAACTTTGATGGGGGTCTGGGCAGAGTCCGGTCATTTTACGGGAACCCCTGAACGGATAGGCTTCTAGAAGGGGGGTTGTGAGTGCGTTCGCAATCCAGATGATGCTCGGGAGTGGGTCGCCGTCTTGAAGCTTCCCCTCAAGGCCTTGAGGTTTGCTCATGTTCTTCCCACCAGTCGGTACGTCGGGAATGCGTCGCATATGGCGTTGATGTCGTGTTTGACCTTGCCGGTCGTCCTTGGCTCAAACGAAAGCTCTGTGGGGTGCCCACTCCCACAGACCAGTCGCGGTACTCTCCTTATGATCGGTCTTCCATAGCCTCTTTCACCTGCTGCATAATGGTGTCGGTCACGATGGACATGAAGTTCTTGAGTGCGTCCACTGTTACGTACGCTTCTCGTTCAGCTGGCGCGGCCCAACCAAATGGGGGTTAGCCCTAGAACCTTCAGAGGTGTCCTGCAACTCTGGAGGTACCGGGGCTTCCGTTGTGGGCGCTTTGTCTCTTCGGACCTGTGCTCGGGTGGCTTCACTAACAATCATCGTTCACCATTCTTTCTCCATGGACGGCGCCAAATCTGTTTCCGTACTTTCCGGGGTGCTGAAGATGACGTGGGATGAGAAAGCGGGGCTTATGTGATGGTGCATGCGAAGTTTCGGATAATCTTCCTCCTTGAACGTGGGACCTGCAAAAAAGGCACCCTCCAGTTGTGGTCCGAGGAACGACTCTCCGACGGTCAAGTCAGTGGAGGGTCCCAGCAAAAGTCAAATCGAAAAAGAGAAAGAATTTCTGAGGGATCAGAAGTGCATATGAAAAACCACCCCTTTTTCCAAGGTAGGTAAGTGAGTATCTATAGCTTCTATAGCAAATGATAAAATGGTAACTTCACTCTACGGGTTCTCTCAATGGGTTGCCAAACAGTTTGCCTTTGGGCCCCTGAATGTAGCCCAAAGGGTCCTGCAAGGGGCTTGTTATGCCCAACTGGGCCTAACCCACAGTTGGGAGTGGGGGTTCATCCAGAGAACCATATTTTCTAGATCAGTTAGGGTTTCGAATTTTGGTGGTTGGAGATTTGTAAGATAAAATATGTTGTTGATTCCTCAATAGTATTCCCTATTCATATTTTTTTAGAATATTTCAAAGAAATTCCAATTTAGATAATCTGAGATAAATATGGATGTCATCCTCATGTTTTGCCCTGTACTTGTAGTAAAGAACCCCCTTACTCCAATAAATGGATGTGCTCTTTGTGTGCTTTCGCATGTTGAATTCCATTGAGCAAAGTTCCTCACCACACACATCAAGAATGTTCGATTGAATTTGTGATTTGTGTCATTTATTTATTTATCAAACAATGGTAGTTATATTTTGATAAGGATTACAAGGATGAAAGACTATTTAGCATATTGCTACCCCCTCCTCTTTTTTGGGCAATGGTAAAGGCCAAGGGTGATGGCATGCTTGTTAATTTCCTTTAATATGGATTGTTGGTGAAACACCTGTTCTTTATGCCTGAAATTTATTTGGGGATGCCTTGGTAATGTTGTTTTTTCTTGCTGTCATTGTCTAGAATTATATGTGTGTGTTTGACTCTCTTTACACCTTTGGTAGTCCAAATATCTCACGTGATCCATGAGTTTGAGATGACAGATGGGTGATGAAGGTGTGAATGTGATTTTCCAATAGAGTCACATGGTTGATATATAATGATTTATAGAATGTGCATTCATGTGAAAGCACAGTTTCGAGTAGTGCATTCTCATTCAAGTTATTGATAAGAGTCCACATTTTGAGACTTAGTTTTGCTATTGGTCGCTTGGTTTGATTTTTTTTTTGGGGGGGGGGGGGGGAGGGGGCTAAATTTGTAAGTTTTGTATAGCAATAATTGAGTTAGTGCTGGGACTTTATCTCATTTAGTTATACCTGTTTAGAAAGACTTTAAACATGGTATTTAAATGCAAGAAAGTTTAATGCAACTTTGTTAATGTCAAACTCTAGCCATTCAAGGTCCTTTTAACATTTGGTCTTACAGTTATGCAAAATTGACTACAGCTTATGTAGTTGCTACCAAGCTATTGCATCCAGGCTCAAGCATCTGTGCAAACGCTGAGTTTAGTTGTCTTCACAACTTTGCGAACATGTGAGGTAAATGACAACCCCCCTGCATGAGTAAAACCTTAACATTAAGTTTGGGATGTAGACTACGGAAAGCTAGTTGTGTGAACACAAGATGGCAATGTCAAGACTACCATTATGAAGAATTCAATAAATTTTGAATTGAATTAATTTTGAATTGTATTTATGTTTAACTTCAACACTCGAGGTGTGTACTTTTGACTTTGTTTGAAAGGATTGTAATTTTTGTGGTGCAATTAGATGGATTGTTGTTAGTCACTTATTAATTTGCTCGGTGGGAACCTTTTGAGATGTGTCATATGTGACAAGCTTTGAACAGAAGATAACTCAACTATAAAGATCACTGCAGGCTCAAATGCAAAATAGGTTACCATCTCAGCCTTACCCTAAACCTAAGGAGAATGTTAGTGCCATAACACTTAGGAGTGGGAAAGAACTAAAAGAACCTAAGAAGAGTAGAGAGTTAGAGCCTGAGTTCGAGGCCAAAGGCGCTGAACCAGAGTTAGATATAGATTCTCGTCAAACTACTAAGGAAATAGGAGATAAGAAAAGGGAACCTTATAAGCCAATTCCACCTTTTCCTAGCAGATTTCGAAGCCCTACTTCTAAGGTGAATGAGGCTAACCAAGATATCTTAGAGACATTAAAGAAGGTACAGATCAACATACCTCTTCTTGATGCCATTAAACAGGTGCCTCGTTATGCAAGGTTCTTGAAAGAATTGTGTACTACTAAAAGAAAGTTAGTGGGGAATAAAAAGGTAAGTGTGGGGGAAAATGTGTCTGCAGTTTTTCAAAGGAAACTTCCCCCTAAGTGCAAAGGCCCAGATGTGTTTTCTATTCCTTGTAAGATAGGAAATCTCTACCTTAATAAGGCTATGCTTGACTTGGGTGCTTCCATTAATGTTATGCCTAGGTCTGTTTATGACAAACTGAACTTGGGATAGTTAAAAGAAAAATGGTGTAGTGCTTCAGTTAGCTAATAGGAGCAGTATTTACCCAGATGGAGTGTTAGAGGATGTCTTACTCCAAGTGAATGAACTTGTGCTTCCTACTAATTTTTATGTGATGAACATGGGGGATGCATGTCATGATACTCCAATCTTGCTTGGCAGGCCATTTTTGAAAATAGCTAGGACTAAAATTGATGTGCATGAAGGAGCATTAACCATGGAATTTGATGGTGAAGTGATTAAATTTAATATTTTTGATGTCACGCAATTTCTTGCTAATGTGAATTGCGTGTATGCACTTGATGTTATTGATGAGTTGTCCCAAGATATTTATGACTTGTCCAATGAAGATGAATTTTTGACTGTGCTTACTAAGAGTCTTGATCATGCTGAGTTTCAAAAAGTGCCCCACCAGATTAATGATGATTTAGTGGAAGAGATCCAACTAGAGGATCCAGAAGCTTCATGAAGTCGAGCCAATGACTATAAACAAAGGCGCTGGTTGGGAGGTAGCCCAACGTTTTTAGGGAAGTACCCATTTAATTTTGTTTTTATTTGCATTATTTTCATCTTTTTGCATGCATTAGGGACAATGCATGAATTAAGTGGGGGGGTGCATCCTGCATTTAATCATTGCAGTGCTTTATTCTTGAAAAAGAAATAAAAAGAAAAAAAAATCAGGAAAAAGAAAAAAAAAATTCTTATAAATAATGCATGATATGAGTTTATACTTGGCTTGCTTGCTTAAAATCATGAAGACTTCGAAGCATGCTAGCTATCTTTTAGAGATGTTTGAGTTGATCATCATATATCTCTTTAATGAGTAACTGTCATGATTATTCATTGTATTTGATCATGTATTATATCCGCTTCAGAGGAAATAAAATGACATGACTCATCTCCTAGACTATTGAATTAGTAGAATGACTCATTCAAATTGTGACTTTTCTTGTCTGTTTGTTATATAAAAAAAATGAAAAAAAAATGGGTAGGAATAGGCAGCTCGGCGCCTTTTCCCCTCAAGTTTAGGTCTCAAGTGAGCCTTATGTATAAAGTAACCCATGATTGGAAGAGTCATGCCGCTTTTTGGGCCGATCAATGACTCAGCCAAACTAACTGTCAATAAAGAAATAAAGATGAGAATGAATTATTTGCTCCAGCACCACTATTCGGGTGAGCGTGAGATAGGGAGTGTTTAATTTCTAAGTCCGTATATGGGGATCGAATATGTGCGCTAGCGGAGTTTGAAAAAAAAAACAGAAGAAAAAAAGAAGAAATAAATACAAGGCAAGTTAGAATCAATTCAATGAGTTATTCTACCTAGTTCAATAGTCTTTATAGCCATACCATGCCTCAATTTTTCTATCATAAATTTTTTAGATCTCTTGATCAGTGTATGCATAATTAAAATGGATGGGTAATTATTGACCTTGTTACTTCATTATGGAAATGTTGTGAGGCTGATGAATAAACTTTCTAATGGCAGTTGGATGTCTAGTAGTTATTCACTCGTAGGATGAAAAACTAATTAATTTTCGATAAAACTATTTTTAAGGCAAGCCAAGGCCTAGTATGAATATCCTAGTTATGCATGATTTCATAAGAAAGAAAGAAGGTAAGTTTTTAGGTCGAGTCTAAGATTTTTTGCACGAGGATGTCCAAAGTCTAAGTGTGGGGGAATTTGTTAAGCCAAAAATCATGCATTGTTTTAATAATTATTTCGATTATATTTTATATATTATTTCGTCTAATTTACTTTATTTTATATGTTTTTCTGGTTTAGCATTAATAAAATAAAGAGAAGAAGAGAAGACGTCGAAGTTCGAGTTTTACATACTTAGCTATCAAGACGGTCCAAGAATAATAATTCATGAAAAATATTATTTCCATAATTATTTATTTGGGCTAGGGCTACAAAAGTTGAAGAGAAGCTAGAAGTTTTGGGGAAGAAGGAGTCTAAGGAAAAAAAGAACAAAAAAACCTAGTCACTAAGCCTAAGCCCATATCACTCCTAACCCTAACACCCATCATCCCCACCAACATAAAAACCCCTCACAGCTGCCCTTCAATGAACACCCCATCCATAACCAAGCCACGGCTTCTCTAGCCATAGATCATAATCACCTTGCCTAACATCTTCCTTAACGGCTGCTGAATCTCCATCACCATATCACCTTCTTATCCTCCATAAAAATCACCATCTTCCTCCTTCCTCACCAACCACACGCCTAACCCTCTTCCATCAGACCCCTTCAACCTCATCATATATATCATAATCATCACGGCTTCAACACAGAGCTTCACACATCAACATACCACGCCACCTCCTCTCCACGCCTAGCTCCATCTCCACGGCACCCATCATCATCTTCAAGTAGTATAGCTTTATTTCTCTTTTTTGTGTTTAGATTATTATTAAACATGAATTATTTGGGTGAATCTTGTGATTTAATTTTTAATATGAGTGAGTAATTTTCTTGTGCTTAGTATAATCTATTTGAAACCACGCTAAATTAATTATTTTGAAACAAATTTCATGTTTTATTGTCTAGTTGATTTTTATTCATGATTCTATAACGATTAGTATTTTTCGTTCATGATATTCGTGTTATATTAAATAGAATGCATGCTAGTTAGTTTAATACGAATTCATATGATAGTTTAAAAGTTTTAATACATAAAAGTTATTGTCTTTTAGGCAAAAGTATCACTCTAATTAATCATGGATGACACAAACTCATTTCTTTTAATTAGGTAATCATTATAGATCTTTGGTAGATCGATTTGTTGGTAAATTAGTTACAAGGTGTTAGATGATGTTTTTCTAATACGTAATGCTCTAGTTTGATTAAATTTTTGCGCTGGTGTGAAGGTTATCAAAATTAGTAGGGTTTATATTATGGGTGGACCTAATTAAACTACAATATAAGGAAAAACGGGGAAGATCCGCTGGTAGGTATTTTCTACAGTTTAACTCATTGATAAAATCGACTTGTGTGTTAATGATAAATATTAATTTGCATGGTGGATATAGATTATGCTAAGCATTTTTCATAAATTTGATATCTTTTGATAATTATTTGTTGCCTTTAGTTAATTTGTTTAGATTGTCAATTTTTATTCTTCAATTATTAGCTGTGATATAAAATTCATTTACCCCCCGCCAAAAGAGAGTCTTTTAAGAGTGTCTTGGTAATTTTAGATTAGTTAGATTTTGATTTTTAGAGTGATTATAATTTTTAGATTTGTTTTATATTATGTTTTGCCGTTTAATTATTAGTTTGTTAGAAATTAGGCTAAAAATAGTTCCTTTCATTTTTTTTCAAGTTTTAATCCATTATAGGGTTTTTATAGTGTCCTAATCTGCCTCTATTTAATTTCAGAATTGTTGGAAACTATTTGATAATTTTTCAGAAATATTTCGTGAATTGGATATGTGCAGGTTTTTATTTCAATAAATCTGAAAATTACATTTTTAATTTTTATTTCATGTTTTTTAGGGGTTATTTAGTCCAGAAAATTATATCCTTAAATTTTTTTAATTTTATTATTTAATTTCGTATTTATATTACTGGAGTTTATTTCTTTTCTAATTTCAGATTTAATTTTCTGTTTCATTTTTCTGGAGTTAATTTTCTGTTTTAATTTTTCTGAAATTAATTACTTATAATTCTGGAGTTTATAACTTATAAAATTTAAGAATATTAGTTTAGGTTACTGTTTGTATTTTTTTAATATTAATTTTCTGTTTGTTATTTTCTGTTTCACTTTTTAGTTGATTATTGTGTTATTTTTCTGTTTTTAGTTTTCTAGATTATTTAGGATAGCCATTTAATGTTTATTTCCATAATTAAATTTAGAATATTTAGGAGTAATATTAAGTATTTTTTTAGAATTTTATTTATTAAATATGATTTATTTTAGAAATACAAAGAGAAGAAACAGTAAATTAGATTAGTAAAATTACTTAGGATTAAATTAGCTTTTTGACATAATCTTTCCTCATGGATCGATCCCTACTTTTCTATGCTATAAATATTATTTATAAGTCGAAGTAGTGGTTAAATTTGTAGCTCCAAGACAAGCTTTACAAATTTTGTTACAAATTTTGGCGCTAATTCGATTTATAAATAATATTTATAGCATAAGAAAGTAGGGATCAATCCACGAGGAAAGATTACGTCAAAAAGCTAATTTAATCCTAAGTAATTTTACTAATCTAATTTACTGTTTCTTCTCTTTGTATTTCTAAAGTAAATCATATTTAATAAAGAAAAATCTAGAAAAATACTTAATATTACTCCTAAATATTCTAAATTTAATTCTGGAAATAAAATATTAAATATCTATCCTAAATAATCTAGAAAACTAAAAACAAAAAAATAACAAAATAATCAACTAAAAAGTGAAACAGAAAATTAATATTAAAAAAATCACAAACAGTAACCTAAACTAATATTCTTAAATTTTATAAGTTATAAACTCCAGAATTATAATTAATTAATTTCAGAAAAATTAAAACAACAAATTAACTCCAGAAAAAGGAAACAGAAAATTAAATCTGAAATTAGAAAAGAAATAAACTCCAGTAATATCAATACGAAATTAAATAAAAAAAATTATAAAAATTTAAGGATATAATTTTCTGGACTCAATAACCCCTAAAAAACATGAAATAAAAATTAAAAATGTAATTTTCAGATTTATTGAAATAAAAACCTGCAAATATCCAATTCACGAAATATTTCTGAAAAATTATCAAATAGTTTCCAAAAATTATGAAATTAAATAGAGGCAGATTAGGACACTATAAAAACCCTATAATGGATTAAAACTTGAAAGAAAATGAAAGGAACTATTTTTAGCCTAATTTCTAACAAACTAATAATTAAACGGCAAAACATAATATAAAACAAATCTAAAAATTATAATCACTCTAAAAATCAAAATCTAACTAATCTAAAATTACCAAGACACTCTTAAAAGACTCTCTTTTGGGGGGGGTAAACGAAGTTTATATCAAAGCTAATAATTGAAGAATAAAAATTGACAATCTAAACAAATTAACTAAAGGCAAAAAATAATTATCAAAAGCTATCAAATTTATGAAAAATCCTTAGCATAATCTATATCCACCATGCAAATTAATATTTATCATTAACACACAAATCGATTTTATCCATGAGTTAAACTGTAGAAGACACCCACCAGCGGATCTTTTCTGTTTTTCTTTATATTATAGTTTAATTAGGTCCAGCCATAATATAAACCCTACTAATTTTGATAACCCTCACACTGGTGCAAGAATTTAATCAAACTAGAGCATTACGTATTAGAAAAACATCATCTAACGCCTTGTAACTAATTTACCAACAAATCGATTTAACAAAGATCTATAACAATTACCTAATTAAAAAAGATGGGCTTGAGCCATCCATGATTAATTAGAGTGATACCTTTGCCTAAAAGACAATAAGTTTTATGTATTAAAACTTTTAAACTATCATATGAATTCGTATTAAACTAACTAGCATGCATTCTATTTAATATAACACGAATATCATGAACGATAAATACTAATAGTTATGAAATCATGAATAAAAATCAACTAGACAATAAAGAATGAAACTTGTTTCAAAATAAATAATTTAGCATGGTTTCAAATAGATTATACTAAGCACAAGAAAATTACACACTCATATTAAAGATTAAATCACAAGGTTCGCCCAAATAATTCATGTTTAATAATAATCAGAACACAAAAAAGAGAAATAAAGCTATACTACTTGAAGATGATGATGGGTGCCGTGGAGATGGAGCTAGGCGTGGAGAGCAAGTGGCGTGGCATGTTGATGCGTGAAGCTGTGTGTTGAAGCCGTGATGATTATGATATACATGATGAGGTTGAAGGGGTGCGATGGAAGAAGGTTAGGCGTGTGGTTGGTGAGGAAGGAGGAAGACGGTGATTTTTATGGAGGATAAGAAGGTGATATGGTGATGGAGATTTAGCAGCTGTGAAGGAGGATGTTAGGCGAGGTGATTATGGGTTATGATCTATGGCTAGAGAAGCCGTGGCTTGGTTATGGATGGGATGTTCATTGAAGGGCAGCCGTAAGGGGTTTTTATGATGGTGGAGATGATGGGTGTTAGGGTTAAGAGTGATATTGGCTTAGGCTTAGTGACTAGGTTTTTTTTTTCCTCTTTTTTTCCTTAGACTCCTTCTCCCCCAAGACTTCTAGCTTCTCTTTAACTCTTGTAGCCCTAGCCCAAATAAATAATTATGGAAATAATATTTTTCATGAATTATTATTCTTGGACCGTCTTGATAGCTAAGTATGTAAAACTCAAATTTCGACGTCCTCTCTTCTCCTCTTTATTTTATTAATGCTAAACCTGAAAAATATATAAAATAAAGTAAATTAGAGGAAATAATATATAAACATATAGTCGAAATAATTATTAAGACAATGCATGATTTTTGGCTTAACAATTACATTTCTTCACTGCTTGCTTATTGAGATTTGATTTATACATTTTAGTTTATTTTTTGTAGTTCTTTTCTACTGTATAATGAAGAATCACATACAAGTAAGCTTTAGTGTGATTGGTGAACTTCCAAATAAACATTGGTTCAGCAAACAGCGCGTTTTTTGTAATTGTATGGTAGTTGTGTCTTTCTCTTTATGCAGTAGTCATAATAAATTTCCAATATGGTATGTAGCTTATGTTATAATAATATAATGCCATCTCTTATTTAGAGTGTTAAAAGGATTGTATCATGTGAAAACATGGTTGATGGTATTTTAAATGTTGAAATTTATGAAAAACAATATACATTTAAAAATTATGATTAATAATTAAACCACCATTAATTTGTCCAATATTTAATTTTCCAAGGTTCTATGCAACATATTAGCAAATACGCTTACTTGGAAATATATGTATATATATGTATATATATATATATATATATATATATATATATATATATATATATATATATATATATATTTGTGAGGGATGGATAAATTTTAATTCTATCAATGTCTATGCTTAAATCAATACTAAAAAAATGAATTTTTACACAAATATAACCAAACAAATTTGTCATTTTTATATTTACCATTTATTATCTCTGTCACAGTTGGATAATATCTTTCATTGCCATAGTCCTATATCATCACTTTAACTTCTCACGTCATGAATTCGATATTAATGAATGAAAGTTGACTATACTAAGTAAGTATGCATTACTGTAAATAAGGTGATATAATTTGAGGAGTTGGATTATAAATTAAAATTGACAGCACTATATTAGCTTTAGTCTGGGTCTTTTCAAATTATGTGTTGCTTCTGTCACCTAGATATATAATATTACTCCACAAATATGGTTGATCCCTTTGAGGAAATTGTTTGATTTTGATATGCAATTTACACATGCTCTTTAACATTACAATTCACTATAAATGTGAATAGGTTGGGTTTTTTTTTTTTCTTTAGGTCCTTTCATTGTGTGTAGGGTAAAAAGCAGTTTTATTAATATAGGTGCATCAATTCCCATTTAACAACAAAATCTAAAATACACTTTCAAGGGTTGTTTTTGTATGTTACATTATTTGAAATTCAACTAAAAAATTTCAATTTTTCAAAATATTTTGAATGATTGGAATATTCTGTACAAAGCATGGGTCCATAGTAGTAATTAAAATCAAAATATTCGTTAAAACCAATACAACAAAATTCCTTAAGGTAGTGTTTGCACTGAACCATGTGAAAGTAGTTGGGCGATGGGGGTTGTGGGGGCATTAAGGGGTGGATTGATCTCAATACAATTGGACCGAAGGCAAGACGCCATTGAATTTTAAGTTCAGTGGTGGCAAGATTTGCTTTCCTTTCATATGATGCTTCACATTTGTCACTTGTAATCAATATTGTAACAGTATTCGAAATTCGTATAGCTAAAAAATATATGTTTGAACTATTTTTTTCAGCTCTTAGATTGTACGAACTAAATCAAAACGTCTTTCTAGACTTCTCCATTCATGTGGACTAGTAGGTAGTTTATGATTTTTAAATCTATGGTCAATCGGAACCAATCTCTCTGTAATTTTATAATTCAGGAGTGAAGCTACTACATTAGATCCTCAACATCCTGCCAGATGGCGAAATTTTTAGGGTATTGAATTTAAATTTGAATCAAAATTGTAATTACCTCAAGTCACCGATTGTATCACTGAAATTGTGTGCAGATATATTTTAGTTACATGTTTGTGGGCTATTTTAGAAAGTCTGCGACGTACGAACATGAAGTTTGTCACTTGCCACAATTCTACACAATTTTAAAATTCAAATATGATGGAGACCATCTTACCCAAACCTCTACTACTGCTAGTGAGCTCAAAGAAGTTCAAAAGAAACCTAAGGAGGTCAAGGAGATTGCGCTTATGTTCAGAAAAGTCGTGGAGTTCAACCCCCTTCTAGCGCCTAGCTCATCCACGCAAAGGCCTAGTTTTGTAAGTCTGTTGCAGCAAAAAATAATGGGCAATTCTCGTGAAGGCCTTCCCTTTATTCACGCTTAAAGAATAATCTTTCCAACAAGACCAACCACACATTATTTGGAGTCCATTTCGTTGGTCATCTTTAGCCCACAAAATCAAGTGCCGAAATGCAGTCCAGTTTTGGACAGTCATCACTCTTCAAGCCATAACTTTTAAACGGCTGATCCAAATGCAATGAAACCACTTCCCTTAGAAACTAGACTCTTCCAGATTTCCAGGGAATCAAGAATCATCAAATTTGGATCACAAACCAGAGAGATATGCCCATTTGAATCTGGCTAAGCTGCAAGTGTGAACGCATTAATAACAAAACGTGTGAAGCCTATGTATTTGGTCTTTTCGGCCCTTTGCTGCATCCTTCCCCTTCCAAGCTGCATTCCCCCTTCTCTCACAAATTCAAAATGTGTGTTAACAAGAGGGTACATGCATGTCATGGCTGCTAAGGTGCATTTCACTGAAGACACTCCAAGAGACATACCTCTTTACACCAAAACCGTGTGCAGCTAGTTACATGTATTTGCTTGTTTTTCTCTCATGCTTTTTGATTTGAAAGCTTGTATCTTTTCATATACACGACCTACTCTATATAAAGGCCTAGCACCAAGTTGTTTCGGATGATCCTATTGAAGAAATACAAAAGCAAGTTCAAGTATTGAATGCTCATTCACTTCTTTTCTAAACCCTAGTTCTATATCTTGAGTTGTGGCATTCTCAAGTGGTGTTCTAGGTCCCTCTTTCTCAATTAGGTGGTGATTAACTTTTGTATCCTAGCTGAGTTAAGGGATTGCCCAAGTCCTTTGCTTGAGTGGCTCTATTTGGATTATCTGTTGTCAAGTTCTTGAACTATTCTATCCTTTCCTTGTTTTTGCAACTACAAAAACACAAACCTAGCCTTGCTTGGGCATTTGGGTTGCTCCTATAAACATCATTTGATATCAGAGCCAAGGTTGCCCTTTGACCAAGTTTTTTTTTTTATCCCAAACACATTCCCTAACCAAAAAACACAAAACAATCCACAATCCGTCAAACCGTGCAAAAACCTGCAGTTCCAGCGGACAGAACCTTGGCACGGCCACCCAGTACGGTACAGTACGACTATGCCACCCTATTTCTCCCTCAAACAGCCTTTCTTCTACTCTAAACACCTTACAAAATGTCTTCTAGCCGTTCTCAAAAGCAAATGGACGAACAAGTAGCAGAGTTGGAAGCCCAAGTGAAGTATCTTCGAACTCAACTTGGCCAACTCCTGGAGGAAAAGAGGAGATGGAATCGAAGCCCTTCCCACTCACGCACTCGTATTGGCTCGGATGAATCCGAAGGAGAAGAAAAAAGCTACCATGCCAACTCAAGTGAGGAGGATACTCCTAGAAGAACTCAACGAAAGCATGGAGGTAGCCTTGGACATTTCCGAGTTGACATTCCAGAATTTGAAGGCCAATTAGACCCAGACCATTTCCTAGATTGGCTTCAAACCGTAGAAAGGGTCTTTGAGTACAAAGACATCGCCGAGGATAAGAAGGTAAAGCTTGTAGCCCTCAAATTTCGTAAATATGCATCCATTTGGTGGGCTAATCTTGTGGCAAAAAGAGCAAGAAACGGGAAAGGGAAAATAAGAACATGGGCTAAGATGAAAGACAAGCTCAAATCCAAATTTCTTCCCTTTCACTACATCCAAGACAACTATTCTAAACTCCATCACTTGAAGTAAGGTTCCAAAAGTGTGGAGGAATACACTAGGGAGTTTGAACAACTCCTACTCAAGTGTGACCTAAGGGTGGATGATGCCCAAACCATGGTAAGATACTTAAGTGGTTTGAACGAGTCCATTGCTCATGTGATCGAATTACATCCCTACACTTCATTAGATGATTTGAGCTCTCTAGCCTATAAAGTGGAACAACAAAAGAAGGCCAAAGGTAAGGGAGCCGTATCTAAACCCACTCCTCGTCCTTTCACCTCTTAAAAACCCCCTTACTTCCCTCCAAAACCTCAAACCCCCTCACAACCCAAAAACACCCCTCCTACCACCCCTATACCCTCCACAAAATTGCCTTTGAAACCAAAAGACAAGATCCGGTGCTTTCGATGCCAAGGTTTAGGACATATTACATCTGAATGTCCTAACAAAAGAATAGTGTCCCTTGCTGAGTATCAAGCTTCCTTTGAGGAGCCATATGAAGAAGAAAAAGAAGGATCCGAAGAGCACTTGGCCGAAAATGTTGAAGAAGTTGAGGAAGACCCTGACGAAGGAGAATTGTTGGTGATTAGAATAGCCTTAAGTGGCTTTGCTACCCCAAACAATTTGGAGCAAAGAGAGGCTATTTTTCACACAAGGTGCACTGTTGAAGGGAAGGTTTGTTCACTCATCATCGACGGTGGAAGTTGTGCCAACGTCGCCTCCAAGACCATGGTGGATAAGCTCAAGCTCAAAGCCACACCTCATCCTAAGCCCTACACCATCCAATGGCTTAATCAAGGTAAGGGCATGCAAATATCTTCCCGTTGCCTCATCTCTCTTTCCATTGGACAAAACTATAGAGATAAAATTTGGTGTGACATAGTGCCCATGGTTGCTTGTCACATCCTTTTGGATAGACCATGGCTCTTTGATAGAAGTGTCATCCATGATGGCCGGATGAACACTTGCACCTTCCATAAAGACCACAAGAAGATCACCTTGACCCCTCTCAAAGCCACCCACTCCCCTAAACCCAAATACATCCCTCACATGGATGTCTTTCTCACCACCCTCCTCAAGGCCTAATATCAAGAATATGAATCCTTTAAGGACTTGATCTTGTTGCAAATCGAGCCGGAACCTACTACCTACGCTCATCCCTTACTCTCCCCACTCCGCCAAACCTTTCAACACGTCTTCCCACAAGAAATTCCCCATGGCCTTCCCCTACAAAGATCCATTCAACATAAAATATACCTCATCCCTGGCTCTACTCTTCCCAATAAGTCGGCATACCGAATGACCCCTTAAGAGGCCCAAGAGATCCAAAGACAAGTGGATGATCTTTTGTCTAAGGGATTGATCAGAGAAAGCCTAAGTCCTTGTGCTGTCCCGGCCTTACTTGTGCCAAAAAAGGATGGGAGTATGAGAATGTGTGTGGATAGTCGAGCCATCAACAAGATTACCATCAAATACCGCTATCCTATCGCAAGATTGGAGGACTTACTAGATGAACTTCATGGAGCCACTATCTTTTCTAAGATTGATCTTCGAAGTGGCTATTATCAAATACGTATATTTGAAGGGGATAAATGGAAAACCGCCTTCAAAACCAAGGGAGGCTTATATGAGTGGCTTGTCATGCCATTCGGTTTGACTAATGCTCCTAGCATTTTCATGAGGCTTATGAACCAAGTTCTGAAGCCCCTCATTGGCACATGTGTTGTTGTCTACTTTGACGACATTTTGATATATAGCAAAAGTGAAGAAGAACATGCCCATCATCTACATCAAGTCTTGAGTATTCTATCTCAAGAGAAGCTTTATGGGAATCTTGAGAAGTGCCACTTTTTCACTTCCCAAGTCATATTTCTGGGCTATGTTGTCTCGGCCCAAGGCATTCACGTCAATGAGAGCAAAATCAAAGCAATTCAAGAGTGGCCGGTGCCTACCTCTATTCACCAAGTAAGGAGCTTTCATGGCCTGGCATCATTTTATAGAAGATTTGTATGAGACTTTAGCACCATAGTTGCTCCTATGACCGATGTACTAAAAGGCAAGGACTTTGTATGGACCGACCAAGCACTAATTGCCTTTGAAGAGATCAAGAGGAGGCTCATAAGCGCACCCGTTCTAGCCTTGCCCAATTTTTCTAAGATGTTCGAAGTGGAGTGTGATGCTTCTGGGGTTGGGATTGGTGCCGTTTTATCCCAAGAGAAGAGGCCCATAGCTTTCTTTAGTGAAAAGCTAAATGAAGCCAAGAGGAAATACTCCACATATGACAAGGAGTTTTATGTCATCATCCGGGCATTGGAGTGTTGGCGCCACTATCTAGTAGGAGGAGAGTTTATCCTACATTCCGACCATGAGGCCTTGAAGTACATTCAAGGACAACACAAGCTCAACCCGAGACATGCTAAGTGGGTTGAATACCTCCAGTCATTCCACTTCATCATTCAACATAAGGCTAGCAAGCTAAACAAAGGAGCCGATGCACTCTCCCGGAGGTCCTTATTACTCTCCACCTTGAGTACAAAAGTCCTTCGATTCGAAATTGTGAAAGAAATGTACCAATCTGATGAGGATTTCAAAGAAATCCATGAGAAGTGTTCCAAACACGCTTATGGACTATTTCACTTGGAGGAAGGATTCTTATTCAAAGGATCCTGGCTTTGCATTCAACATGTGGATTTCGGGAACTTCTCATTCAAGAGCTTCATGGAGGAGCTCTAGCTAGGCATTTTGGAGTTGAGAAAACATGTGCCATGCTCAAAGAGGACTATTATTGGCCACACATGTCCAAAGATGTGGAGCACTTTGTAAAAAATATGCTCAACTTATCAAATGGCCAAAAGCCATGTCCTACCTCAAGGCTTGTACTCCCCTCTTCCCATACCTCAAGCTCCTTGGGAGGATATAAACCTAGACTTCATCACGGGGTTGCCTAGGACCCAACGAAACAAAGACTCAATTATGTTGCTGGTAGACCGGTTTTCTAAAATGGCACACTTCATCCCATGCCATACCACCAATGATGCTTCTCATATTGCCAACCTCTATTTTAAGGAGATTGTGAGGCTTCATGGCATTCCCAAGAGTATGGTGTCTGATCAAGATAGCCAGTTCCTTAGCCATTTTTGGCTTACCTTATGGAGGAAGATGGGAACTCAACTAAAATTCAGCACCACTTGTCATGCGGAGTTTGCCTTCAATCGAGCTCCAAGTGAGGCAACTCACCTCTCTCCATTTCAAGTGGTATATGGGCAAAACCCAAGGAGCCCAATTGATCTCATTCCCTTTCCAACTCCCACCAAATTTAGTTGGGAGGCCGAAAAGAGAGCTAAAGAAATCCAAGACTTGCATGCTCAAGTGCGAGAGAATATTGCCAAGTCCAATGCAAGAGCTATGCAACACGCCAATAAGCACAAGAAAGAGGTCCACTTCCAACTAGGAGAACTAGTGTGGATCCATTTGAGGAAGGAAAGATTTCCTTCCAAACGCAAGTCAAAGCTCGTGCTAAGGTCCGATGGCCCATTTGAGATCATGGAGAAGATTGGTCCTAATGCCTACAAAGTTGACCTTCCTGGTGATTATGGCATCTCCGCCACCTTCAATGTGACCGACCTCAGCCCATACTTTGATGAAGATGAAGAGCTTCCGAGTTTGATGTTAAACTCCCATCTAGTCGGGGAGAATGATGGAGACCATCTTGCCCAAACCTCTCCTACTGCTAGTGAGCTCAAAGAAGTTCAAAAGAAACCTAAGGAGGTCAAGGAGATTGCGCTTATGTTCAAAAAAGCCGTGGAGTTCAACCCCCTTCTAGCGCTTAGCTCATCCACGCAAAGGCCCAGTTTTGTAAGTCTGTTGCAGCAAAAAATAATAGGCAATTCTTGTGAAGGCCTTCCCCTTATTCAAGCTTAAAGAATAAGCTTTCCAACAAGACCAACCACGCATTATTTGGAGTCCATTTAGTTGGTCATCTTTAGCCCACAAAATCAAGTGTCGAAATGCAGTCCAGTTTTGGGCAGTCGTCACTCTTCGGCCCATAACTTTTAAACGGCCGATACAAATGCAATGAAACCACTTCCCTTACAAACTAGATTCTTCCAGATTTCCAGGGAATCAAGAATCATCGAATTTGGATCACAAACCAGAGAGATATGCCCATTTGAATCTGGCTAAGCTGCAAGTGTGAACGCATTAATAACAAAACGTGTGAAGCCTATGTATTTAGTCTCTTCGGCCCTTTGCTGCATCCTTCCCCTTCCAAGCTGCATTCCCCCTTCTCTCACAAATTCAAAATGTGTGTTAACAAGAGGGTACATGCATGTCATGGCTGCTAAGGTGCATTTCACTGAAGACACTCCAAGAGACATACCTCTTCACACCAAAACCGAGTGCAGCTAGTTACATATATTTGCTTGTTTTTCTCTCATGCCTTTTCATTTGAAAGCTTGTATCTTTTCATATACACGGCCTACTCTATATAAAGGCCTAGCACCACGTTGTTTCGGATGATCCTATTGAAGAAATACAAAAGCAAGTTCAAGCATTGAGTGCTCATTCACTTCTTTTCTAAACCCTAGTTCTATATTTTGAGTTGTGGCATTCTCAAGTGGTGTTCTAGGTCCCTCTTTCTCAATTAGATGGTGGTGAACTTCTATATCCTAGCTGAGTTAAGGGATTTCCCAAGTTCTTGGCTTGAGTGGCTCCATTTGGATTATCTCTTGTCGAGTTCTTGAACTATCCTATCATTTCCTTGTTTTTGCAACTACAAAAACACAAACCTAGCCTTACTTGGTCATTTGGGTGCTCCTATATACATCAAAATAGTAGAAAATCCAAAGATTGTGGCTTTTGAGGGATTGAATTTGATGCAAATATTCGGTTTTTTTATATAAAAAAAAATGTTGCAATTATAATGTAGCTTAACTTATACGTCTGCACTGTCACGGGCCTCACGGCATGCAAATATGGAATGAGAACTTGATGAGTTTTACTTAGAGAATCCTTATTCTAAAGCTTTAACAATCTATTATGGGACGGGTTATATTTTCTTTATTTTAGTGGAGGTGAAAGCCTTTTTTTCCCTTTTTTTGGGACACAAAGATCCTAATTAGGGTTGTGCAAAAACATTGAAATAGAAAATCGAACCAAAAAGTAGAAAAATTGGTCCGAAAAATTGATTAGTTCGGTTTGGTTAACCGAATTGAACAAATTTCAGTTTTTGGTTTGGTTATGGTTTGGACGATTAGAAATTTTGGTTAACCAAAACCGAACATTTTTTTAAAAAATTAAACATAAAAAATGAGAAATTTAGCTAAGAAAGTGCACTTTTTTTTGTTATTTGTGAATGGTAACCAAACTTTAATCTCTATAAAAAAAATTAAAAATTAAAAATTAAAAATTTAGAGAAGAAAGTATACTTGTTTTATTTGTGATGGTTAACATGTAATTGAACAAAAAAATAGGTTAACCGAACTGGAAAACCAGTTAGCTAAGCTTTTCAATTCAGTTACGTTGTGAATTTTAGACGAACCAAAATTTTCGTTTCGGTTACAATAAGCAATTTTCTTAAACAGAAAAACCAGTTAATTGATTTTCTATTAACGAAAACTCCTATTATCCGGTTTGCACAATCCTAATTTTGATGTATATCAATTAACATATATTTGTTGTTCCCTTTTTTAATCAATGTATATTGATGAATATTGTCAAACATCTGTCATAATTTCAAGATTAAGCATCAATTTTAAGAAGGAAATCATATTTTACATAATCGTAAGGTGTAAAGATCTTATTTTCTATTTGTCATTGCATATAAAATCTTGAAGTTTTCCTTTGTATTTTCTGTTTGAAATTCAAACATAAGCTAAATGGAGGGAATGAACATACGAGTGCCCTCAACATTGGATCCCTCTTAATTGAGCCGTTTCACAATTGACAACATTATCACGATTAGTAGCACGGATAACAATTAACAACCATTAGTGTTTACCAAATGATCAAATTAGCAGAGCTTAACAGTAAGACGACACATTTCCAACCCCCCCAAAAAACAATGGAGGCCAAAGAAGAGGGGACACCATAATTGATCAAGAAAATGCTGATGAACAACGCATTCTTATTGCAAAATTTTCTCATCTAATTTAGTATATAAACAAAGAAAGGGAGGAAAAAAAAAAATACTATGATGACTCCCCCACTCTTCCTAAAATTTTCCCCACAAAAAAAGGGAAATCCTTAAGCCCCTTATTTTCCAAGGTGAATCCATGTTTTGAGTCTACAAGAATTTGCATCAATAATCCAATCCAAAATTGATTTTGCGTGGTCTCTGTAACCCAACCTCAACCCATTTAGATGCTCAATTAACTTCGAGCTATATTTGAATCCAGCCTAGACCAAGCCTATGTCAAATAGGATCAATCCATAGGATGCATGAGGATTAAGAGCTAGATCTTGGTCGAGCTTTGACCGAATTCATGTTACGTCAAACCGAGTTCAACAATTTGGAGATAGACCCAAATTGAATTCAAACCCAACCCATTTAAGTGCTTGATGTCCTGCAGTAGATCCAACTGAAATTCCACCCGAATCAAAGCGAACCGAATCCATCTCAAACTCACTTGACCCGGCCCGCATCTGGATCAGACCCGACCCTATCCGAGATATTGAAAATCTTGGTAGATCCCCGAACCAGATTCACACACATCTTTGGAAAAAACTCCGGGCACTTTCCGAGTACCGATTCAACAACCGATACTGAAACTTGCAAAAATCCTTGTTAGCTTTACTCCTCAACAAATGGGGTTTAAGCTTATCAACATCGGACAATCTGACCGGTTTCAAGAAGAATTCATCCGCCCCATCTTCCAAACACCGATTAATCCTCGCCGGAATATTCTCCGACGACATTATTACTACCGGAATATCCTTCCATTTTTCCGACGCCTTGATTCTTCTAAGTAAATCATACCCAGTCATTCCGGGCATCGAATAATCCGTGATTATCATGTTCACCTTCATACCCAACTCATTTTCCTTCGATTTTTCACCCCCATTTAGGCCGAGCAATTCCAGGGCTTTTTTTGGTGAATCAACTGCCGTCACTGAAACAAAAACAGGGGGATCTGGGTCAGATCATGAGCTCGGAAAAACTCAAAATTATTTCGAAATTAAACGAAATTTGGGGATTTGAATCAGTGATTCGATATTTACCTTGAAACGAGGAAGTCTTGAGGAGTTTTTCGATCAATTTTCGATCGATGATGCTATCATCAACAGCTAGAACGTGGAATTGGGAATCCATTTTGCGAAACAGAGGAGGAGACAGATTGGGAACTGAAAAGATGAGAGAGAATGAGGATGAAGATGGAGATGATGGGTCTTGGGGGTTTTATTAGGGGAATGAAACTGCATTGGGATTTGGAGGAGACAGAATCAAAGAGGGGTGGATTTGGACAGATGATGAAAGAGAATCAAGAAGATACGAATGAGGATTTGGTTAATCTCTTTGTCTCTCTGTTTCGTATTTTTTTTAAGTTTGTTTTTCTTTTTATCGGTAATTTATTGGTTTACTTGAGACGTTAGGTCAGAAACTTCTGTTTATTAAATTGCAAGAAAATCTTCGTACATGAAGATTTGGGTGACTCTTGGACCCAAGTTGAGGCCAGTGGCCACTAGTTTAGCTGTTTTCCCCTTTCCTTGGGCACTATAATTATAATGTTAATGTCAACCTATGCAATTCTAACTTTTTAGGGTATGGTTCTTCAAAAAAATTTCCATAATAATTTTTATTCAACAAAAATAAGTTTAAAATTTAACAAAACAAGTTCGTTTTTATTCAGTTCAACAAAAATCAGTTCAGTTCAGTTCAAATAAAAGTTCGGCAACGATAAATTGAAAAAAACATGTCTTTAATCACAAAGGTGGGCTACTACTATATAACAGTTTCAATGTAGTTATTGACGTATAACTCCATGTGTATTAAAGATGACAGTGGTGATTGAGCTATTATGATAGATTGCCGCATTCATCTTATATACTAATTGGACAGTCTGGTGTACAAGCATTCCGTGTTCACGCAAAGTTCAGGAAAGGGTCGCACCCCAAGGGGTAGATTGTAGGCAGCCTAACCTGACTTTGTCAGTGGCTGATTCCACGGCTCGAACCTGTGACCTTTTGGTCATACAGAGACAACCTTACCGTTGCTCCAAGGCTCCCCTTCATCTTATATACTAATTGATTTTATAATAATATGAATACTCTCCAAATCAGTCTCTTTCATTATATTTAGGTTTTTGGACGTTAATAATTTGAACTACTGAGAGTTTAAGCGTCAATAATCTGATATGGAAAAATATCACTCCATATAGGCTTACTTTTTGAGATATTTATTTTTAGTACAAGAATGATTTTAGATTGTATTTTTTATGCAATTTGAACTTTCCAAATGAATGTATATAACTTAAACTTCATATGTTTGTGCTGTTTTAAGAGCAATTTTATTTGAAATCACTTGAAAAATACAATCTAAAATCACATGTACTATTAAACATAAATCACTCAAATAGTCAAATGCAGATTATTTGAAATATTTCTCCATAGTAGATTATTGGCATCCAAGCATCCAATAATGCAGATTGTTGATGTACAAAAACCCTTATATTTATCATGAAGGCAATCAAATAGTGGATGATTTGGCAACTCAAACTATTGCATAAGATAACTTCTTTATTAATGATTGTTTTACTTGTCATGATCTCATATTTTTGTGATAAGATGAAGCTCTTCAAAGGTTCTCGTGATGCAAGGCTTCTAGATGTAATTAATTTACCTTTATTGAAAAAACAAAGAATCATAAATAAAATATGTGTGGCCTCATGGAATCACATCATCTTAGGAATTTGCTTCAGTAAATATATAATAGAATAGAATTGATAATAAAACTCAATAGAATTAATAGTTCGATACTTTGATAGGTTACAACATCTTTATAGTTAAACACAAATATTTTATAAATTACAAATTTCTCCAATTACAGAACAATTGAAATTTTACCCTTTCATGATACATAATTGTTAAGGTTAGACTAATTCTTTGATCTTTAAAATATGTCAAATCCTAAACTTGCTAGACAATTACAGCAGGAACTTTGCCTAAGTAGATTTGCACACTTGTTTAGAATTGAACCTCATTGATTTGACATTTTGACCACTTTTTCTTTTTCCCTTCCAAGCCCATGGGGTTGAGGATAACTTAACCATCCAATATTCAGAACAGTTGGCTACCCACAGGCCAGGCCAACCACCCCCCCACCCAAAAAAAAAAGGAAGAAAAAGGAAGGGTTGCCTCTTAACAATTTTTTTTTGGGGGGGGGGGGGAGATCAAGAAGGGTTGCCTGTTGAGAATTGATAAGGTCACAAAGTGCAGGTCATTATGGAATCCTTAAAAAATTACTCAAACGGCAAGGCAAGGCTCCATGAGGTAATCATTCCCACCAAATCTGCAAAAGCAATCAGGAAGATGAATTGGATCAGAAAACAAATGGTAGGGCAGCAAACTGATTGCTGTCTTCATTACCGGACAATATTCTGCCTGTTGTATGTCCCACCCATTGTCTTTTACCCCCTTTTTTTTCGTTGGATCTTTGAGAGGTGCAATGGGATCCTAGGAATTGGAGAAGTCAAATACATTTAAAACCTTTGATTTTGGATATTGCTAGATTCTAAAAATTAATTGTTACGGTAATTTTTTCAATTGTTTCAATCAACAATAAAAAGCCAAAAAAAAAAGAGAGGGAAAGAGTGATCTTAACAAAGTATATTAGAAGATCTGTCAGCTCAAAGATAGAGTGCATCGCATAGAAGAGATAAAGTCAAGTGGTTTCAGCTCAAAGATAGAGTTGAGTGACTTCGTTAGATACTAGTGATTGCAGGTGGAGACTAGTTGCTCCATCTTGTGCTCACTCCTAAATCGACTTCCAAACAGTCATGCAAAAGAACGCAAGCAGGGGGCAGATCCCCGAGATCAAGCCTCCAATGCCTAACTCAGCATACAATCAGGTTGAAAATAGCTTGTATATAAGTAGGTACGAAAAGAGGGAATGTTTTGGGGGATCAAAGCATAGATGGAGGAAGGAGGAGAATCCGTCACGAAGACGATAGGTCGAGAAGTCGTGTGCAAGGGAGAGCATGAAAGGCGTGGACTCTGGCTTGTTGGGTATTTTGCTAGCTGGCTCTCACTCTCTAGGAGGCCTGAGTGTTGGGTATTTCTCCCTCTCACTTAGTGTATACTGTGTTAGGTAGGGACCTTTTGAATGACGACGTTCCCCTTGTACATAGGAAAAGACTACCCAACCCGGAAGTTTTGGATATGAAGTGCATTCGATGCTCAGAGGATGGGAAATGCATTCATTCGAGAGCTCTAGTTCTGCACTTATCTTAAGCCATCATTGGCTAGTTGGGCAGCTAAGCCCCAATAGTCGAGTTATGGGCTAGACTTGTCAAACCTGTCCATAAACAGAAGATAGCTTGTTTAGAAGACTCATTATATATGGAGCAGCTTAATAGTAAAGGCTCAAAAGAAAATGAGTAAACGGAGGATTTAAGCTCCCAGATAGAGTTGGACATTTGTTTCGTGCTAGATTGTCAAGTCGATGTATTGAAAATTGTGTCAAACTTGAATCCACTTTAAAAATATCCTAACTTATTAAAAAAATATTAAGCAGTTATATTTTCATCGTTAATTGATAAAACATGTTGATTTTGAGTAAAATTGAACAATCTCGTGTCCCTTCTTATCTCTCTCAATAATTTTACTTATACTGGATTCAATATATTGAGTTAATGTCAGCAGATTATAGAAAGACGTTTTATTTTGTCAATAACATTATTTCTTTCTCCCATCTAGAAATAAAGGACCCACGAGATGCATCATCCTAATACAATCAAGATCTAATAAAAATTTCTCTTTTTTTTATGGACAAAGGAGGGGGTGTTATATTAATGTAGACGAAACATAAGCATACGCGTCATCTAAGGCTCGATTCAAAGTGCTCTCCGAGACCTCCTCACTCTATAGCCCACTACCAACAAACATCGGTTGCCAATGAGCTAAAACATGGGCAACTTTATTCGCATGCACTTCTCTTGACAAAAGACCAAGAAAAATACTAAATGAGTCAAAGAAAGAAAAAATATCGTGAATGATAAGACCGACACAATTATCTTGAAGAGCCTTGGCATTTAATTTTTTGAACAACTGAAGACGATCACTCTCAATCACCAAGCTATCAAAACCCGCCTCCTTGACACATTTGAGAACGAATAAACATGCTCTTGCCTCTTTGACCTCTCCATCAACAAAACCTGCGCCTTGTCGAGTCCTAGCGAGGATGACATCTCCATCAAAACTGCGTAGGACAAAGCCCCAAACCCAGCAAGATTCCACCACTTTACCACCATCAAAATTGAGCTTGAGCATACCCAGCACTGGTGGTGACAAAAACTGTTGGTGAACCATACAGGAGTTGCATGTTCTCTCCTTAACCCCACGATACGCTGACACACATGCAATAAGCACGACTCCTTAGCTCAAAATACAAAAGAATTACGGGGCATTCCAGCACTCCGCAAGAATCGCTACGAACTCGCCCAACTTATCCCTCTCCAAAACAAACATACCATTCTCCACCGAATCCCAAATCGTACGGAAATGCCCAACCCGCACTTTGCGGTCCGTGCCACTCGCTTCCCATACCATCTCAGCAAAAGGGTAGTCACACAGCACATGCAGGTCCGACTCCTCCCTGGTGCCACACACCTCACAACTCATCTCTAGCGTGGGCACCTAGCAGACAGATTGGACTTAATCAGCAGAATACTCTTGCAAGCCCTCCAAAGGAACTGTTCAGCCTGAAAATATGTTATTTTTATACCTTTTATTATCTAATATTTGCTCAAAATAAATTATTAATTTAGGATTTTAATATCGTTTTATTTGTTTTGTAGGAATTTGAAAAATTTGAAGAATAAATAAATTGCTTGAAAAAAAGAGAAAAAGTTGAACAAAAAAGGAATTGGATTTAGAACAAGCACTGGATCAAGAAGAATAAATAAATTACGAGGCCCAAACGGAGGCCCAGCGGTCCCATCTCTTCTTTCCCCTTTTTTTTCCCTTTTCTCTTTTCCTCTCTTTGGGTCGGCCCACACGCCTCCTTCTTTCTCTAGCTGTGACCCGGCCTGCCTTCTCACTTAAGAGCATTCCCAGCCAGAGTTCCAATTTTTTTAAACACTGGCCTGCCACGTCAGCAAAAGTTTCACAATTTTGGAACTTGCATTTCATCACTTCTCTAACCTATGGAACTCCAATTTTAATCATCCAATAAAAATATTTATCATGGACCCACCTCATAACACGCAACCTATTTTTTTAATAACATAAAAATTATATATTAAGTTAAAAAAAAAAGAAAAAACAAAAAAATAATAATAAAAAAATCCAAAAGTTCCACGCGTGGAGGAATGCCCACAAGTTCCTCCACACGTGGGTGTTTTTTGCTGAGCAAATAAAATGATGACACTTGGCTATGGATGGACACGCGTGTCAAATTTTTCCTTGCGTCGCATGTGGCTGCTAATGCTCTAAGAGTCACGCGTTTGGCAAGTGAATCTCAGTCAGCCCCTCCCTTTCTGTGCTTCTTCTTCTTCGTCCCTTCCAACCTAGAGAACCCGAAAAACAGGGCAAAATAGAACCGAAAACCAGATGAAATAGAACAGAGCATGGCAACGGTCTTCCTTCCAAATCCGAGCTGTTACTCCCCCTCTCTCTTCCCCTTCATGTCCAAATTAATAGCATCATCATTTTAGCAGTTACCATGACATCAATGGGGGCAATCGAAGAGAAGGACGACGTTCTAAGGGTGCTTGAAATGGAGGTCGAGAGCAGACCAAGGGAGAGATAAGTAGTAGATTAGGGTAAAAACTAGATTCAGTTCTCAGTTTTTATTTTTTTATTTTTTTTTCAGTTTCATATTAAGGTTTCAGTTTTTAGTTCAATTTTTGAATTCGAAATTGTTCAAAGCAAATTTCAATAGTTCAATTCACTTTCCTATTTTCGATTTTGGATGCCCTATTCCCATAGTGCTTGGTTTTCATTCCAGGTTGATTAAGATTGCAATTCAGTTTTGTAGGTTTGAATCGAATTTTCCTGGGTTCATATTGCTCTGCTGTTATGTCAATGGTGTTCTCGCTAGGAGGATAAGTGGTACTAAGTGTTGGTGACTTGAAATTGTTTGCAATTTGAGGCTTCATGCTTAGTTGTGCCAGTCTCTTTGCAAGTTAGAGTATTGTGAGCAATTTCATGAATCAATTTCGTTTATTTAGGCAGTTAACTTGTTTGGTGGAATTATTTGACCTTGGTCCTGGTTAATTTAGTATTTAGTTTAAATTCTGATAAACATTTTCGTAAACTAATTTCGCAATTCATCCCTGAGGATCGACACCTTCAAGTATTACAACGATAAATTGCATACTTGCGTGAAATCACAACAAGTTTTTGGCGCCGTTGTCGGGGATGGATTTGTGAAATTTGGTTGCGTTGATTTGTAGTTTAGTATTCGAGGCGTTCGAGTCATTTTTTGTTTTAATTTTAGAGTTGTGATTTTTAGTTTTAGTTGAGTCGTTATTTCGTTTTAGTAATTTAGTTAGTATTTCAATTTTTGATTTTTTTTAGATTAGTTTAATTTTAATTTTTAGAGGTTACTTGTTGCTGGAAAAAACAGTGTTAATCAATTTGGTTTATGCAGTGAAAAGAAACAAGGCAGAACTGATCTAGAAATAATACAGTGCATATTATTCTACATTTTCAGATTCTGTTTGAATTTTCAGGAGCATTTCTGGTGTGATTTTTTCCATGATAATATTTTTTCTGGATTCGTCATAGTTTTTAGAGTTAGTATGAATTTGTTTGGAATTTTTGGGATTGTCTGGATTTTTCTGTGAATTTTAAACTTAATAATATTTTTGCATTTTTCTGCACAGTTTGGGGACAGAAAAAATTTGAGAAAAATTATATTTATGTCCTTTGTGATTGTGTGGAACTTTCTTTATATTTAATTATGATTTTAGGAGTCTTATTTTCTGTTTTAATTTTATTTTTGGAATTGGGTTGTTTAGGTGTAGTTTATTTTCTAATTTTCTTTTAGTTTGTCTGTGTGTGTGTGTTTTTATTTTAGAGTTGGTCATTTTCTGTTTGTATATTGCTTCTAGGGTTGATTCACTTTTTCATTTTGTTTTGTGTTTTAAAAGAAAGGAACAAAAATAGAAAAATCAAAAATCCCAAAAACAAGATCATAAAAAGAAAATGGTGTACATGCTTTGTGTGTGTGCTTCTTTTCTATTTTTTGTATTGGGTTATTTTTTTACGTTCAATTCTTTTTTATCTTTCTTTTCTTTTAGTCATATGGTTTTCTTTTTGTTAGTTTATTTTGTTAATTTAATTATTTGAGTGTCTTTCCTTTTGTTTTAGTCCTTAGTGTCATATAGTCGTTAATTGGTTTTCCCCATTTTCTAAAAGACAAAAAGCCTTAAAATTTGGAAAAAAATAAAATCCAAAAAAATTGAAAAATTCTAAAAATTGAAAAATTCTTAAAATTGAAAAAAGAGATTCAAGCATGCTGGTTTTTAATTTCCAACTATTTAAGCATGAACCTTTTTGGAATTATTTATCGCGATTTAATGCTTATCGTGCTCAATTGACTCAACATTTTCAAAAATGAAAAATTTGTGAGGTCATTGTTGTGGGTCTAAATTCTGAATCTAGAGTTTATGTAGAGTCTATTTGTCATGGCGAATTAGTAGGATTATTATCTAAAACTCAAGATGAAGTACAGTATTTCTTTGAAAAACTAGCTTGAGACACCGATACATTTGAACACGCTAAAAAGAATTTTAGATACCTTACTCATGGCGAGTCTGTTTGGCCTGTTCGTTCCCCCCACCAGGATTAGTTTATAGATTCCTATGACCTATTCAGTCTTATGTGCCTCCTGTTTTGTATGATTACTGTAAGTCATCTGCTCATAATGCCAACCAATGAAGTCTTAGCCTAGTGGTAAAGACTAAGGTACTGGGTACATTAGGTCCCAGGTTCGATTCCCCCCTCCCCCATTGTATTGTATTGTCATTTGTGGCTCCTACGGACCCCAAAAAAAAATGCTTATAATTGCCCATATTGTGCTTATGTTGATGCTAAATGTGCAAGTGTGGAAAAGACGATTAATGATATGACTGATAAAATGTTAGAGGTCATGAAAGAGAGAATTACTAAATATTCCCAATGTTTTAATCAAAGTAGGGAGAATTATGGGGAGCATGACTTTAGTTTAGGATCTCTTAAGCCTAAAGTTAGTCTTTATGATGATTTTGACCCCTCTTGTCTTACTAGGCCTAACTTGAATGATGACATGCCTTTGCCTAGTCTAGAACAAGAGAGTGACCTCTCTACGTCTCTATCACAAGACCTTGCACCTCACACTGGCTCATCTAAGGGCATAACTGATGATGTCCTAGTTTCTGCCGACCCACCCACCACTTTGAACGAATTTTGTGAGTTCCAGGAGGGTGAAGACCTTGAGAGTGCTAGTGAGTTAGATATGAGCATCAAGTCTGACATTGAGCATCATGAGATAGAAGAGTCAGAAGAACCTATTTTATAGGAGACATGTGTGGAGGTAATTGAACCCACTAAATTGGAATTTAATGATGATATTCTTTCTATAGAATATGAACCTTTTTCAATTGGGTTTGATGTCAATGTGGATTTGGATGTGGATCTGTGTGCTGAATATAAATCTTTTTCTTTTGACCCTATCCTTACCAAATTCCTTTTTGAATCTTGCAAGTCTGAATTTGTCGAGTCTGAGACCATTGTCACTATGACTTTTGCTTTAGACTTGAATCTTGCGCATATTGAATTTAACAGACTTGTGGACTTTGTACCCACTGTTTTGCCTAGACCGCTCATTCATGATGATATAGTTTCTAGACCAATGACCCACCTGCCGTCTAGTTTGAATTACATTTTCCTGTTTGATATTTGGGCCCCTACATTCGATAAATTGAAACGGGCCCTTACTTGTGCCTCATTGGCATGGTGGATGTACTCTTTCTGGTTCCAACTATATACTTTTTACTATGTTTATGTTATTGAGGGTTGGTCTTCTGTGTTTGATAAGCTACTACGTGCTCTAATGGGTTTCGATTTGAGTAGCAATTTTCAGCTTAATATGGAGTGGCTGATGCTCCATAAGCCTCTATCTAAGCACATTTCAAGAGGCTATAGCTTAGGTGTACTTCTGCACCTGACCTGGCATAAATGTTCCTCTCTAACTTCTCTTCTTAATTTTGTTTTCTTTTGTATATATTTGTGGCTTTATTTCATTTTTGTTTTCTTTTTGAGTCTTCGAGTCTTGTCTTTGTCTTTATTTTTGAGTTATCTTTTTCATTTTGTATATTTGTTTTTCTCTGGTGTTTATTTTGTGTTTTCTTTTCACTCCCAATGAAGACATTGTGAGATTTTGGTGTGGAGGTGGGGAAACTTTGAAGAAATTTTGATATGAAAAAATTTGAAAAAAATTTGAAAATCCAAAAAGATTTTTGTTTTGTTTTTGGTAGGCTTTGTGCTATTCTAATTAGCATAAATCCCCAGTGCTTTGACTTTAGGCTGTATGTAAGCGTAATGTGCATGACACGTCTCTGTCCTCATTATGTCATTCTAAACCCTAATTCTAATCCCAACTGTTCATTATTGAAGTGTAATCAAATCCTTATTTATCCCATCGTCATTATCTTAAGGTTTTAGTCTTTCATGATTGGCTCTCCCACTTATCTTGGACACGAATACTTTGGTTTTTGTTTGCATTCTAAAAAACAAATGAAAAAAATGAAAAAAAAAGAAAGGAAAAAAGGAAATGAAATAAAATTTGAAATGACAAGTATCCCTTTGAGGCATGCACTACTGGGCGTTACCCTTTGAGGCATGTGCTACTGGGTGTTACCCTTTAAGGCAATACTGCTGTTGGGAAAGCTTGCTTCCTATGTTAATAAGTCAATAATGTAGTTTGTATCAATTAAGTGCGATTGAGTTTGATTCTGGTAAGTCTAAGCCCTAGGATGATGATGCTCTTGCACACGAGCACTGGGATGGATTCAAAGTCTTGATGTACAGTGGGGTGAAAAGTTAGTGCTTTGATGTCATCCATGGGGTAGGGAGCCTTGATGAGTACATTCTGTTTATATGCAGACCAATATTTTTGCTACATGTGTGATTTGGTTAGTCAGAATGTGCACATGCTTCTCCCTTGTATATTTATGTGCTTTGTTTGTAAATCCAAACAGTTTTTCTATTTCTGTCTCTCTTTTCCTTTTTCGATTTATGACTTTTCTAGATTTTATAAGTGTATCTTCTGCAAACCCTCACGAGACCTTCCTCGTCCACTAGGGGTGACATAGGGGTTTAAAGGGCATGCTGCACATGCTAAGTACAACTGTTATTTATAAGAAAGTGAGTTAGGACTTTGTTTTGTTTTCTTTTCTAGGATTTTTAGTTTTCTTTTACTCAAGGATGAGCAAAATTTAGGTATGGGGGTATTTGTTTAGCCTGAAAATATGTTATTCTTATACCCTTTATTATCTAATATTTGCTTGAAATAAATTACAAATTTAGGATTTTAAATATCGTTTTATTTGTTTTGTAGGAATTTGAGAAATTTGAAGAATAAATAAATTGCTTGTAAAAAAGAGAGAAAGTTGAATCAAAAAGGGATTGGATTTAGAACAAGCACTGGATCAAGAAGAAAGATAGGGAAGCTCGGCGCAGCAGCGTCGAGGCCCAAATGGAGGCCCAACGGTCCCATCTCTTCTTTCCCCTTCTTGCCCTTTTCTCTTTTCCTCTCTTTGGGTAGACCCACATGCCTCCTTCTTTCTCCAGCTGTGACCCGGCCTGCCCTCTCACTTAAGAGTCACGTGTTTGGCACGTGAATCTCAGTCAGCCCCTCCCCTTCTGTGCTTCTTCTTCTTTGTCCCTTCCAACCCAGAGAACCGGAAAAACAGGGCAAAATAGAACCGAAAACTAGAGGAAACAAAACAGAGCATGGCGGCGTTCTTCCTTCCAAACCACTGCAGTTACTCCCCCTCTCTCTCTTCCTTCATGTCCAAATTAATAGCATCATCATTTCAACGATTACCATGACATTAATGGGGGCAATCAAAGAGAAAGACGGTGTTCTAAGGGTGCTTAAAATGGAGGTCGAGAGCAGAGCAAAGGAGAGATGAGTAGCAGATTAAGGTAGCAACTAGATTCAGTTCTCAGTTTCAATTTTTTTGTTTTTTTTTTTCAATTTCAGATTAAGGTTTCGGTTTTTAGTTCAAATTTTTGAATTCGAAATTGTTCAAAGCAAATTTCAATAGTTCAGTTCACTTTCCCAGTTTCGATTTTGGATGCCCTATTCCCATAGTGCTTGGTTTTCATTCCAGGTTGATTGAGATTGCAATTCAGTTTTCTAGGTTTGAATCGAATTTTCCTAAGTTCGTATTGCTCTGTTGCTATGTCGATGGTCTTCTGGCTAGGAGGATAAGTGGTACTAAGTGTTGATGACTTGAAATTGTTTGCAATTTGGTGCTAGATGCTTACTTGTGCCGATCTCTTTGCAAGTTAGAGTATTGTGAGCAATTTCATGAATCAGTTTCGTTTATTTAGGCAGTTAACTTGTTTGGTGGAATTATTTGACCTCGGTGCTAGTTAATTTAGTATTTCATTTTAATTCCGATAAACATTTTCGTAAACTAATTTCGCAATTCATCCTTGAGGATTGACACCTTCACGTATTACAACGATGAACCGTATACTTGCGGGAAATCACAACAGGAACAACCTGATTCTTGGTGGCACATCAAGGTCCCAAATCATATTCCTGAATTTCCTATCATCACTATTCGAGGAACCCCCTTTAAGCCTCCACTCCGTCAAGATCAAATGATAAGCTGAACAAACTGAAAACACACCAGAGCTTTAGTAATGCCAAATCAACTTATCCGCTAGCCAAGAGGAGCAAAGAGGGATACTCAGTATTGCCTCTGTGTCACACGATAAGAAAAGCTTCCTAACAAGTGCCTCATTCCAGTTTCCTATATTATGGTCAACCAAAGTACATAACTTTTGTTGTAGCTCAAGGGAAATGCTCGATTATGGAGAAGGAGATTTCCAAGTAGCTACAATTAGGGCCAATATTAGAATAGAGAGAATTTGAGAGATGAATGAATGTAAATCACTTTTCTTCATATTTTCCCATTATTTCGTCCAACCATTATATGGTAGAGTTCACAGCTCTTTCAGCATTCCCTTCTAACAGAATTGTAACAAACAATTCCACATCAGCAAGCCCACCCCCTTTTTGTAACTAATTACACAGCTCGGTAACGGCCTAAAAGTTTTAACCCACAACATTCCCCCCCCCCCTTAAAACAACTTTGCCCACAAAGTTGAGCAAAACCTTCTCACAATTGGAAATGAGGAAAATGCTGCTCAAACTCAGCTGGCCACCCCCAAGTGGCATCAGTCACAGGTACACCTTCCCATTCCACAAGGTATTGAACTACAACCCTAGTTCCTTTCTTCTTAATTCTTCTACTTAGGATTTGTTTAGGGTGGGGCTGAATAGTAGCATCCCTACCCTGCAACCATAAAGGAATATAAGGTTGATTGGGTAGTTCTCCCCTAAAGAGCTTCAACTGTGAGACATGAAGAACAACATGGATCTTGACATGCTGTGGAAACCCCAACCTATAAGCCACCTTTCCCACCTTAGCAACCACTTGAAAAGGGCCAAAATATTTAGGTCCCAGTTTTTCATTGAGCCTATGCTGCACCGTAACCTGTCTATAAGGCTGCAGTTTCACCCATACCCAATCTCCTAGCTCAAATGAGCTATCTGAACTATGTGTATCAGCCTGCTGGTTCATCCTATTTTGAGCTCTCTGAAGTTGAGACTTTAACAATTTCATCATTTGTTCCCTATGCTGAAGAGACCTGTCTACAACCTCTACTGCTGTTTCTCCAAGCAAGTATGGAAGATGAATAGGGGGAGGCTGCCCATACACTGCCTCATAAGGGGTCATCTGAATAGTGGAATGAAAAGTGGTGTTGTACCACCACTCGGCTAAAGGAATCTATTTACACCAATCCTTAGGAGTCTGAGAACACATACACCTGGGATAGGTCTCCAAACACCTATTGACAACTTCAGTTTGACCATCCGTTTGCGAATGATAAGAAGAGGACAATAGCAGGTCAACCCCATGGACTGAGAACAAAGCCTGCCAGAATTGACTCAAGAAAATAGCATCCCTATCACTGACAATGCTTTGGGGCATGCCATGTAGTTTAAAGACGTCGTCCAAATAGGACTGAGCTACTTCTAGGGCTGTGTAAGGGTGAGACAAGGTCATAAAATGAGCATACTTGCTCATTCTGTCTACAACCACAAAAATCACATCTTTTCCCATAGATTTTGGCCACCCCTCAATGAAATCCATAGAAACATCCTTCCACACTTTACTTGGAATCTGTAAAGGTTGCAACAAACTTGGAGAGGCTGCATTGTCATACTTGCAAGACTAGCAGATCACATACCTCCTGATAAAGCTAGACACATCTTTGTTCATTCCCTTCCAATAAAACACGTTCTTAATCCTTCTCAATATAGCTTCCCTACCAGAGTGTCCCCCCACAGCTAAGGCATGACTCCACTGTAAGATCTTTTTTCTTAACATCATATAAAGCTAAGGCATGTCCCAGGTGGGGTCTAACTGCCAACTGCTTTTGATGTCTTCTACAAGGGTAGAGTCAATAGTTGAAAAAGCCATACACATAATTTCAGCTCCTGTAACTCGAGATAGTGCATCAGCAGTTGTGTTCTCTTTTCCACTCTTATATTATATCTCATAAGAATGCCCCATCAGTTTAGAAAGCCAAAACTGCTGAAAATGGGTAGAGATCTTATTTTCTAACAACCATTTGAGACTCTTTTGGTCAGTTTTGATGACAAAAGGCTGATGGACCAAGTATTGTTCCCACCTCTGAACAGCAAAGACTACGACCAACAACTCCTTCTCATAGACAGAAAGTGCCTGCCATTTAGGTCCTGGAGCTCTGCTAATAAATGCTATAGGATGATGTTCTTGCATCAAAACTGCACCAATACCTCCTGAAGAAGCATCTGTCTCCACTATAAAGATTTTAGATAAAATCTAAAAGAGCCAAAACCGGTGCACAACGTAAGGCCTGTTTCAGCTTTGAGAAGGCTTGATCTGCATCTGGACCCCACTTGAAGGCCGTTACTTTCAACAATACAGTCAAGGGTTTATTGATGAAAGCATAATTTTGAACAAACTTCCTGTAATACCCAGCCAGACCTAAGAAGTTCCTCAACTCCTTCACACTTTTGGGCAATGGCCATTCTTGTACTGCCCTAATTTTGTTAGGGTCAGTTGCCACCCCCTCTCCAGAGATGAAATGTCCCAAATACTCAACCTTAGAAACCCCAAAAGAACACTTGCCCCCTCTTGGCTAGTAGGGAGTGTTGTCTCATAGTCAGTAAGACAGTCCTTAGGTGCTGAATATGAACTTCCATTGAGTGGATATAAACAAGAATGTCATCAAAGAATACCAACACAAACTTCCTTAGGAAGGACCGGAACACATGGTTCATTAGCCCCTAGAAAGTTGCAGGTGCATTGGTTAAACCGAATGGCATGACTAAAAACTCATAATGCCCATTATGTGTCTTGAAAGCAGTTTTGTGCACATCATCCTCATAAACTCTGAGTTGATGGTATCCGGACCGTAAATCTATCTTGCTAAATACCACAACCCCAGCCAACTCATCAATCAACTCTTCTACCACAGGGATGGGAAAGTTATCCTTGATGGTTTGCTTGTTAAGTTCCCTGTAATCAACATACATCCTCCAACTACCATCCTTCTTTCCTACCAACACTACAGGTGAAGCAAAGGGGCTGTAACTGGGCTGAATGACCCCATTGTCCAGCATTTCCTTGATCAATTTCTCAATGATATCCTTCTGTTTTAAAGGATATCTATAAGGTCTGATATTGACAGGTGTTGCACCAGGTTGCAAAGGAATTCTGTGATCATAGATTCCTCTGCTTGGAGGCAATGTGGTGGGATCTTGAAAAATGTCCTCAAATTCCTCTAAAAGAGAGTCAATTGCAGGTGTATTCACACTCTCACTTTGACAACACTGAATCATGCTTGTCCCTTCCATATAACCTTGGGGAAGTAGGTGTATTAAGCACAATTGCATAGAATTGTGCATCAATTTAGGGAGCTAACTATCACCAACTAAGGAAACTCCCCTGTGCAGGCCTCTTAACAGGTGGGTCCTTCCTTGATAAATGAACTCCATCTTTAATTCGTTGAAATTCCACTTAACAGTCCCCAAAACACTAAGCCACTGAACCCCCAACACCATGTCACAGCCACCAAGAGGAATCGGGAGCATGTCAGACTTAAAAGCTGCCCTTTTTAACCTCCACTCAAACTGCCTGCACACAAATTGACATTGCAATTGGCTACCACCAGCCACTGTAATAGCTTGAGAACTAATGGGTTCCAACTTGCACCCCAACTTCTTAGCTAATCCTGTATCCAGAAAATTATGTGTACTGCCTGAGTCAATCAAGATATGCAGAGGTTTTTGGCCATAATACCCAGTCACTCTCATGGTTCGGAAGCCATGATCCCCATTCAAAGCACTAACTGAAATACAAGGAGTTGAATCAGATGAGTCTAGCTCTTCTCCTTGCCACTCAATACCATCATCTTCACCCATGATTTCCTCAGCATCTAATCCAGGTACCTCCGCTAAGAACAGTTGAGTAGTCCTGTTAGCACACTTATGTCCCTTCTCAAAAGGTTTGTCACAATAATAACACAATCCTTTAGCAATTTTTTCTGCCCTTTCAGATGCTGGAATAAACCTAGGTGGGCTCCTTTGCACATTGGATTGGTGGGAAGAAGCAGTCGTACCCATTTTATTGGGTGTTGAGAGCACATGTTTCTGCTCTAGAGCAATAAACGTGTTTGATTTTTCTTGCAGTTTCAAAGCTTGCACAGTCTCCTCCTGGCATCTAGCATACTCCATGGCTTCTATGAGAGTTTTAGGATGGAAAGCTCTCATAAAAGATTTCAGGTGTGGTTTTAAACCTCTAACAAAGCTATCCAGGAAATGTTCATCAGGTAATAAGGAATTTTTCATCAACAACAAAGCTCGCAGCTCCTCAAATTTATCCACATACTCATCCAAGGCTCCCCATTGCTGTAATCTATTAAATTCCTCAACAACCCTAGACCCCATTTCATCCTTAAACCTTGCACAAACATCTACCACAAATTCTTCCTAAGAGATGTTCCTCCTAGCCAAGGAGTAGCTGCCATACCAAATCTTAGCCCGGCCCTGCAAGTACATGGATGCCAAATCTACTTTCTGGCTATCAGGGATCTTGCACAGAGAAAAATATCTGACACATTTTTTAATCCAATTCCTAGCATTAACTCCATCAAATGAAGGGAATTCAACCTTTGGATTAAAATGTAAGGCATTCCTAGGACCACCACTTTCCATATTCCCATTTCCAACTCCTAACCCTTGGTTCTGACTGGAAAATTCATAATTACCTTTCTCAAGCTCCTTGAACTGATCCACCATTTGATCGAACAATCTTTGTTGCTCCTCAATCTTTTGGTTCTGCTCCTCCATTTGTGCTGCAATCACCTTTTGCTGCTCCATCAAGGCCTTGAGAACTTCTTCCATGGTCGCCATTGATATTGATTTACTTCGAGTTCTTGCCAGTTTTGGGCAGCACAATCCTCTGGATCAGCTGAAAGTGCTCTGATAATGTTGTAGCTCGAGGGAAATGCTCGATTATGGAGAAGGAGATTTCCGAGTAGCTACAATTAGGGCCAATATTAGAAGAGAGAGAATTTGATACATGAATGAGTGTAAATCACTTTTCTTCATATTTTCCCATTATTTCGTCCAGCCATTATATGGTGGAGTTCACAGCTCTTTCGGCATTCCCTTCTAACAGAATTGTAACAAACAATGCCACATTAGCAAGCCCACCCCCTTTTTGTAACTAACTACACAGCTCAGCAATGGCCTAAAAGTCTTAACCCACAACAACTTTATCTAGGCAGCTTGCACAGTCTTAGGTGTAATAACCTGAAAAGTTCGAGGTAGAGGGATCCACCTATCATTCCATACATCCACAGACTCACCATCCCCAATTAACCATTGAGAGCCTTCATTAACAACTTTGCACAAGCTTCATAAACCACGCCACACGACACTTGGTCGAGGACCTAACTCAACATCAAGAATAGAGTAGCTTAGGTAATATCTTGCTTTTAGAAGTCTGGCAACGATAGAATTTTCATCTTTCAGGAGACGCCAAATATGTTTCGCTGGCAAGGCTTCATTAAAAGCCTCTATCTTTCTACACCCCAATCCCCCATCTCACTTCAATTGACACAGTTTCGAACTACTGAGCTAATGAAGTTTCTGTTTCTCCTATTTGTGACCCCACCAAAAACAACATATAGCAAATTGAATAGAATGAAATAGTTCATGAGAGAACTCAAACACACTCATTGCGTAAGTTGGGATAGCTTGGACCACAACCTTTATCAACACTTCCCTTCTTGCACATGAGAAAAGCCTGTCCATCCAATTTGACAACCTGGATTTAATGCGATCAATAATAAATAGGAATGGCATCTTCTTCAATTTATCGATCATAGTTAGAAGCCCCAAGTACTTATCATGGGCCAGGACTTCCCTGATATCTAGACAATGGGTAATGCCACTCCTCTTATCGTTCTAACATGCCGGCTGAAAGAAACTATTATCTTGGTGCAGTTCACATGTTGCCACAAAGCAGAATAATAACTCTTTCACGGCAAGAGCTTGGGCCTCCTCCGCACCACATAAAATTATCGTATCATTTGCAGATAGGAGATGAGAAATAGCAGGATCATTGTTGCAGATGCGATAACTGTAGATAGCCTGCGCTTCAGAAGCCATTTGTAAAGATCTAGATAATCCCTCAAAGATAAGCAGAAATAGATAAGGGGAGATGGGATCTTCTTGCTGAAGACCCCTACTCAGGATTATGTTACCTCTAGGAATGTCATTCACTAGGAATGAGAAGGAGGTTGACTTCACACACCGCATAACCAGATCCACCCAAGATCGCCTAAACCCCAACTGTATCATAACCCTCTCAAGAAAAGGCCATTCAACCCTGTCATATGCCTTTGTCATGTCCAGCATAATTATCCCCACCTATGCTCATATCTCGCTTATAGCATGGAACATCACAAAAGCATGGATAATATTACGTCTCTGCCAAGAGTGAAAGCTAATTGAGTCTTTGAAATAGCACTCGGCAATATAAATTTCAGACTATTCTTAATAACCTTGGTAACAATTTTATAAACCCCATTATAAAGGCTAATTGGCCGAAAATCCCCTATAGAACTGGGCTTAGGCTTCCTCGGAATTAGTGTGACAAAAGTGTTGTTCAGTTTTGGTGGAATTGAATATCCATGAAGAACAGCTAGAATTGCATTGGAGATGTCCTCCCTAACCACGCCCCAGATCTTCTGATAGAAGAAAGGGTTCATCTCATTAGGCCCAGGAGCTTCGTGGGGGTGCATTTGTTTCTGAGCCTTCTCGACCCCCTCCTTCGTATACGGCAAACATAGAGCATTATTCAAGCTATCAGTAACTTTTGGTTGAACATAATCAATGATCTGATCCATAAACAAATCACCCGATGAAGAAAATAACTTAGTAAAATAATTGAGGACAATATCCTCAATTTCCTTATGATCATAATGCACCCTACCCTCCTCGTCAGCAAGCTCATCAATAGACGTTGTAGCCCTCTGCGTGTTAGCTCTTGTTTGGAAGCATCTGTTATTAGAATCACCATATTTTAGACAATCAACTCGAGCCCGTAGCCACCAAAGGATCTCCTCTCTGTGTCTGCATTCCTTAATCTTAGCTAATATATTCCTCTTGCTCATAACATCATATTGAATCTGCAACTGTACCTCCAGTGTTCTAATTTTGTCACTCACTTTCGCAAATTGCTCCTTGTTCCACTTCAACAGATTAGTAGCACAGGTCTCAATCTTAGCACGGAGACTATCCACTTCGTCCCTCCGAACGGTATTGGACCAAGACTAAGAAATCACTCCCTCACAAGCTAAGATTGATCTATCGCCCACATATCAGATCTAAACACTCGACGAGTCTTCTCGTAGAGCCCCTTTCGCGTGACGCACTTCAGGAGGTTTGGTAAATGATCAGAAATATAAACAGTCAATGTGCATTACAGAAGCTTTCGGGAAAAGAAGAGACCAACCAGTAGAACCACAAAATCTATCTAGCCGCTCTCTTGACTATCTCCCCCTTATGCCAGAAATTGGTCCATGTGAATTGTGAATTCATAGCCAGAAAAGCCAAGATCAAAGGTCTATCCCACAAGCCAGGACAAATCAGAATGGGATTTAAGGTCACCAATCAATTGATCCATTTACGAGGGAAAGAAAGCAAGTGAGTCAAAACTTAGTCTAATCACAAGGTACCAAATAACCGAATATCTACCACTTTTACGGTTGAAGAGTAATAGCGACCTCATGGTTTTGTATGTATGAATAATTTTTGTATTATCTCTGCTCCTTCACATGTGTGCCTTTCTGTTTTAGGACGTATGTCGTCTTATAGATGTTTTTTTTAATTAAATGAAGGGCATCATCTGCACATGAACTAGAACCCCTTCTTTTCATCCTGGCAAAACCACAAAGTAACTATGAGTTGTTAATAAGTCCAAAGCCCAATACATCCTAATTGAGTGGCCATTCTGGCATTTAAGCATGTTAACAAGTCCAATATGCATATGTTGTTATGGACTTCATATATAAGCTTCCTATGGGGCAGTTTATACAAACAGGCCCTGATCGGAGACGCGGAGCCTCGATTAAAGAGTGCGTGTGTGCGTGCAAGATTTCTTCCCCCCCCCCCCCCTTTGCCTTCGGCTCATTAGCCAGCTCGTTGCCTGTGGTTGCTCGCCCAACTCTCTCGGTCTGCCCCTTGTCGTTTTTGGCTTTAATTTTGTCTTTCTTTTCTTCAAGTCAAACAAAATGTTGTATTGTGAAGTGGGTCTATAGGAATTATTTTATTCAGTGAACCAAAGTAGTATATTTTGCGTTGTGGACTATGGAGATTGAGTGATGCAAGCCAAACAATAGACTGATGCCATTATATGGATGGGGTTGAGTGTAGATCCCCACTACTAGTGAGTCAAGATATTGGCTTGACATTGTATATGCCCTTTGAGCTATTTCTCTCTTATCCATTTTCTACCATTTGCGTCTCTTCCCCCTCTCTCCCTAAATTTCTACTAGCTATCTTTTTTCTTTTTTTTAATTTGTGAAACTGACTTCGTTCTTGAAAAATGACTCTTCGTCTATGCTCTCCTTCATGATTTTCTTTTATTCTTCTCTTGATTTATCATATTTTGATTTCAATTTGGATCACATTGCTTTCTATTATGGTTTTATTAGTTTACTTAATTTTTCATTGGTCATTTGTAGATCTGTATTGGGTTCAAATTTTTATCGATTTTGAGGGGTTTTTTGGCTGATGTTTAGGCATGTATTTATTAGCATTTACTATCATTTTTGACTCTTTTATAATTGATTTTTGTTTATGCCCGGAAACTTTAGGTTACGAGTGGAGAGAGTTTGAAAAGGGAAGATAGATTGCATTAAAATGTTAAAAAGTGCTGAGCATTTGGTCACTATGTGAGTACTAATTTGCAAGCTGCTGTTGAGCATTGTTGTAGTCAGTGTTCAGCATTCGAAATTAAATTGCTGAACTTGCAAGGGTATGATGTTGAGCTTCAAAGTTATCAAAATCAAACATTCGAGGTTAGACTGTTGAACATGGTCCTTGATGATGTTGGTCATTCAGGCTATTACGGTAAGGGTGTTGAGAATTTAGGGTTGGAGTATTAAGCATCGAGATTAATGATGTTGAACATCTAATGGTGTTGAACGTCAATGTTAATTTGTTGAGCATTCGAGAACACAACATTGAGCATTCAGGCTGATTGTTTGGAGCATCTATAAGAATGATGTTGAGCATTTAGTAAGCTTTATGTTATATTATTTTTCGTATTATTTAGAGCGATTAGTTTTCTTGTGTAAATACTAGTTATAAGATTATTGTAGTTGTTGAATCTCAAAGAGCGTATACAATAGGTTTTCACAAACTTATAAATATATATTTGATTCTTCATTTAGGCGCTGAAATCCTTATTTGATGTCGATTTGGTTTTGTTTTCCTCCGATCCTTGTCAATTGATTTGGCACTTGTGGCTGCAATACTTATGTGCATGAGAATTTATGAATATGTAGTGGACAAGCACCTTAATTTTTTAAACCTTACACAATGCTGTTACTACAGATGAGAAACCTAATTTGTCAGAGGATATAAGATCAACAGCAATTGGCCAAAAAGAGGGAGGAGATGGGCCAAACTTAACCATTACATACCATCACTACATATCACCATCACCTCTACAACCCCAAGCACTAACATTTGACCTTTTTTCATTCTGTGTACATCAACTACCAAAAAAGGGCAAAAAAAAGAAGGGTTTTGTTTTTTGGGGGGGGGGGGGGTGGATTGCCTGTTTGTATGCTTACATATCTCATACCAATACATTCTGAATCAAACTGCCATATCAATATGATCCAGTTCAATCTTCTTCCACACAAACCCCTTCGCGATCAATGCATAGACGATCAAATCCACACTACACAACCCAGCCAAGACCCAATAGAAGTTATCAAGATGGGCACGATTGAGGTTATTCACCAACCATGGATCACCCCAGTTCGAGCTTATCTTTTGGACAACAGATATAATCGCGGTACTCAGGAATGCACCAACCCCTAAGGCACCATTGGTTAAGGCCGAGCCCATGCTTCTCATGTCCTCTGGCATTTGGTCATAGAACAACTCTTGCATGCCAACATATGCGAACATGTCACTTAGCCCCATGACTAGGAATTGTGGGACTAGCCACCCAACACTCATAGGGACAACGGCCTTTGGTTGGTCAATGATACCATTCCTAGACGCTATATTAACCCTTCTAGCCTCCACCAGGGCGGCTATAGCTATGGTGAGGATAGACAGTGCCAAGCCCAGGCCAATCCTCTGTAGGGAAGTTATGCCGGAAGGGATTCCTGTCGCTTTGCTGATGGCACGGACGAGGAATTTGTCGTAAAATGGGACAAAGAGGAGGATTGTGATTCCAGGTACGACCTGGAGGGATGCCGGTGGGACTTGAAACTTAGGGCCAAGGGACCGATCCATGGTGCTCGCTTGCTTGATAAAGAAGGTATGAACTTGCGCCACTATGATGGCATAGGCAAAGGTGCATGCCCAAATGGGGATTAACCGAAGGAGGAGCTTTACTTCTTCAACTTGGTTCACTGAGCAAAGCCTCCAAGGGTTTCTTTGTTTGCTTGATGCATCTTGGTCATCAATGATCATTGCCTTGTCAAGACATCTGGAAATCGGACTCACTAGTTTCAGCTAGTAGGATGAGCAATTAACACAATCAAAATCCCATGCTAGCTAACATATATATGTTACGAACAATCAAAATCTCAATGTTGATAGGCATGAGCATAGACCTGACTAGCTTCTTTCTATTCCGATTATATGCTAATACACATCGGTAAAACCGTACACTTTACTGGAACTTTTTTGTGCAAAGGGAAGCACGACAATGATGTAGGCAAGTACCGAACCCAAGTCCCTTTGATAATGCCAAAGACATTGTTGAATAATCTAGTTGACCAGAGACATTGCTGAATAATCTAGTTGGCTAGAATCCAAAACTGAGTGTAAATTTTAAAATACATAGCCTATCTAAATATCAGAATCCTTAGTTATCTTTTTTATTTCATATTTCAACTTCACAATATAGTCACCAAAGAAAGCTAATCCACTAGAATATGTTCGTACGATTTAAGTCGGCATATCATAGTGGGCAAGGGATAGTCAATGCATTTTCAATCAAATCTATGATAACCAAAGTATGTACGTGTGATTTGTTGCTTTCCCTAAGCCATTAAAAATGCACTTATAAAGTAAGATAACCTACAACTTTACTTATTAGAGGTAGTAGTCTTGATAGTGATAGGAAAAGGGTATGAGAGAAAACTGAACAGCCCATGGAGGGCCCCTATTCCACATCCTTCATAAGCTCAGGGGACACTCCCCACAAGCTAGCTTCCTAGCTTGGTGGGCTTCCTCTAACAATGGCACATAATATGATAATAAGCCAATAAATTCCAAGATGGTACAAGGGTAGGCTTTACCTTAATTCAGCCCCCTTAGAGTGTAGGTCCCCCTCTATTATCTTTTGATTCACATACAAACATGTTTAGTCACCTTCTCGTGCTTTTTTGAGAAAGAAAATAGGTTAAGTTCAAATGTATATATATGGCTAAGATGCATTTTCTATGTTAGTGGGTTCTTTTTCTCCTCAAAATAAAAAATTTTTAAAAAAGAAGAGGAGGAGGAGGCTGTGTAAGGGCATCATATGGTGGGTTGACTGGGTTCCATACTTCTAATCTTGGTATTGATGGTTGATATATGCATTTAGTTGTAAGAAAGTGGGATTAATACCCCGTAACTATCATTCATATTGATTTACCCTACTTGCAATTATTTCAACCTTTTAGCATTAAACTTTTTTATAAAAATAGTATGGAATTCGATGCTAAGAATAGTACAATTTTAGCATAGATTCATTGAGGTATTGGCTATTTATTTATTTTTTTCAGATGATAAATTACATGTTTGCATACTTTCATTGACATGACGAACACCATGCATAACACATAATGGAACAAGAACACAAACTTAAATACAATAGTCCGCATCATATCCCAACAACGCCAAATATGTGTACAATACGCTTCACTTAGAATTGATATCTACGACTTTTCTTCAATGCAATGAATCAATTTGATGCTTTTTTGGCACAGGATATTATTGGAATGAGTTTTGGAGAATAAAGCAAGAAAATGATTCTCATGTTTATGATTATAACATAAGAAGGAAAAGGGTGCTTGTTGATTATGATATATCAAAAGATAAGCAAAATTCTTTGGGAATATGATCAATTAGAGGAGGGGGATCCCTCAAGTTAATTTACCCAAAACGTGTAAATATCAAAGTCTGGTCATTATCATGATAAGATAGGCTCTCAAGATGAAAAAAGCTTTGAATTTTTCGCAAAATAAATCAAAGCTTTGTCGGTACAAGTATCAAAACCAAATTTGGTGGAGCATTTTGTAGACAATCCAATGCTGTCTTTCTTGGTGGAGAGCTACCAAATTCATTGACTTTACTCAACTCCTCCTTACAAATTAATAGTGGGGTAGTTTTGTGAACGGTTAACTTTTAGGTACCCGAGATTTGATGTATTAATTTTTATGACCCTTATATTTTTGAGTTTATTTTTAAATACCTTCACTTATGAATTCCTTACAATTAAATCGTGAAATTACAAAAATAATCTTACTATTGTTCTTTTTGTTTTTTTTTTTAAATCAAACCCTTCTTTTTTAAATACCCACGACACCACTGATAAACTGTCCAATAGCAGAAAGATAGTTTTTTGGGTTTTCACTTTAAAAGAAAAAAAAAACAAACATGACCTAATAGTAAGGATATTTTTGTAATTTCAGAACTAAATTATAAGGAACTCATAAATGAGGGTACTTAAAAATAAACTAAAAATTGTAAGGGTCATAAAAATTAATGCATTAAGGGTCTGTTCTTTTCGTGGATAAATTGGAGCGGGTAAAAGGGCGAGGTGGGTTACAGTAGGTTGAGGTGAGTTGAAGTACGTTGAAGTGGGTAGAATTTTTTTTTATGTGATAAATTGAACTTGGATAAAATAATTGAAGTATGTTGAAATGGGTTGGAGTTGGTATTTTGGAATTTACCCACGAAAAGAACAGGTCTTAAATCTCAAGATACCTAAAAGTCAACCATTTTAGTTTTGTCACCGTTACACACTATTTGGATTGAGGTATAGAGGGGGAAATGAGGGGAAGAGAGGGGAAGGTAATGGAGGGGAATAGAAGAAAATGGATGTGACTTATACTCACATTGTTTAGATTTGTTATGAGAGGGGATTGAGGAAAAGGTGTATAGTTATTAAAAATCCTCCCCCCCCCCCCCCCTCTCTCCCCCTCATTTTGAGGATAGGGGGAATGGGGGTGAAGGAAGGTGAAATGCTCCCCTGTGTTTCCCTTCCATCCCCCTTATTTAATATTTGCAAACATAAAGAATGAAAATTAATTAGTCTTTGTTCCCCTCCCCTCCCGTCCTCTCTCATCAATCCAAACAAGCAGTTTGGTTTGAACTTGCTAAGGACATAAGTTTTTTTTTTTTTTGGAGAAGGGACGCACACAGATCGATTGATATACGTGGGATTCAAATTTAAACCTCTGACAACAATTCTAAAAGATTTTATCAGTTGAATTAATTAACATCTATATAAATTTGACAATTTAATTGAACGACTCGATAAGAGATTTCTCAAAGAGTATCAATGTCTGTCTTGAAAATTGTTCTTTAATTTGTCTAAATCAACTAAGTGGAAAAGAGAAGACTAGAAAAATCCATCAATTGCAAATGCATTTTCTCAAAGAGCACTAAGGAGGCAAGAAGAGCGGGAGAACGGAAGGAAAAGGAAGTCCGTAGGAAAGAGATAAATCATCTGACAGGCGCATCAACAAGTTTGGGCCGACAAATTGTCTAATATTTTTTTTAAAGAAAAAGTTAATTATTTTTAGGTGAATGTACACTTCTGTTTAGATATATTATTAAGTTAAAGTAGGAGCTTGTAATCAGGGAAGAAACTAAGCCAAAGGAATGTTGTTGATCTTTGGAACTCTATTTTATCATAACCGAGCTTTTCTATCATTAAATTTCTCTATTCACAATACTTGATCTCAAAGCTTTAACGTAAGGAGAATAAATTTTAAAATTTTTTAATCAGCTTGCATTGATTGAGCTGCATGAATGTTAGGCACCAACAAGGCAACAACTCCCTCTCAGAGGGCAGGGGAGGCCTATTGCCTCCTAAAATTACACCTGTGTCCTTGATAGAACTAGTAGTGGGCTTAAATATATAGAACAAAGATGTCTATCTATTAAACTATCTATTTTAGGAGCGTTCACATATACAATCTGATCTCTTTCAAAATATAGTTCATTAGAAATTTTTTTGACTAGGGATGGGTGTCTATAGACACCCCAAGCCTTCACATAGATTCGCCTATAGATCGAACGACACATTATCAATTCAACTAAGACTCGTGACCATTCCTTTACCACCAGCTTGTTTGTTTTATGTGGAGAGTAAAAACAAAATCTCATGCACTTTTTTAGATAAAGTAGAATACAAGTATTTAATATGTGGTCTTAAGAATATATTCACATGAAGTTAAGAGAGAAAAAAAAAAGAGAGAAATGTTAAGGGAGAAAATCTATAATAAATTAAAGTATTTAAAAAATTCAAATAGGTGATCACGATTGTAAGTGAAGTTGGGGAGCATGTTGGAATATAATAACATAGAAATCATAAACTCCGATCTCATGGGCCCATCTATATATTGATTTATGTGCTTCTTTTTTTCTTTGTAAAAATGGTTTTGAAGAGAAAATAAGTCTAAGTTACAACTCTGTGGCTTTATGCAATATTGCCTACCAAGTGAGCGACATATACCTAAATGGCTAAATCATTCATTTACGTCATCGCCCACTAACATAACTGATCACAATCCCATTCCCACTTCCTCCTTTCTTGCGCCCTCATGATGGAATACTATAATATATGTCTCATAATTACCATATGAACATACTTATGATGAAATCTCTCATGATTTTCTTTTAACGTTACCATCATGCACCATCTAGTTTTTTTTTTTTTTTGTCCTTCTCTAGCTTTTTTCAAGCTTAGTTCAAAAAATAATTAATAATTAATAATTTTTAGAAAAAGGCATATCAATTATGAAATGGTCAAAGCCAAAGGTGTACTACTATTCCAAAGTTTTGTCGTGTAGTCACAATGGGGAGATGCTAATTGTTGGAGGAGAATAAAAGTAAGAAGCAAAACGTGATGCAGTGAAAAAGCCGAATATTATTATAGTTCCTTCAACGCCCTTTAATCTTATTAAATTATTTTATCCACTTAAGTAAATTATAAATATTTATGTAAAGGCGCAATTAAACTAGAGTATCGAACATGACTTACTTTAACTATAACATGTGACAAGTTGGACTTTTTAATTACCTAAATCTCTTTAATTAATTTATGTAATTTTAGTGTTACTATTAAGGTCTAATACGTATTTATTCCTCTTGAGAATGTTATTAGGATTTAAAATTTATAATTTTTGTAGAGTTTCCTACTACCAAAAAAATATACGTTTAAATTAAGAATACATTTATATTTAACTAAGTTTAATCTGTTGATCAATTCATATTTGGCTCACTTATATTTTAACTGGAGCTAAGATTATTCTGAAATCCTCACGCCTATAAACTCAACAAGGTTCTCAGAATTTAAGCCATTCTATTAACGTCTTTTTTTAAAAAATTAAAATTGAACATATTGCTTTAGGTGAAATTGCATCTAGAGTTGGGAAAGTCCGACTTAATACGATAACACGCCACAAATACGACCCGAAATTATTGAGAGAAACATGAACCTGGTCCGACACGAACCAATTTCAACCAAAAATCAACACGATTTGACTGTTTAGTGTAAAAACTTATTATTTTTAAATTTAAAATTATTTTTAATACTGACATAAGATTAATCCATTTATCATATTAAATAAGTCGACCGGATCGTTTTTCTAACTTTAATTGCATATAAAACTTTATCTAGATAAACCTACGTAAGAAAAAGTGCATATTGAACAGTATTCATATGAGTGCTATCAACATTACTTGGTCACCTGCACCACCAAGGTCCTATCATGGATTCATGGTGTCCGCAAATTACAGGTGACAATAGGCGGTAGGCCTTAGACTAGTAGGCTTTGTGCCCTTAATGGCTTGTGTCCAAATGGCCAAATCCCAATTGATCTCCCCGCCCTTGCTCACCAACTACAAATCGCTACGTATTATTGTCATACAGGACCTAGATAACAATCTCACTTTTTATCCCCACCCAACTCTTTAAAAAAAAAAAAAAATCTTAGTTCTATTTGATAAGTTAGCTTTTTATATTAATTATTAGTTATTCAATATTTATTTTAATTATTCATATTTTTTAGGAACTTTTTTGATAAAATTAACTATTTATGACAAAAATATGAAATAAGATACCAATTTTTTAAAAAGTAACTAGACTTTTGCTATAAAAAGTTTGCGAAAAAATTAGTGTATCAAACATCTAAATTAATTTTTTAACTCAGTTAAACAAATAATTTAAATCCAAAAAACTCTTCAAAAAGCTAAATAACAAACACCACATTATCGTGTACTCCTTGAGTGTTTCACAAATTATTTTTTAACAATTGATATTTTTAAAATTATTACTTTTTTTCTTTATTCCTTGTATCGAATTGTTTTTAATTCCAAATAGTTTATATAAATTGTCAGTTATTTTACACCTAATTATACTACGTTAGTAATTTAAAGGTTAAAAAAAACACCTAGACCATATTCTTTTTTGTGATAGAGGGCCACAAGTTCAGCTTATAACTTCTTATAGCTCCTTATAACTTATTATAACAGTAAAGATTCTTATAATTTTTTACATTTTCTGATATCTCCATGCATCTTTTTTACATCTACTTGCAATTTCTTACATCTCCTTTCCAACAACTATATTAACCTATCATAAATACATACATACATACATACATACATAATAAATGTTTAATAATACTCTACTTGTCTTTTTTTCTCATGTTTGTTCAATATACATAACATTTGTATAAACAAAATATTTTTTTTATACTACTAATATGAAAAATATGTATATGTCTTTACGAACATAATATATGTGTAAATATATTAGTTCAAAATTAGTGTCATAAATATAATATTTGTTTAATAAATATAATATAATAAACCCATATGTTGAATTGAATTATGTTGTTGAGCAAGTACATAGAAAAGAAGTAAACATGCATTTGAAACTGTAATACAAGCATTTCATTCATGTTTGAGTTTCAGCATCAATCATATATGAAAATATTGAAATTGTAGGTGATGAAAGTGTTTTGGCTATTTTATCCCTAAATTAATCCATTAGATTCAAATTGACTTATATTTTTTTTCATCTCTCTTTTGTCCAACCAAAACAATAAAATTCCAAAAATTATAATTATCTTTATTTTCAAAGTTTTTATATTTCGCAAATGCTAGCTTGATATTTGAAGGGTTTATTTTTATAATTTATTTGGTAATGTTATCTTAAAAATATTAATTTCAATTTGCTAAATTTAAATAGTTTTTAATTTTAAGGGTCCTGTTTAATTTTGTTAAGAAAAGTTGTTATTTTATTTTCGAGGGTTTATTTGAATTAAAAGGAACTTTTTTTGTTTGCTTATAGAGAGATGCAACTAATGCTTTAAAAAAACTCAAGTTCTACTTATTTTATTTAACTGGCTTGTTTAAAGATATATTCTCATAAATCATGTTATTTCACTACTATTTTGCTCATCGAGAATGATAACTCTGGATAATCAAAATTTGTTTTATCTACATGCTTAAAAATAATTTATTTAGTAAATGTATAAAATTAATTTCATAAATATCACTGACATATTACATGTAATTTATTTTAGTGAAATAATTTATAACACCAATCATACATTAAAAACCAACAATTACATATACAGATTTAAAAATTAATATTAACATAACTTTCAATATTTCTATAACTGTTTACATTTACTCTTGTATTTTCTTACAATTTCTTATATCTTTGTACAACTTTTTATAACTTATTATAGTTCTCAATCCTCTTTACAACTTCTTACAACTCTTTATATTTTCTTACAATTTACAATTGTATTTAATCGCAAAAAAAATACCCTCAAAATATCCATTAGTAGAACCTGGCAAAAAATGACCCGACCTAAAAACCTAACCCAAACCCACTCAAAAGTTTTGGGTTTTGAATAGGATTTTCTTGACCTAAACCCAAAATAGACTAAACTTGAAAAATCCACAAATTTTTGGGTCGAACGCAAACCCACCCACTCAACCTGAATATTATATCCTTATTTTTTTGTTTTTCTTTAATTTTTCCACCTTAACAATAATAATTTTTCATTATAACGAATTATTTAGAGATGCATAACTATCGCATCCCCTTGCAAATTAGATAATGGTACCCGTTCTTTTCCAAATTAATTCCCATAAAATAACGTCATATACAACTTATAAATAAAACAATTTTAGAAAATAGGCATGAAGTATCTAATATTAAGAAAATGAATTTAGAATAACACAAGTTTTTTAAATGTGCAAGTTATACTATTATATTCTTAGTTAAATAAATACATCTAATTGATTTTAAACAATATTACTCTATAATAATATAAAATTTTGATGTTAGAATTGATAAATAATTGTAATATCTTGTGCGTCTATAATATTTTTTCATTTGGCTTCTGCTAATTGGCCTCAAACTTGATGTCAATGTTGGGCAATGAACCAGCTTTCGTTCGTGTTAGGATTGACCTACTAATAAAACATACCTAATTAGGTAATGGCAGACTAATTAACAAAATACCAAATCATTAAGTGGGTTATTAACGGTCGAACCGCTGTAACTCATTATCATGCTTTAGATGAGCCCACATGTGAGTGATCCAACCTATTATTAAGATTTTAATATAAGAACCAACCCGTTCAAACGTAATTCATTGTCCATTGGTACATGTCGTTCATATTTCATATTGACAAGTTTGAATATTTTTATATTCTTTTAAGATATTACAGTTAGAATGCTTGTTTATTAAATACAGATAATTTTAAGTAGTGAATATACTAAGATTTTGATTTAGACAAAAAGAGAAATAACTCATTAAAAAGATGTTCTAAATTCATTGAGTTGATACGAAGTCCGTAAAATTAAAACACATCTGTTTATATTTTACCCAAATTTAAAATACATTCAATTTATATTTAATCAGAACCGAAATATGTCCGATCCGTACTTAGGGCATTCCCAACCCATTGTAACGCGTGTAAGGGTTGGACCCGCCTGTGACACGCATCAACCCCAACCCATTACACGCGTGGCAATGAACAGGGGATGGAACTGGCCACAGTTCCGCCCCTCGGTTTTTTTTTTTTTTGTCATGTAGCAATGCCAAAACGCGACGTTTTGTTGCCTACCCATAAATGGAGCGCGTCGTTTAGCTCCGTGTTTTGCAAAAAAAGAAGGAAAACGCTCAGGAATGGTGTTTGCGTTCGGAACTTGGGCCAAATTAATGGGCTAACCGTTGCAAGCAATGGCTAATTGGGTTTTGGGTTTTTTTTTTGGTTAGTTAAATTGTGTGTATAAATATGAGATAATTGCGTAGAAAATAAAATTTAAACTATCTATCTCATTTTTATCTTAATCTAAAATATTATTTGCTGCTATTTGAAGAAAAGTCTTTGAAGTGAAGAGGGAAAAATTGTGGTAAGTGGTAAATAATTTTATTATTTAGTGATGTTTATTGATTTAATTAAATTAATTATATGTAGTTGTAATTTTGAACTAATTACTTTCATTTATAAAGTGTTGTTGTTAGATATTTGGGAGGTGGATTTGTGAGCTTGAGAAGAATCAAGAAAAAGTGAAGTGAAGTGAAGAAATTTGTAAGAATTTTTTGTTATACATATTTTATGTTCTTAGATGTTACGTATAATATGATAACATATATTAAATCACATGTTTAATTTGAAGAAGGTAATGTGAAATTTTCAAATTTTACTTGTTAGATTAGGTTTATGTTGTTAGATGTTATGTTTAATATTTAATAGAAATTCTTTAGTGTAAAACGTATGTTTAAAAATCAAGAATTTTCATTACTTTACGGAAATTTAAATGTTTGAAGTTGAATATGTGTAAGGGAAGTATGAAGTTTTCATGAATTAAGTTGGTAGAAATTGGAGTGAAAAAAAGTGAATCTTTGAAAATTTAATTAGTTTGATTTATTTGTTAAGTTAGTATGTTGTGATTAACATTTATATGTTTTAATTAATATGATAACACTTTAAATCACATGATTAATTTAAAGAAGCTAATGTGAAAATTTCAAACTTTAATTGTTAGATTAGGTTTATGTTGTTAGATGTTACGTTTAATATTTAATACAATATGTTAGAATTTTTTGTTAATTTGTTATATCTTTTCAAACAAATTAATGTGAAGTTGAATATGTTTGAAAATCACATATTAGATTGCATTTTTAGTTTATTATATTGTTAATTTGTTATATATTTTCAAATATATGTTTGAATTTTTTTAAGTTAATTGGTGAAATAATTAAATGTTAATATCATGTGCGTAATTGGTAAATTAGTTGTTCAAACTAAAAATATGGTAATTATGTTTGCATAAATTTGTGAAATGTAGAAGTAGACTTTAAAATTATGGTAGAATGGTTTTGTTGGTACATGATTAAAAGTAATATGTTTACTTAGAATTAAAATTAGTTTATGTAATATGGGTAATTTGTGAGTATGATTTTCAATAATATGATCATGTTGAATTAAAATTAGTTGTTCTATAATCATGTTGATTTTAAATAATATGATCATGTTGATTTTAAGTAACATGCTCATGTGCTTAAAATTAGTTGTTCTATAATCATCTTGAATTAAACGTTAAATTATAATCTTTTAAATAATACGATGACACATTAGATTACATGTTTAATTTGAAGAAGCTTATATAATATGTGTAATTTTTTAATTGTTAGAATATATTTATGGCCTTAGGTAGATGTTTTGTGTAATATGTGTAAACAATTTCTTCATTGTTAATCTTATGTTTAAACATCCAAAATTTTCATTTGTGAGTATGCTTATTATTAACTTGATTTATAAATTTGATGTTTTTATTAATTCCGTTCTATTAATTGTACGTTTTTTATTAATTTGATTAATTAAATTTTCGAAATGTAAATGTTAACAAGTGAAAGTTTGATATGTTTTGTTAATTTGATTTGTTAAGTTTGATATGTTAAGTTAGTGTGTTTTACTTATTTATTAATTTAATATGTTAATCATATATTTTTGATTAATTTTATTTATTAAATTTCCGAAATGTAAATGTTAAAAAGTGGAAATTTGATATTTTTTTATTGATTTGATTTGTTGAGTTTGGTATGTTAAGTTAACATGTTTTAATTAATATTTTATTTAATAATTTCAATACGTTCATGTTGAATTAATCATTAAGTTAGTATGCTTGATTTATTATATAAGTGGTATGTTCATTTAGTTTAAACTAATTGAAATATTTAAATGTGTAGTTTTAACTAATACAAATGTTTATTTAGTATTCTTTAGCTTGTTAATATTTGTTAATATGTAGTTTTTTGGAAATTACATGAAATTGAATTGAGTAGTTTAGATTGAAATTAAAACTTAAACTACAATATAGGTGAACCTTGAAATGGACCCAAATGACACGCAATCATTCATGCACCTACTTACTGGGGACGAGTCATAAAGTGAACTTGAAAATAGTTTAAACATTCCCCCACGCCCCCCGAATTGGCAACATTATCCACCACCACATAACCCCCTACCTTATTCCCAACAATATCTGTCACAATACCCTACAAATTGGCAACATTACCGTCCACCACATAACACCCCTACACAAAGTTTTAGCTACGGATCAATGCCCATTCCATGTTACCCACCTCAACCTCCTCGTACGACCTCAACAGCACCCGAACCTCCTCGTACGACCTCACCAGCACCTCGTCCTTCGTCAAGTAATAATCCCAACAACAAGAAAGGTGGTGTGCAAACCCCTAAGTAGACATTAGAGGAGGATCACCGCTTAGTGAAGTTATGCATTAATGTGAGCATCAATCCAATCACCGGGACTGAGACTAAGGTGGCCAACATCTTCAACCAGCATGCTCCTGACGGTGCTTCAAAGAGAACGAGGAAGGTGTGCAATACCCAATGGAATCGAGCAGCTCCATTAGTTTCTAAATGGTGCACTTGTGTGGGTTAGGCACACCAGGTGAAGCCAAGTGGTGCAAACGAGGACAACATTATGCAAAATGCCGAAGGTCTTTATGTCAGTCTTTTGACCTCATGCATTGGTGGGTCTTACTGAAGGACCAACCAAAATGTGAGACCTTTTGCGATCAATCTGCAAAAGCGTCTTTCAAACGGGTCAGAATAAAGGAGGTGGGTGCATACTACGAGAGTGACACCCCCGACACCTCTACCACCCCTGCAACTCCTGCTAGTGAGGGTACACCAACTGCAGTAGTTGGTGGGCTTATCCACCCCATCGGAACAAAAGCTGCCAAGAGAAAGGTGAAGGAGGTACTTGCAGATGCGGTGTTGGATATCGTGACCACAGAGATGTCAACTTTACGGGTAACAAATGTGAAGAATAACACCATGTTCGAGAGATATATCCTAGCCCAAGAGAGGAAGGCAGATGCAGCTGCAAAAGTTGTTGAGTTAAGAGATCGACAACAATCCTTAGAAGAAAGGAAGTGGCGTCTTAAAGAGATGAAGTACGAGGACAAAATTTTGAAAATGAACATTTCAGAGATGTGTCCTGAAGATCAAGCTCGATATGGCCCAATTTAAGAAGAAATTAGGAGTCATTACCGTCAAAACTCGTCCTCCTCTGATAGTGACCTTTGTTTAGATTGATTACTCAGTTGTAGTTTTTGGTGTTATTGTGTTTTCATGAAACATTAGTTGTACTACAAACCTTTTCATTTGTTTAATGACATCTTTATTGCTAAGTTGTTTATAAGTTGATGCATTATGTATAAATTTGCAATTAGTTGTTTTTAATTTATTTTTTTAAATGTCACAAGGTTAATTTCCTAATATATAATTTTTATTTGACTTACATTTATAACGTTAAGTTTATATGCACAGGCATTCAACAATGAGTGATTCATCATTCTCCTCTACAACTTCAACCTCAACAGATGGTTTGAGTTTCATCCTAGAAGAATCTAGCGATAATTCACCAATATTGGAAAATATCGTCAACAATGAACATGGCCCGCAGTTGTTGGAGTTGGCCCTAAAAATTAGACACATTAGACAACAAAGTATGACTTTATCATCATCACGAAGACCTAAGAAAAAGAAAAGATTTGTAAAGAGAAATCGACAAGAAGCACACAATCGTCTCTACAAAGATTATTTCGCTGATGACTCCATCTATAATGAGACCTATTTCCGGCGCAAATTTCGTATGCGAAAGCACTTGTTCCTTTGCATAGTTAGCGCCTTAGAGAGTCATTTTGAGTACGTTCTATTGAGGAACGATGGTCTCAATAGGCGTGGGTTGTCACCACTCACCAAGTGCACTGCAGGCATGCGCATGTTGACTTATGGTATATCGCCTGATTGTGTCGATGAATACTTAAATATTGGTGAAAGCACAGCTATGGAGTGCATGAAAAATTTTACTGCTGGAGTCATTCAAGTGTTTGAGGAAGAGTACCTAAGAAAACCAATACAAGCTGATGTTGATCGTTTATTATAAATGGCAGAAGCTGCGACTTTCCAGGTATGTTATGGAGCATCGACTGTATGCACTGAAAATGGAAGAATTTTTCACCGGTTGGAAATGAGTATTTGCAAAAGGGGTGTACAAAGTTCTTACTTTGATTCTTGAAGTTGTTGCTTCCTACGACCTTTGGATCATGCATTCTTTGGATGCCCGGGAACCCTCAATGATTTAAACGTCATCCATTGATCCAATGTTTTTCAAAAGGTGTACGAGAGTGAGACTCCAAAATGTGAATATGTTGTTAACGGTCACAAGTACAATATTAGGTACTTTCTGTCTGACGGTATTTATCCGAAGTAGACTACCTTCGTGAAGACCATCCCTCTTCCTTAAGGAGTGAAGGAAAAATTATTCGCTGAACATCAATAATCTGTTATAAATGATGTAGAGAGAGCATTTGGGATTCTATAAACTTGCTTCGCCATCATCCGTGACCTTGCACGAAACATGGACAATGCTGAATTGAGTATGATAATGAAGACATGCATTATACTCCACAACATGATCTTCGAGAACAAGCGTGATTCGTATGACCTTAGTTTTAAATATGATGATGTGGAGGACAACACCCCACAACCTAATGTCGAACGGAGCCACCATCCATGCTATGCAGTCTACCTTCGTAGAGTACAACAAGTTCAGAACTCAAACTTACATGCACGTCTTCAATTTGACTTGGTCGAAGAAATATAGAGGCGACACACGGCGCGAAGAACATCGCAAATGTAGTTGTTTTCTGTTATTTGTCGATATTTGGCGATGTAACTTTTTTTAATAAAAATAGTCGAACGTTCGTGATATGTTTTTTTGAACATGTCCAATCTTCATATTGTTATTTGTTCAATTGCTATCCCTCTTTGTATTAAGTTTTAATTGAATTGTATTTTCAATCCTTTTTTTTTCACTTGTTGGAAAACAAACACAAAAAAATCATAATGGAAAAATTTTAAATTAATTTATACATTTTTATATCAATAAAATAAATATTGCTTACTCTCAAAAAATAAAAACATTCATACATATTACAGAAGTTAAAACACAAACACAACATAAAAAATAAAAAGTAATAAATTAAATTTAAATTATAAACTTTATGATAATTAATTATCTTGAAATGAATTTCAGTAACTGAAAAATTAAATAAAATATAAATAAAACTCATACTAATATGACAGACTTAGGCCATGTTTGGCAAAGAACTTTTTGGGTGCAAAAAGAGCTTTTTGGGGGTATTAGCTGTTTGACTCTGGTCAAAAAGCTCTTTAGGGTGTTTGGTTGATTAGCTTTTTATACCCAAAAAGCTCTTTTACAAAAAGCTCTTTGGGATAGCTTTTTGACAAAGAGCTTTTTGATGTTTACTATTATAATGACCATACTAACCTTATAATTTGGACAAATTTACATTACATGTCATTCACAAATGATATTTCCGAATATTGGATGCTTATACTTTAAATTTTTAATTTTTATTTTTTTTAAGACAAGAGTTGTGGATGGTCATGATGTTGAAGATAATGCTTTTAATTTTAACGCTTTCTTCATTTAACAAATAATTTATGTTAGTTAGTCTTATATGATATATAAATATTTTTTATATCACATAATTTCAATTGCTATTAAAAAAGAAAACATTTAACATTAAAAATATATTTTGATTATAAGTACTAAAATTAGGAAAAAGTATAAATGTAATTTTATATGTCATATAAGTCTTAATTCATAATTCATATCGAAAAGAAAAATAAATATCCAATGAAAAATTATTTTGTTAGAAAAATAATGAAATTGAGTAATGGGTATAAGCAGAATTTTATTAAATAGCTTTGTTAAAAACAGCTAATTTCACCAAACACTTTTTTCACAAACAGCTAATGCAATCAGCTAAGTCAAACAGCTAATACAATCAGCTAACAACTAACAGCTAACAGAATCAGCTAACAGCTAACAGCTGATTGCCAAACAGGACTTTAAAGTTTAAAAAATGAAACTCTAATCGGAGATGTCCTTCGCTTGCCAATCCAAAGCGACACGTGCAACTGTGCGAGTCTCACTGTTAATCATGAACTCCGTACGATTTGTGTAATTAATGTCAGCAGACGGAACGTGACACATTTGTGTACGCATAATAATTAGAGCTAATTCATGGTTAAATAAGCGCTAAAAGTGGATCCTATTAATTGGTCCCACTTGGCAGATTTCCCCCACCCTAAATGGAAAAAAAGAAAAAGAACTTTTCTCGTCGGGCTGACTAACCAGTAAATGACCAAGGAAATTGGAAAAAATAATAATAATAATTTTCTGACAGAAAAGATTGAAATTGATATGACATACCTGAACTGGCTAGTGCGGCCCAATTTGACCCCGCCAATCGCGTCGTCTTCCCACGACACTCGTCTTCCTACGCGCGTGTCAGCCACGCGCCGCTTTCTCACGGCGGCGACCATCACCTGCGCCACCCTGGTGAAGGGGCTTCCGACGGGGCGCTCCTTCCTGTACGTCCGACTCCCCGCGAGGAAGATGGCCAGCGCCACCGCGACGGCCACCGTAGGGATGGAAAACCCTAGAGTCCAGCTGACGTTGTCCTCGACGTAGACGACGGCGAGGACGGCGATGGTGGCGCCGACGACGATGCCGAGGAACCACCAGTTGAAGAACGAGCTCTTCTGCTCCGGCTTGTCGTCGGGGAATTGGTCGGCGGCGAAGGTTTGCACGCACGGCTTGTGGCCGCCGTCGCCCACGGCGGTGATGTAGAGGGCCGCGAAGAAGAGAGGCGCGCGGATCGAGCGGGGCATGGTGGTCGACGTTGATGTTGTTAATAGGGTTAGGCCCTGTAAAAATAATTACTAAATATTGGTTGAAAATCCAATAGCAAAAAAATTTGAATGTTAATGATAGAGCGTCTCAATTTATTTTCTTATTTTTTGAGATGGAGGTATTTTGACAATTAGTTGGCGAAAATTCTAATAAATAATATGATTGCAAAAAAAAAAAAAAATGGTAGTTTAGAGGAAGTCTATAAAAATAAAAGTTCATATTATTAAAAATGAGAGTAAAATTATTCATTCAATATCAAACAATCGGTGACTCGAATGCTCCTTAATTAGAAAGTAAGGTATGCAGTGGTGCAGCCTCCCAAACTGACAAGATGCATCAATAAAGCGAATCGAATTGTATCAAGTAGTAGTCAAGTCAGATAAGCTTCTCAAGATATGGTCAAAGTTTTCAACTGATGATTCTGGATACAGCTTGACAATGACATGGTTTAACTTTAAACTTTGTCTAAGAATTTATTTTTTTTAAAAGTACTTAGAAAAATACAAAAGAAACATTAGGTCATTCACATTGTGGCAATGTCACTTGGTGTTACGTGATCTTTATTTCTTTTGTCTGGTCCCTGAATTTATCTACATCATAATTTTCATAATTTCAATAAAAATTTAATCATCAAAAAATTTACAAATACAAACTAATTTTTTAAAATTAAACAAACTCAAATTACTCACGTAACATTTCGCTATATTTTTGCTCGATCACTCACACGAGTCATTTAGCTTAAAATGCTTAATTAATAGTGTTTTACTTGCTGATATTACAAATAGTGTTATACATGAGATTTCAATTAACTTTCTAGATATTTTCTTCTTTTGAGATTTGATTTGAGCATGAATTTTAGTGTGATTCTTTGAAGAAAAGATTCTATGTCCTCATCTCCAATACCCTTTTGAAAAAGGAAGAAGGCATAATTCGATGTATATAAGTCATGTTAAATGTTGTCTCACAAAATCTTTCGTCTTCCTTCCTATCACTTGATGCAATCTCCATTATCCTCAACATGTTATGCACCATCCTATCCACCTTGTTTAACCAAAAGTTGTACCCAAATTTGAGTCCAAAATTCTTTTATGGACCCCTTTTAAGTCCAATAATTCCTTCTAAACTTTCTTTTCAAAAAAATAAAATAAAATAGTTATTTTTCTTACGGAACGAGAGACTCTTTCTTATTTTTAAAAAATCACTTTAAAGTTACATATATTTCTACATATATAATACGTTTTCATATTTTACACTTATAATATTATAAAATACTATCTGATCCAAAAAAATTAGACAATATTTTTTTGAGTTAGGTATAATCCTATAAAGTAAGGTTTTTTCCTCTACTGTCATCTTACCATTTTGAAAAAAGAGACAAGTACTCCACACAAGTCAAGTCTTCTCAAATATGTTTTGCGAAAAGTCTCTTCCATTTTCTTACTATGCAAAGTTGATGACCTTTAGAGCATTTTGTGCTAAGAAAACGACAAAATACGACAACTTTGGTTCTATTGCGAGCTCACTTTATTATGAGTAGATTATACATGGTATGGAGCATTTGGCCTAATAAAAATTATTTAATTTATTAAAAAAAAAAGGCAATATGTACATATATAAATTAAATTGAAAATACTACCCCAAAATTTAAGTTTAAAAATTTTCACTTTTAGAGACTTTATAATACTTCTAAAACAAAAAAAAAACCCTTTTTTCAATAATGAACGAACTACTTGAATTTTTTTAAATGACAAAAGAACTATTTAGTAATTCTGTTCATAGAAACAAAATTACACAAATTTTTATATGGGACAGTAAGATAGATGGGTCCAATGATCGAAAGGCATGCTCCCCCACATGAAATATGAAGTCTTTAATTTCAACAAACAAAAGCGGGTTGTATGCAACATGTTTAATGTTTCCAACACAAAGAAAAAAAAAAGGATAATGGGAAGAAAAAGGGGACCGACTAACCATTAGGAAAATGGCGGAGGAAAGTATGGTGGTTCTGAAACGGCCAAGGTAAGAATCAGCAAGGAAGGCCCCAACCAAGAGAGCAAGAGAAGACACCCCATTCCACGAGTTCACGGTCTTTGCCGCCTCCGCCACCGGCTCCCCCACCACCGTGGTTAGGTACATGATCAAGTTCCCTGCCACCCCATAGTATGCAAACCTCTCCGCCATCTCCACAACTATAGCCCAAAAAAACCAAAAAAAAAAAAAACATTAATTACTACCATATCAATTAATTATCATCATGCCTATTAGTTATGAGATTTTACAAGTGTATAAAAGCACACGATATTTTTAAAATTTACCACTGGTATTAATCTAGGATTGTAGTATATTAGTACTAATTACCAAAATACTAGTAAATATGGCATTGTTTTTGAAGACATTGGCTTGACCACCTTCCTGTATGGGGAATATGGTCGTATTTCATAATAAACCTTCGAAAAAAAGGTCCACCGTTTTATGGACCCCTTAAAAACAAAATATCCACACCACTCTCTCTGGATCCCAACTTGACAAGGATTTCAACGATAAGATATACGTAGTCTTATTTTAAACGTACATAAATCGTTAAAGATGTCATTTTCAAAAGATTAGAGGAATATTTATTCAAAAAAAAAAGAAAAGGGGGTTTTATGGGGGTGGGGCTTACAGATGATGAAGATGGCAGATCTCCAACCACCAATGAGATTTCCTTGATGATCATGATCAAGATGATGAGCATCCATGTCCACACCTACGAAAGCTCTTCAAAAAATGAAGGTTTGTTGGTGGTGATGTTTAAGTTTAAGGCTTAATTCAATCTATGGTTGGGGGAAAAAGAAACGTTCCATCACGTTTCGTTCAAGTAAGTACTGGAAGCATATAGAAGGGCAAGGATTGGCCTTGTGGGATTCTTTGTCTACGGTAGGTTTTTTTGGGGGGGAGGGTCTTATATGAAGGAAAGCAATTTACAGGTATCTGCCCTCTGTCTCTGCTCTGTTTTCAGTGAATCCCAGCACGGTTTTTTATGGGGGATTTTAGAGAGAGAAAGGGAGAGAGAGGTATTTTATGGAAGATACTGACACACAAGGGAAGTGAGCAGGTAAATTGGCTAAGTTCATAATTCATTTCCCATTTTATATATATGAAATAATGAGGAGGGAAAAAATAATAAAATTATGAAGTCGCAGCAAGTCAATGCTGGAGTACTGAAGAGGAAGAGATAGACATGAATTGTTTTTTTTTTTTTTTTTGGGGGGGGGGGGGCCATATTTAAATGCACTTTTGAAGGTCTATGGTGGTAGACTGTGACTGTGACTCCATCAGCTACTCTCATTCATGAGCCAGCTGGCATGAAAAAGGAGCACGAAATAATTTTGATGATAAATTGATAATATAAATTACTGTAACTGTTGCTTAAAATATTTGCAGTTTTGTATTTTCTACTCGTTCTATTTTATAATATTCGTTAAAATTGGTTTAAAAAAAAAATAGAATTCGGCTATTAATTTGAGATAAAACTTAATGAATTTACAATTTAGTTTCAAAAGAAAAAAATAGTTGATGTATTTTAGAAAAACAGTTAAGTGTTGTCCGAAATATAAGAGGAATTATTATTATCAAGATATGTCTGTATATATGTCCTTCATGAATCTATACACTACTTATGAGTGGATCTATGTGTATGCTAATGGTGTCCATAGATACTATTAGCTGAAAAAATTGTTTAATGTTTTGTACAAATATTCTTCAAAATTTTGACAGGGATATTTATCAAAATAATTAAAATTTTCTAGATCCTCTACGTACTGAAACTACTTCTATGTATTTAAAATCATGTTCATAATATTGTTTAGAAAAGAAATATATCAAATATCATATATCAACTAAAAAAGAGAAAAATAGAATATTGGTACGATATTAATAACTTTACGTGAAGATTAACATTTCTCTTGGATATGAGTCATTCACAAAAGGAACCAAATACTTTCTAAATTATTCATTCGCCCAAATAAATATGTCTAAAATATATTATTGTCCTCTTATTTTTGGAGGATATTAAGGCATTAAGGTGTTTCAAAGTTGAAATCCCACGTGTTCCTCTAATCGGCACCAACGTCATTGTCTGTAAAGTTGTGAAGGGAGACTAAAATCCAAATATCACTGGAAAATTTAAATTAAAGATATGTTAGCCTATTGAATCTAATTACTTTGGACATTGAAAGGAGCAATTCCTCCTTATGCAAAATTACATGTCTCTTAAGTCATAAATTTTAGGCTAGGTAAAATTTCTCTGATATTACTTATTAGGAATAGAATGTAGTTATAGTGGTTGTTACTGTATGACAATCACCATAATTTACAAAATATAGAGCGTACATTTATTATAAATTGTTCTTATTTGTTGATTTTAATTTTGTTTTTAAAAAATAAAAAATGTATTACCAAAATCACAAAATATATCTAAATATTGATAAAATTAATTTGCGTATAGCATTGTTTGGTTGCTCTCCAATTACATATTTTCTGTTGACTAACTTCATTCCCAAACATCATATTTAGGTATATTTTATGATTTTTATAATGCATTTTTCATTATTTAAAAAAAAATAAAATTAACGGTTAAGATTAATTTATGACAAATGTACGCTCTAGATTTTCTACATTGTAGTGGTTGTCATGTATTGAAAACCACTATAACTTTTTGCTTAGGAATAATATTGAGCAATTAGCCAATTAACCAATAAACATCTCCAACAGGCCTACAAACAAAATCCACAAAAGAGAGAAAAGATCTCCACCACAATGAGATTAATTACATGAGTAGTTGACAAGTTGTAATCTCTAAAAACTCTCATGCAAAAGACTTTGAACCAAAACTAGAATAGTGGAAAAGAAAACGAAACAACTCTTATAAAGTGCCATGATCAGGCATATAATTTTGGTCTCACCACAAATCTCTATAAGGAGCCTAAACGGCATTTCCAAACGTCTGTAAAGGGTTCCAGATGCTCGCAACAACTTAGATTGAATAATTTAGTATTTATAAAAAAATTCCAAAGCTACCAAGAAGTAACTTTAGACGTAAGTATGTGCATTGACCACCAAGCACAATCTTACCACAGAAAGAAAAGATCCTCAACTCAAAAATGGAAGCAATATAATTTAATAAAATAGAAGATCTCCAAGCACATGATTTGAGCCTTGAGTAGCAATCAACAATGTTCAAAAAATAAAACAATCTAATTTTTCCTAAAATTGGTAAGGAACTTGGGACAAATCCCAACATATTATTTACTTTCTAAGCAGTGGACATTAAAGACTAATCTTGGAGAAAGGAGACGCCTGGAATGTCCATCAATAATCACGGAATAGCCTCACAATAGGTTAAGGTCATGTTCTTTTTAATTTGTTATAAGCACTTATAATTAATATTTAATAACATTCAATAACTTACCAATAAAAGTTGGTTCAAGTGATTTGATACTTGTTATTCTTAAACAAGATATCAAATTTGAGTCTTGTGAAGGGAGAAAATTTGTGATAAGAAAACTCTATCTTTTATTGGACTAACTGTAACTTGACTCCAGTAAAATCGAAGATCCAAGATCAAAAATAACATTTAATAACTTTAAGCATTATTCAACAACTTTCAGTAACTTCAATATTGTTTAGCAACTTTGATTAACTTTCAACAACTTTCAGCACTATCAAATATTTATTGAAAATACTTTTTATATATTCGTTTAATCATTTTTCAACAATTTTAAGTAACTTACAGCAACATTCAGTAGAACTTAATACCTTTCAACAATTTTCATTAATCTTAAACAACTTTCAGCAATGAGTATTAATAATAACTGTCGATAAGTAGAACGAAAGGGAGTCTTGGAACAATGGTAAGATTGTCTCTGTGTGACCAAAAGGTCACGGATTCGAGCTGTGGAATCAATGTAAGCGCTTCAAATCATTCGAGATTACTGCAAATCCAACAATATTGTGTGATAGGATGCATTTTTATTGCCTATTTAACATCTTAAACTTTGCATTACGTTCATTTATAAAAGTCTAACTGCTTGCTAATAAAGGGGAAAAAAACCTTTTAAGTATCAAAAATCTTTAGGAGACACCGTCTCATATACAGGTAATGGTGACATAAATTTCTGTAAGGAAAATGTTTTTTTAAAGGTTTTGAGGTTATCAATAATTTATTCTAGAATGACTATTCAATTTAGAAGTGACTATGACTATTATCAAAGCAACTCCTAATGAATTATTAATCACACCAATAATGAATAAAAGTTACCATAAAAAAATATCCATCGTACAGTACAATACATTTGTGGTGACATCATTTCACCACAAAGTTAGTAATTAATCATATGAATATAATATAATGACTGAATCATACTCAAGTAATTTTTACAATAAAATTCATTTTATATAAAAAAGTGAAGAAAATCATTATATAAAAAATTGATAGTGAATGACGAAAAGGACAAAATTATAATACATGACTTGTCTTAGTCGATTTGCTTATTGAACTTTGAATTTGTTTGGCATTTCATTATCCTTTGGTACCTTAACGAAATTGATTGTCATCTTATTCACATTTTTTAAAGATCATTTGTCTGCCCATTTTAAGATCGAAAGTGTTTCTTCCCTTAGTAAGTAAAATCGGCAAGATATTGGTGATTTCACAATCTCAAAAACTGATGTCGTCGATGACTATCGGATCAACCCTCTTATTGACGTCGGTTCAATTAAGGGTTACGCAATGTGCAACGTATGTCGGCTCTTGACCAAGTGCAACGTTTATCCAGAGTAACTATAAGAGCATTTGCAGCGGGGCCAAAAAAGAGGAATGCAAGCCCCATTTGCCATGTGTCCATAACTTATTTGCTTATGTTAGAAATGCCTCCCGTGGAGAAATGCACTGGTGTTCCCCCATGTTGCAAAATTGTTTGTCCTTTTATGACTGTTTTTCTTTTTAAAAGTATTATTTGGGTTATTAGAAACAGAGATTGTGTGTTATACGATGAGTCCATGATAAATATTTTTATTGGATTATTCAAATTGGAGTTCCATGGATTGGGGAAGTGGTGGAATGCGAGCTCCAAAAAATTAAAATTTTTACTGATGTGGCAAGCTTGAGTTCCAAAAATTAGAACTATGATTGGGGATGCTCTAAAATATCTGGCGAGATTAAAGAAACGTTAGATTAGATTAATGGGCTTATATCATGTCTGAACCTAGTGCAAGAATCTAAAAGAGAACTCATTATTCAAACAAAAGCCATGATAATAAGTTAATGTGAGAGTTTATTTTAAAACTAATTGATAATAAGAGGGATAGTTTATTTGACTTATATATTGTGGTTTTTTTTTTCAATCTCCGGATATGAGACTCTTCACTCATGTGAGACATTCCTAACAAACCCTGTTATTTAAGTTAAGTTTGACTGATTCAATCTCATAAGTTAAAAAGAACAAGATTTAAGATGGTTTAACGTATTCTAACAACAAAAACAATTCATAATTTGAGTCTTACTTTCACGAGATATGAAGATATCAAAATATGAATAGTTTACTCCTACAAACACTGTTAAATTTTATATCAATTGGGCCATAAACAAGGAGTCATGCAAACAAGTTCAAATGAAGTTTCACCTAAAATCAATTGACAAGGAGTGGAGTTATTTACAAGCTTATATATACACTCAAATCCTTTCATTTTATAAATTATGTGGTCCCAATGAAGGAATACATAACAACCAAAAACACGGGTGTATTCCATCATGATTGGATCCAACGAGTTGGCTTTTGAATTATTTATGAGCTTAATCTATTTTCATGGGAGATAGTATGGCAATGTCAGAGTAACTAATATGACTTCCAATACATCTGAATTATTTATGAGCTTAATCTATAGCTAATTAGGCTATGCAAGAAAGTAATTATGCTTAGGAATAACATATGATTTGTCTTAGATTGCACTTTCTAGATGACAAGGACTTCTTGTTTTCCTTCTGATCTTATTCCCATCATAGTGACACTAAACCAAACCCCCTGCCCCAACCTAGGCGTTTGTTTAGCATAAAATGTCAAATTTTGGATCCCTAGTGATGGCAATAACCCAGAGAGTTGTCACAAAATGATTCTGACTGGTGTTTTCTCCTGTCTCCCTTAGACAAAATGCATAAACTTCTCGGTAGCCAAATTATTAGCCACATACTCAGCCTCCATGTTGTGGTTTACCAAAAGAGTCTTGTCTTTTGTTGACCATAGAACCAGGACTAGGAGTCTAGGAGTTCTGATACTGCAGTATTTTTCTGGAATAATGCTGCGATTTATAACATGGCTGCAATTTTTTGTAGTTCATGGTCTTAAGAGCATTCCCAGTGGAAGTTCCAGATTTTGAAACTCTGGTATGTCATGTCAGTAAAAGTTCCACAATTTTGGAACTTACATTCCATCACTTCTCCAAACTATGGAACTCAATTTTAATCATCCAATAAAAATATTTGTCATAGACTCACCTTATAACACACAACCTATTTTTAAAATCATTTAAAAATTATATACTTACTTCAAAAAAAAGAAAAAAGAAAAAAATATATTATTAAAAGGTGAATAGTGACACGTGGGGAGACACGTACAGGCGTGCTCCCCCGCGTGTCACACGCGTTTCCATGTGACTGGGGAGGCAAATTTGGCACGCAACAGACATGCGGGCCCCACCATTTGCCTCTCGTGTCAGCGGCTGCTAGTGCTCTTAGAGGCTTAGAGCACTCCCAATCATAATGTCATTTTTTGGAACTCAAGTTTAATTTGCCACATCAGCAAAATTTCATATTTTTGGAACTTGCATATCATCACTTCTCCAACCCATGGAACTTCAATTTTAATAACTCAATAAACAAATTTATCATGGATCCACCTTATAACACACAATCTATTTTTTTAATTATATAAAAATTATAAATTAACTCAAAAAAAAGAAAAAAGAAAAACAAAAAATAAAAAATTTCAAAAGTTACACGCATGGAAGAATGCCCACAGGTTCCTTCATGCGTGCCCCCCTCCCCATTTCTCCCAGGGCTGCCAGAGAGCCACTGCCACGCGTGGAAAACGCGCACCCCCCATCTCCCACGCGTTTCTTCCGCTGGTAGTGCTCTTATGTTGTAGGAATGCTGATGTTAAAAGTCTCAAACCTCGATTAGATTGAATTGATACGATTTGCGGGTAAATTGCATTCTAACGTGATTCACTAATAAACAATTTAAAATTCAGATAACTGTCCACGCTTGACTGAAGTACGTACAAAACATTTATGTTATAATATCCTATGCTTTGGTGATACTCATCAAATTACCCTATTAGATGCACATCATTTGGTCAAAAACCTAATTATGTATGGTTGGCCTGTCTCTAAATAATCCAACTAAAGTATGGTTTATTCAACTTTGCAACATGCATCAAATTTAGTGGTAAAGCCAGGAATTTTAGGAAGGGGTATCGAAATAATAGTACACAATATAAAATTCAATAATATTGGTGAGATCTTAGCCAAGTAGTTAAGAATGAGGTTCTGATTACATTAGGTCTCACGTTCAATTTTTCATCCCCCATTGTATTGTACTGGCTCATTTAAACAAAAAAATATATGTAAAATTTAGCAATAATCATAAAACTGAAATTAAATAATTGTTACATTACGTCTAATTTAATTATCCTCAACGAGACCTCATATTTTGAAAGTGATGCAAGATATCATAAGTAGGCATACTTTCAAACAAATTATCCTCAAAGTACATAATAACGGTATCATTAAAAACCTTATATGATATTCGATTGTGCAAGTTGGTCTTGATATACTTCATCAAAGAGAACGCTCTTTCAACTATTGTTGTAGAAGCTAGTAGAATCAATGCCAACTTCAACAGTAAGTACACATGGGGGAAGGTCAAGTGCTTCTTTTTTTTTTTTTAATATCTTTGTAGAGAGCTCATCAAGTTCATTCAAGTTTAGATAATCTCTCATCATCATGCATGATATCGATGTAAGTATTCAACCCACAACCAATGGCCTCAATGCCTAATTCATCAAAATCATCTAGATACAGTCGAGCCATCCTGAGTGTCTTGGTTGTGTCCAAAACTGGAGAAGGAGTCAACATGGCTCATACAAGCCAAACCAAGTAGTAAATCAGAGGTTGTCTCAGTAAAGCGACTATCAAGTACTTGCATTTGCATATCAAGAATCAAGTAGAGCACATTAACATGATAATAATGCTCATTTGTCACACATAGACCTAGCAACAGGTTGGATTTGGAGCGGGTGAACCTCCACCCAAATCCATCACCGCCATCCACCCACTCCACTGCTCACCCGTTCACCTGCATCCAATCCACCCGCCACCCACAAGTGAAACGGGTGAAATACGCTTTTGTCTCATTTTATTTATTTATCGCTTAAATAAGTTTGGAACTTCAAACACAAATCACAATTCAAAAATATACGAAATAACAACCAATGGGAATTACATGCCCCAATGTTGAACATAACAATCACACAAACAATAAAAGATATCAAAGTAAATTGTCTCTAGTAGGGGGAAAAAAGAGTAAATTGTCCAAAGATTACATGTTCAACAGGTAATTTGCATTCAGGTACCCTATAGTTTTAGTTATTAATATTTTCAACCCTGTGTTTTTCGAGTTAATATTCTAATACCTCGAAATTTATGTAACTTAATTTTTAGACACCCTTCATATTTTTCTTAAGTCCCTAAAGTTTTAAATTTTGCATTTTTAACCTCAATCCTTAAAAACTTACTATCGAAAATTTTAAATTTGTGCATGTGTATTTTCAGTAGTATTAGTGATCCTCTTTCATCTAGTATCAGAGCCATGTGACAAAAAATAATTAAGCTAATTAAGTATTAATTAAGCTAATTAATTGTGATTAATGCTTGAATCATCACCTGCTTGCCCTAGACCAAACTATTCACACATGGTTCACTCACCAGAAGGCATTCCTTCAGTAGCACTGCAATTAAACTATATCACTGACATAGTTTTAGAACTAAAAGCATAATTAGCTAAAATTAAGACTGAAATCAAGGAGATTAAGAATCAATTAAGTGTAGTTCATCTTTCTCTTATTAACAAAGTTAGGCATAGCAAAAAATCTACTTTCAGTATTATTATTCCTTTTCAGCATAAATATCCTTTCCAAAACTCAAAAAACAAAAATCTATTTCCTTTGCAAGATATAAAAATTCAAAAAGAAGTGGGAGAAAAATTGACTAAAAAGACAGAAAAAGAAGATGGAATATAAAAAATGTACTCTTGAAAAGCTACAAAAAATGTTCGAGAAAGAACAAAATCCAGAAGATTTAAACAAGATTATGGGCACAATTAGTGATCAACATAGCGTTTTGCCTGATGATCATGACAAAACTAATAATATTCAATTAGAAGAAGAAATATATCAGCAGATGAATCTGCTTAAATTAAAAGACCTTAATGTATTACCATTAGAAGAAGTTAGAAGAAAACTGGATAAAAAAAATATGGTAAAAGGACTCTTGAAAATGAGATTAATGAGATTACAGGAGAACTCGACTTAGATGAAACAGAGACCAATTCTGTTAACAATGCTGTTCTCAAGTCTGAAGAATTTGGTGAACTTTCTAGAAGAAACATTCATTTTATAAGACCTAGGCACGTTCTAGCAGGACGCACAAACAACTTTTTCTTTGGGTTCATCCCATGAAAAACTACGACCTTTAATTAGCAAAACTGGATATATCTTAAATATAGCTGGAGCTCGTAATAGAGAAGAAATATTTGAGCACTGAAAAAGAGAAATGAATAGTATCTTAAACCCAAATACTACATGGACTGCTGCAAATTTCCTAAACTATATCAAATATAATTTTTCTGACAGTGCAGCTGGCTGGTATGATTCATTAAGTGAGGACAGTAAAAATGCATTAAGAATGATGGAAACACCAGCTGTTATGTTCAGAAATTAGTGTAAGGAAATAGGGACCGAATTCATAGGAGCTAAACTTGATTATGAAAAAAAAGCAAGAGAATGACAAAGAAAATATTAATAATATAGAGTTATGGGTTATGAGATATTTGAAAAATTATATTACTAAATTCAATCAATATTATTACAAAATTCTGCATGATGAAACTAATCTTGGTATGTTCTATGACAAATTGCCATATCCTATATATTCCATAATTAATGAAAAATATATTACATGACTTAAAAGAGCAAATGCCATTTATGCCCTTGGTTTAATAATCTCTTATTTAAGAAAATGGGTCAATGATCAATATCTTGATCCGAAAAAGCAAAAGAAAATTAAGAAGCAATTTCTAACTTGTTGGGATTCACATCACCAATGGGAAAAAAACCCTAAAAGGAGAAGAAGAAGAAAATTTTATAAAAAAAAAGAGCTTTAATAAGTAAAGGGGAGAGAAATATAGAATAAAATATTATAACAAATCAAGCCCTAAAAAACCGCAGATTTTTTAGGAAAGCCGCTTATTGTCCTGCAGGGAAAAACAACTGCAAATGCTAGGCATGCGTAGAAGTAGAACATTATGCTAATGAATGCAAAAATAGGAAGAATAATAAGGTGATTGAAACCCTAGGAAGCCTAGATTATGTTGAGCTAAGTGAGGATGAGGCATTAGACCTAACCCTAAGTAACAACAAATGTATTGTTAAAATTATATTGGACAATGAATATGAAGAAAGTGATTATGAGGAAACAAGTCATATGATGGAAAGTAGTTCGATTAGTCTTGTCAAGGAGAAGAGTTTGTTGTAGATAATGATAATGAAGAAGTCAAGGGAGATTGATTCATTTCCATAATCTAGAAAGACATGATCTATAAAAAATTCATCTTTCAATTAAAAAGCAAATATATATGTGAAATGATGGAAGGAGATCTAGAAATCAAAGACTGTGAGTATGATGTGGGAGAAGTTAATCTCATTAATTGGAAAAATATTTTAAAACATAACAAAGATAGAAAGTATAGGTATATCCATGTTGGAAGTGTACAAGTTCAAATCACTCCATTACAATATTATGACAAAGATATTGATCTCCATGCTTTACTATGTGATATTAGGCATATCAAATTTAATAATCAAATTATCACAGGAATAAAGACCAATTTATGTAATGAGTCAATAGGATTCAATTGTCGACCAGGATATTATGTGAGTCTAAAAGATGAATTTGCTAAAAACTTTCCATCCCTTAAGATAAAAACAGCTGGGATGGATATGAAAAGAGGAGGATATCCACTAAGAATATTTTGAAAAATCATCTACAAATTAGATAATAATATAGATCCAAAGACTAAGGTAACAATGATAGAGACAAAAAAATTTAAAAGTCCTACCCCTATGCAAAAGATTCAGATGATTAAATCCAATCCTGTGAGGATAAAAATTGATCGTTCATGGATATCTATCTTTGCTAACCCTGCTAAAATCAATAAGAAAAATGTGATAAAAATGATAAAATTACCATTAAACCCCAATTATTAAGAAACATAAATGCAAGATCAGAATGGGAAGAAGGTTCTTCATCGGCTAAAGAAGAACTTAAAGAAGATGATGCAATTAGCATAACCAGTGAAATGAGTAGAATGTGTTTTGAACCTGCAAGACACAGTGTAGGCTGAAGTATGAGTTTAGATAGAAAGGTTGGGGGATACAAAACAAGAACTGTCAATGAACCAATCTATGAAGATGAGTTAGTCAAAAACATGACTATGGAGATTTACTATGAGACTACCAATATAAATCCTAATAGCATCTATATCCCAATAAAGGTCTGTTTAGAGGGATATAATAAATATAAATTGCGCGCTTATATATATAGTAGCTGTTCCGTATGCTTTGGAAAAATATCACTATTTCCAGAGTTTATATGAAAAGAGGTAAAAGTCCTTTATAAGTGAGAATAGCTGATAATAGAATTATGAGTCACAATGAAATCATAGAAGGGTTATCCATAGAATTAGGAAGAGTTTAATGCATTATACTAGTTCTCTGGGCTACTGATCAACTATCTCATGATATGATTATTAGAAATAATTTTCAGACATTATATTTCCCATGCACATGGACCATAAAATAGATAATATTCACAATTAATGGTCACATTTCCTATTGAAAAATTAAGCAAGGCATATACACATCAAAAAATTGATTTTACGAACAGCCGGCGTGGTGAGAAGGTAATGTCTGCACAACAAGAGGTAGCACTAACAATCTCATTACTTGAGTTATCTATTAAAGAACAAATTACTGAACAACAAGAGTAATTATGCAAAGAGCTCTACTATGATAATCCTGTAAAATCTTGGGATAAAGATAAGACATTTGCAAAAATTGCTCTATTAAATCTCAATACTATTATTCGAGTAAAACAAATGGTTTATACACACCAGGATATCCAGAAATTTGATAAACAAATCAAAGAACTTCTGGATAAAGGATTAATCAGGAATAACAAGAGTCTTCACACTAGTCCTACTTTCATGGTAAGAAATCATGCTGAAGAAAAAAAGAGGAAAAACAAGAATGATGATTAATTACAAAAAGCTTAATGACAATACTGTCTTTGATAGTTATTATATTCCTAACAATACAGTCATTTTCAACAGAGTTCAAGGAGTCTCTAATTGGTTCTCGAAAATGGATTGCAAAAGCGGATACTGGCAGATAAAAATGGATGAGAAAAACATTTCTTTAACTGCTTTTAGTGCCCCACAAGGACATTGCGAGTGGATAGTTATGCCATTTTGTCTTAAAAATGCACCTCAAATATTCCAAAGAAGAATGGATAACATCTTCAAAGACCTTAATCACTGTTGTTTAGTTTACATTGTTGATGTCCTTGTCTTTTCTAAAACCATAGAACAGCACAAAGATGACGTCTTAGCTGTCACCCAAAGATGTATTGATCACGGTATTCTACTTGAAAAGAATAAGTGCATTTATGCTAAACAAGAGATTGAGTTTTTAGGTCTAAAGATAAAAACTTGACAAATCATCCTACAAAAGTATATTCTGAAAAAAACAGAAAATTTCCCTGAAAAGATTGAAGATATGAAGCGACTAGAAAGATTTATCAGATGCCTTACCTATGATTCAGATTTCATTAAAGATTTAGCTAAGCTGAGAAAGCCGTTGTAGCAGAAACTTAAGAAAGAAGTGAGCTGGACATGGACCGCTAATGATACAAAAATTGTTCAAAACTTCAAAAAGATGTGTAAAAATCTTCCTGTTCTTAATTAACCTAATGAAGGAGACGAGATTAAGTTCTTGAGATAGACGGCAACAATCAGCATTGGAGTGCAGTACTTAAAATCAAAGAATGAGAAAAACTTTGTAAATATTATAGTGGGAGTTTTAATTAGGCAGAATGCAACTATCCCACAACAGAAAATAAATCGTTGCAGTCATGAGAGGAATTAAAAAAATCTTAATCTTTTCAGCCCCAAAACCTTTTCTTATTCAAACTAATTGCAAAGGAATACTTGGTTTTGTGAAAAAGAATTTATCAAATATACAAGCACAAGGGCGACTCCTGCGTTGGGGATTATGGCTTAACTAGTTTCCCTTCTCTATTGAACAGATACAGGGATTGAAGAACTCTCTGACAGATAGTTTAACTCGAGAACTTGCCAATGGTGATCATCAGAGCATAACGCCTACCAGAAAAGAGGAAATCTATAATGAAATGCCATTATTACTAGAAGGGGTTACTTCTTCTAGTAAAGTCCTTATTGATAATTTGGAATTTCATACAAAAAGTAGATCACGTTTTGGTCTACTATCTTCAGCCTACCTAATAGCCCAAAGATTTTCCCTTTTAGAATTAGAAGTTAATTACCTACGGTATCCTTATCATATCTAGGAAAAAAAGTTCTTATGTCCAAGAAAAATGGTTCAATGAGTAGTATGCAGTCTGTATCGAATATTATCATCATTATTCTAATGATATTTGGGAGTCTTGGAGTACAACAATCTACTTTTCCAATAGATCTAGAGTTGGTGGTGTTAGTTTTCCAGCAAATTCAATATCTCCAAATGACCCTGTTATTAAAGTCTGGGAATACGGGATGATACTTTACTTTATAGAAATCCCAGATCCGAAGTTTCTATTTTTCTCAAAACTAACTAAATTTTAGCAATGCATGTGCAAAAGGATCCATTGGATTCTTACATCTCTTAATGGTCGAACAAAAATTCCATTTAGCAGATGCCTAAATTTGGAGGTACATGGTGCACTAATTGAATATGAAAATGGAAAAGCCAAAGCAGCTCATTATTTTATCTAGATTGTTTATTATGATGATCCCTATGATCAATGACAAGAATGGTCTCCTGAACAACAAGAATTAGTTACTGATCTTGCTTTTGCAAGAGCCATCGGTTTTTACAATATTTATCATCAAAGTTGGGTATTAATTGAACAAGGAAAAACGTTAATGTATTGTAGAAACACTACTTTCACCTATGACAATGAGTTTAAAGAATACATGAAGGTGGAAGAAGCAGTTTCAGAAGATATCTTTGATTATCTTTTTGATGTTGAAGTTGGAATGTTCTTATCAGAGAAAGGGTAGAAATATCTTCTTGAATTATTTAAGAAATGGGATCCAGAGCATCTTAAATAACTTGATGAAGATTTGGATGATTATTCAGATAATGATGGTCTGACAGATATAATTGGAGATAAAGGTATGCAGAATCTCAATAATCATTAATAGTATTATCATTATTAAAATTAAGCTATGAAAAGTGATTGCTTCATTATTGTATTATTTTGACAAGTGTCAAGTGTGTAAAATAATGCAATTTACTATAGCCACGTGAATGTACTGTAGTCATGTGTAAAAGCAGTATGTAGTACAACCGTTAGGGCATCCTATGTACTCCCATACCCCTCTATAAAAGGAGGGATCGAGTGTTCAGAAAGGACATATTCATTTAAGCATTCTTGAGAAAAATAGAAGTTGAGATTCTCCATTTCTCTGTAAGCACGCATCTCTGATGGCTTTAGCATAAGTCCCTCTTCAATATTTCATTCTTTCCATTGTAATATCTCCACTTTTAAGCTTTCAATAAAAGAAGTTTCACAGCAGGGAATGTTATTTAATCGAACCTTATGTCTTAAATATTATAATTTCTTGATTAAAGTTTCACTACTCTATAAAATATAATGAACTTAATTAGTGACTACAATCTGAGGTAGGAAATGAAACGGATCTGTGTTGTGTTTGATCTAAGGAAGATGTGGTTGATATTAGCAATCTCTGTAAACTGGAAGTTAGAGAAATGCCAGGGTCCAATGCCGACTAAATTCAAATAATGGTCGAAACTCTCCAATTAAGTTTAATTATTTTGTTAAGCATGGTGGGCCTATAACCACAGAAAGTATAATATCTAAGAGATAGATAGTAGATTGTGATAATTAGTACCAGTAAAGTTATTATAAGAAGTTTAAGCGTTGAAAACAAGCATATTTCTTGAAAAAATCATAAAAATTACTTATTTGCATATTTTACACAGAATAGGGGTCTTTCTCTAAATTTCGAACGTTTTGGTAGTTAAAACTCAAAAGTATAAGATCTCAAGGTAGTTAAAAATTAATGCAAAAAGTTCGAGGTTGAAAAAATTATTGTCAAAATCCTGAAGAAAGGTAAGTGCAAAATACCCATGCAAAAAGTTCCAGGTTCACAATATATACATAAAAAATTATTGTCGAAAAACTGAAGAAAGGTAGGTGCAAAATACCCCACGTTCAACTCAAACAATTGTTTGATTTTATATATATATAAACACACACACACACACAT
>JACYFF010031958.1:95213798-95226268 GCA_017589665.1 Selenicereus undatus
GTAAACATACTTCAATAACCGAATAAAGAAATTAGTTCTCTTTCTCTGATTAAGTTTGGCCGTATAATACGAAGTTTTGGTATTTAAAGTCATATTATGCCACCATGTTCGTGCAATTATTCATCTAGAATAATTGTTCAGATCCCAGAGCTTGTATTATGCCACGACAATTATTACATCCAGCAATAACATGTCCATCACTGTGTGTGTATGCCTTATGTTATCACAATGCTTAGACAAATTCATGCTTGAATCACATGCTAAACACTGAAAGGCATAATTTTTTTGGGAAGAGACCCATTCCACTCGTATGAACCCTAACACTAAAATCCCTCGCATAACAAAAAAAAAGGGGGGAAGGGGGATGGAGACGAACCCGAAACCCTAACCCTCACAGGGACCCGAAACCCTAACCCTAGTTTGCCTCTGCCTAAGTTCTCGACCTCGACTCCAATAACCACAAAAAAAAGGGGAGGAGGAAAACGGAAATAAGGGAACCGAACCATACCATTAGAAACCTCCCAGAGGGGTGGCGTGTGTATGCCACGCGCCGCCGACAGAGGTCTCCTTGACTTCCTCTTTCCTCCAAATCACCGATGTAGCCTCCGATCTACCCAACGCCGACCAAAAGGAAGTAAAGAAACCATCGTTTGAAGGCGCATGGCCCCACGCACCACCACCTTAGTGGCGCGTTGGGGGCGTGGGGTGTGCCGTTAGACTCGGCTTTGGCCGATCTATACAACGATGTCGCGCATTTTGATCAGGGGAGGTAGAATCGAAGGTTAGAAGGGGAGTTTATTCATCACTTAAGGGGGTTTCATCATCTGGTGGTGGGAAGACCTCCACGGCGGCCATGGCTACCCAGAAGGAGAAGGGTAATCATGGCGGTGAAGCAAGCCGAGAAAGGAAAAATTTCTGGGCTCCATTGATCTCGTTGAGAGAGGCAGACCAAGGACCGAAGAGAGAGAGAGAGAGAGGTCGAGAGTTAAATGGAAAGGCAAAGGGAGAGCCTGGGGTTAGAGGGTAAGTGAGTAGAGAGGTAAGAAGTGAGAGATTAGGGTTAGAGGAGTGTAAGTCACTCACTCATATATAAGACCAGAAAGTGGGCCGGTTTATTTTTTGTTTTTTTTGTTTTGGGCCCAATTTGAATTTAACGAGATATGGTTGTCCTAATTTGGGCCGTTTTTGTTTCAATTTGGATTATTGAATGTCTGCTCCCTTTGATCATATAAATTCGTTTTATATGTTCAAAATGACCATAGGTTGGTCATATGTTTATTTTTGATAAATTATATTCTCTCTGGTTTTAATTTCATGTTATCATCATTGATTATATAAATATTTGGAGGTTGATTATATAACTTTGTGTTATACATATATATATATAATGAAGTTGTGCTAAATGAATTAGTTTCATAAACATTAACTGAATACATATTTACGTAATAAAAAGTGAATATCTTCGTGATATTCATTGAATTAAAAATGTTAATTAAGTTTAACAAAACTTTTAAGAATATTTTATGAAATTAATAATTAAATTAAAGAAACTCCAAATTCACAATTGTGCGTAATGATTATGAGCTTAGCGAAATTTTTGAACATACATAGTAAATTATGGAGCTTTCTAGGAAATTTAATTATTAAACGATATGTCTAACAGATAAAATATACTTTCAGATATGGCAGCTAGAAATATGATAGGATGTATGCAATCTGATGACAAGTTGGATGGTTCGAACTATGATGTTTGGCATCTAAAGGTCCAGTTTTATCTAAACAATGATGATATGCTGGACCACTTGACTGCCTCCATGGTTCCTCCGGCTGAAAAAGATGAACAAGGCAGGGATATTACTGCAACTGAGCAGTATAAAGAAAACCTGAAAAACATACCAAGCATGGTTCAAACGCGATCGTTCCGCACGCTACACCATGCTGTCTTGCATGCAGGACGATCTCCTGGGAGAGTTTGAGCGTTTCCGCACTGCTAAGGACATGTGGATACAGCTTAAGGTTAGATTTGGGCAGAAGTCTGCTACAAGGTTGCGTACCTTGCAGTTGAGATGGATGCAATATAATATTGACTCCAGTCGTAGTATCCCCGAACACCTTCGAACCATGAGTGCTATGGTTCGAGACCTTAAGGCTGCGGGGCAAGAGGTTTCTGAGCAAGAACAAGTCCTGAATGTGATTAGGGCTCTTCCCAATGATAATGGACATTGGAAGAGTTTTAAAACATTCATGGCACACAGCGATCATATCAACACCTTCGAGACAATCTCCAAACACCTCGAAATGGACGAAGAGCGTTTAAAGCAATATGCGCCTTCCAGTATGGCATTCGTTGCCAAAGGATTGGGGCCCAAGAACAGGAAACCTTACCGTGGTAAGAAACATATGAAAGGCCCTCGTCCTCCTCAGAACTCTCGCTCTAATGCTGGTACTGCTAAGAAGCACAAGACCAAGGGCAACGGAGCTAAGGATATGGCACGTGTGAAGTGCTATAACTGTGGGAAGAAGGGCGATTTCGCTCGGGATTGTCCTGAGCCAGCTAAGGTACCTACTTCCACAAAAAATCCTGAATTATATGTTTGTTCCCATGCATTTGTTGCTAACTCTCTTCCTCAATGGATTGTAGATACGGGGGCAATAAAGCACATAGTTCAAGATAGGTTAGGATTCGTAGAGTACCATCGCTACTCGGTGGGTTCACGGACTGTCGTACTGGGGAACGACAACGAAGAAGATGTCCTTGGAGTAGGAACATACCAGCTCAAACTCCGTGGAGGAAACAAGCTGCTTCTCCATGACGCCCTCTATGCACCTGGGGTGCGATGCTCCCTAGTTTCTTATGTTTCTTTAGTAAGATTAGGTTTTGTTTTTGGTTTTCGTCCAGACGGTTTAGATTTGTTCTATAATGGCAATTTGTTTGGCCAAGCAACTTTGAAAGGAGATTTCATTGTTTTGGATTTAGATGATAACTATAATAATATATCCTCTGCTTATGTTTCTTATTTCGACTCCAATTTTGAATCTGTTAAGTGGCATACTAGACTTGGCCATGTGGGTCAAGATAGAATAAATAGGCTAGCTAAAGAAGGTCTCCTAGACCGACTCACTAGGGTTAAGTTACCTAGGTGTGAGTCATGTTTAGCTGGAAAGGTAACTATGAAGCCTTTCGGTAAAGCCATGAGAGCATCTAGTCCCTTAGAATTAATCCACTCAGACATATGCGGACCCATGAACGTTAAAGCACGACATGGGGCTATCTATTTCATTACCCTCATAGACGATTATTCACGATATGGGTATGTGTACCTGTTATCTCACCGCTACGAGGCACTTGATATATTCAAACGCTTCGTAGCCGAAGTAGAGACTCAATTGGAACGTAGGGTTAAGATCCTTCAAACTGATCGAGGTCATGAATACCTCTCTGATATGTTCAAAGTGTTCTGTGAGGAAAATTGTATACAAAGACAGTTAACAATTCCACGCACTCCACAACAAAACGGTGTTACGGAATGTAGGAATCGTACATTGCTTGACATGGTCAGGTCAATGATGGCACATGCTAGCCTCCCAATCAGTTTTTGGGGGGATGCGCTGCTTACGGCAGCGTACATACTCAATCGTGTGCCAAGCAAGAGTGTACCTGCCATACCATATAAGTTATGGTTTGGTAAGAAACCTTCCTTGGACCATCTACGCCCATGGGGTTCGGCCGGCTATGTGCACAACCCAACCCATAAACATGGGAAACTTGGTCCAAGAGCCACAAAAATGGTGTTCATTAGGTACCCCGCACAATCAAAAGGATATGTGATGTACGGGGAACATCCAAATGGTGGCATGACAGAAATAGACTCCCGCAATGTTGATTTTCTCGAGGATGAGTTCCCGATCATTGGTGAAGTCAAAAAGGATGTCGAACTATTTGAGCTACAGCCAGACATCCAACCATCATTCGGAGAGGGGGAGAATTTGGATTCTAACCAAGTCACCGAAGATGGTATGCGTCCTTTATCCAGAGGGAATGGGGGAGAGCTACCTGACCAGGAAATTGAGATTCGTCCTCAATCTCCTGTACATGAGGAAAGTCAACTTGCAAGTGAGGTCCGTCCTCAATCTCCAGTTGTCGAACATGTAGTAAGTCCACATGTTCAGGATCCCACGCCCCAGAGGGATAGTGGGAGTAACTTTCCACATGTTCAGAGTCCCACACCCCTTAGAGATAGGGGGAGGGACACCTCAACCGGGCAGACGAACAATGAAGGCCCTAGGCTCCGAAGGAGTGAGCGTGGAAGAATTCCTCAACGATATTTTCAAGTAGAAGGGAAAATATTCCTATGTACTCCCTTGGAAGTCGAGGAGCCTACCTCTTACCAAGATGCAATTGACTCACCAAGCCACAAAGAATGGATGGATGCCATGAGGGATGAGATGGACTCGATGGCAAGAAACAAGGTTTGGGAACTTGTTGATCTTCCACCCCAACGTAAGTTTGTTGGAAACAAGTGGGTTTTCAAGATAAAACGTCGGACAGATGGATCGATCGACAAGTTCAAAGCCCGTTTAGTGGTGAAAGGGTTTACACAAATTGAGGGTGTAGATTTTGAAGAGACATTTTCTCCTGTGGTGATATTTGCCTCTATTCGCCTACTCCTAGCCTTGGTTGCCCATTTGGACATAGAGTTGTTTCAAATGGACGTAAAGACTGCTTTCCTCAATGGCAGCCTTGAGGAAGAGATCTGCATGGACCAACCCTTTGGTTTTGCGTCAAAGGGGCAAGAGGACAAAGTGTGTCGTCTTAAAAGGTCCATATACGGTCTTAAGCAGTCCTCCAGGTCTTGGTACTTAAGATTCCATGAAGCCATAACCTCTTTTGGCTTATCCATGGTTTCGGAGGACTATTGTGTGTATGTCAAAAGATCAACCGGAGGGATTATGTTCCTTACCTTATATGTTGATGACATACTATTGGCTGGGAATAATTTGGAGATGATCAAAACTACTAAAAGGTGGCTATCCTCCGTCTTTGAGATGAAGGATATGGGTGAAGCCAGGTATGTCCTAGGTGTAGAAATAGTAAGGAATCGTCCCAAGAAACTCCTAGGTATGAGCCAAGAGGCATATATGAAAAAGGTCTTGGAACGGTTCCGCATGCATTATTCCAAACCCGTAGACACTCCAGTTGAGAAGGGTTTAACCTTGAGCCTTGACCAATGCCCAAAAACAGACAAAGAGAAAGATGTTATGAGTAATGTCCCCTACGCTACTGCCATAGGGAGCCTAATGTACGCCATGTTATGTACACGGCCGGACATTTGCTTTGCGGTTGGTCTGGTAAGTCGTTACCAAAGCAATCCTGGACAGGCTCATTGGCAAGCTGTTAAGAGAGTCATGCGTTACCTTCGTGGTACAACCGACTTGGTCCTATGCTTTCACTGCGGGGACCTTAAGTTGAGAGGATACTCAGATGCTGATTGGGGTGGTGACCCGGACGAGTCCAGGTCAACCTCAGGATATGTGTTCACCCTGGGTGGGGGGGCCATATCGCGGTGCAGTAAAAAGTAAGACTGCATAGCTCTGTCGTCCATGGAAGCAGAATATGTCGCATGCAACCTAGCCACACAAGAGGCAATATGGCTTAGGAGCTTCCTCCAGGATCTTAATCTCACTCCGAGAACCGATGATCCTGTAGAGATGTTATGTGACAATACAACTGCCATCCAATTCGCCAAGGATCCGAAGTTTCATCGAAAGACCAAGCACATCAAGAGGCGTTATCACTTCGTGCGAGACACTGTAAAGATGAAGGAAGTTGTCATCAAGTATATACCCACTAACAAGATGATCGCCGATCCATTAAATAAGCCAATTCCTAGAGATGCTTTCAAAGCACATTCGTTGAGTCTAAGACTTCGCAGGGTTTAGTTTTGGATGGAATCTTGTTATGTATGATAGATACGTTCTTCATGTAAAAGGCATTTATGAAATAAAGATTAAAGTGTTCTTTTTCTAAATGTTTTGTAATTTATCTGTTAAACATGTTGAAAAGTCACAGGCTTCTGATTGGCCTAGTCACACAGGCAATCGCCCTGACGCTTGAGTAGCGGATAGGATGAGACGTAATCATATTGGCACTAGGTGTGCAATATCGATAACTCATACTGAAGGTGTCTGAATGAGGAATAGTCGCCTTAGTAAGACTAAGATGAGACTCAAAGGAGTCGAGTATGAGATAAGTTTTCATATTGAAGCCCTAAAAGCCGAATCTTAAGTGTCAAGGCCAACATTCAGTATGTTGATCTAGTGGCTCAGGTTAGATTTTTTGAGTAAAAATCTAGACTGACGATTCGCATGGCATAAAGAGTGACGAACCCAGCTAAGTGGGAGCTATGCCGTGACACACATCTCATACTGTGTGTGCTTGTAAGACGACCCATATGTGGGGTGACGATTGAATTCCCTTTCACTTGTCACTGTGTGACCCTATGGACGATGACCCTTTGACTTAAAGCTATGATATTAAGTCGAAACTTAATGATGCTACTTTAATGTGATTCTCAAGAGCCACGATGTATACGGTTCAGCGGGAACACGTTAGGAAAGCAATTAAGTTAAGATGATATTTCATGAGTGTTTAAGGAAAATTTATCCACCATCACCATATCAAGCCCAGGCGAGATTATGTTGTGAACATAATCATATGATATATCAGGCATAAGGGACTAAAGATGTCACTGGTGATGTCTTGGGATATTTTTGGGGTATCGTATTTCGTGAAGGTGTTATGTTAGTTGGATGGTGACTTAATATAACATTATTTGTTATCTTCGGTCGCACGTCCTATTCCCAGTATGGAATGTGAGGAGACATGATTCATGGGGAACATGTGTTATAATGGCCTTTTGTGGCCGAGTGGGAGCTGTAGGCCGGGCCCATTAGTTGAGGCCCGACGGCCACTAAGAGACATCCCTAAACCCTAGTTGCTAACCCCCAATACCTATATAAGGAGGTTTAGGAGGGTCAGCTAGATACACACATACGAACAGAAATATTATTTCTCTTTCTCCTCACAATTACTCTACCATCGCCGCGGAGTAATCGGGTTTAGAACGTGGACATTATAAGGCGACTCTAGTAGTCGCTGGGATTCATTATTACTGGAGATTTGGTATTCTTATTGTGGACTATTGTCGACGGTATACTTCCGCATTCAGGTTAGTCCTATTTATTTCCTACATAAATTAAACCCATAAATTTAACAAATTTTAAATTAAAATTGGCAAATAGGCTCACAAATGAAACAACAAAAACAAATCAACATACAAATTAAAGGATGAAATAATAAATCCAAGTCAATTAAGGTATTTAAATTAGTATTAATAAAAGAGAACTTACAAATTTGCCAAATTTGGAGTGGAGAGAAGTAACGAAGCAAACGCAGAGAGACTAGTAGTTGCGCCTGGGGCAGTGTCATTGTTTAGGTGGGCAGTGACAAGTGCTGCAAAGGCCGTCGGCAGCACATACTATTGAGGTCTCGGTGGTTGGGGCGACAAAGGGTGAGGAGGATGGAGATGGTTAGGGTTTCTAGGTCTGGGCATTCTGGAGTGGAACAACAAGTCAAAAGAGAGGCAGGGGTTGTTGGCTTGAACGTACAACCTCATAGCACCAAGGGGATAGCACATGCACACTCCAATCGTTGGGCCAAATGCATTTCTATGTAGTTATCTGCCCAAAGTTTTTATTTATAATAAACCTCTAATTTTATTAAACCATTGTTGTATATTAGTTTTTTTTCTTTGGGAAGGGTATCAGTTGACCCTATGCACCCATGCTAGATCTGCCACTGATCAAACTACCATGCCAATGGCAGAGAGTACTAAACATCATCAAATTTATCTACAAATGATAGTTTCTCAATGAGTCAAGTCTGAGAACCTATTTTTTTAATGCCTTTTTTAATAAATTTCTTATCTGAATTATTAATAGTCAAAACTAATAAGCTAGTGTTAGTGACCCATAAGTTGCATGGTAATTCCAAGCTTCTAGATTTGGGTTATTTTATAAAGAAAAATACAGGTTCATTAAGCAATAAAGTGTAATCTAACATCTACAATGTAATTCGGCTCAAATAAATACAATCTTCATTATCAAATAAAATCCTAATTTCACGAAATCTAACTTGGTACACGCTGAATGTTCGTCTTTCCACGTGAGTAGTTTTTTTCAATAGTACAACATGGGGAAGAAGATCCACGTATCTATCTTTTTTCCATCCAAAAGATAAACCTGTTGGTCTAGTGGAGACCTCGTGAATGAAATATTAATTTAGCATGAGAGATTGTAATCGAATCATCGAGCATCATGGAAGATCCCTATTGCAACATTCACTTTATTCATCTCCAACCTAACAAACGAAACGACAAGAAACAACATAAAGTAAACAAAAAAATAGACATTGCAATGTAACTAAAGAGACAAGTTAAATAACATGATTCACAAATCTCAAAATTATAGAGACAAACTAGCAATCTCTATTTTTATGATTCATTTTAAGAGATATTAATTTTCTGATTTAAAAATACTATATTATCCGAACCTATAATATAGCTGTTGAGGGTACATCCATAATACAAACAGACATCAAACCCTCACAGGAAGTCCAGATGGCGACCTAGAAACTCGATGGACAACAACTCGCTACCAAACAAATCCGAAACACACAACATCTCCCCCTAGAGATGGAAGGATAAGGCAGGGAGATCTTGCCAGCTAGAGGTGGGATACGGGGCTGAGGGGTCCCGTTACTGTGAACCACACCGCACCGTGAAAGTAACGGGGCGAGGCGGGCCGTGGGGCGGTTCACGAGTTCAGTACGGGGCGGGACGGGTTTAACCCGTTTTAGGTAAAACTAAAAAAAAAAATGGTAAATAGGAGACACTATGTCTATGACAACACGAGACAGAGAGAGAGAGAGATGGAGGGACATGCAAATAATAAAAGTAAGGATTTTGATGTGATGGATTATGAAGGAGTAACATTAAAATGTTGACACAAACACGATAAGAGAAAAAAACTAACGACATGATTTAAATTAGCAGTTAATTTTATTAAAAATGAGTACTAACTAGCGACATGATTTAAAATTAGTACTTAATTTTATTAAAAATGAGTACTAACTAAATATATTTTGAGTTTGTAATTATTAAATTAGCAAATAATAATTTATATCTATAGTAGGAGATATTTAAGTATAATTATTTTTTTTCCTTCTTACCTTGCGATTGGAGGGGGGCAAGGGAAATTAAAAGGGCCTGATCTTAATATGATCATTTAATTAAAATATTTCATATTCCAAAGATTATTAAATAATTATTTAAAGTATTTCATACTAAGATGCCTACGTATCCCCATATATTTCAAAGAATATTTGTTATTCTGTGTAACATACGGAGAATCAAAGCCCACGTAGTTCTTAAACTTACCTGACTTACCGGGACGACTAGAGGTAGAATATGACAAATATAGGAGAACATCACTCATCATCATCGAGAGCTTCATCCGCAGAGCTGCCACCTGATGCTTCTGAACTGGATGAGAAGCTAAGTTGCATGAATTGATCAATCTCATCTTCATCGTCCTCTGGTCGAGGTTGATCTTGAGATCGGTTATACGCCATTTGTCAATCCTTCAAGCATATTAGAACCTTGATCGTGCTTGGGGTTAGGGTCGCTCGTTTATCATCAAGGATCTGTCTCCCAACACTGAATGCTGACTCAATTGCTACAGTAGAAGGAGGACAAGCAAGAATATCTTTTACTTTTCTGTGGAAAATTGGATATTTTTTCCTATTTTATTTCCACCACAATAATATATCAAAAGATTCATCTGGTTGTGCATAACCAGAATAATGCAAATATTCATTTAACTCAGCATACCTACCTTTTGGACCTGATGTGGTAGAAACCCCTGGTCCCCTCACTAGCGTATCATATAAAAATTGACTCACAGGAACAGAAGACATAGGTTGTGTGGGGGTTTGTGGGGTAGCTGGTTGGGCATCTTCCGAATATTTATCATACAAAAATTGTAACAAGTTATTGCTATCATTCATAATTCTACCAACATCGTAAGGGACATCTAATTTTTTGTATAATATTGTAGATAGTTTGATACACGAGTCTTGTATCTAGGATCAAGTATAGCAGAAATTAGAAACAATTTGGGCATATCAAAAAAATACTTAAGCAATTTCGATTTCATGCTAAGAACACAATCAAGTAAAGGATGAGATGGTGTATAAGATAACAGTTCAACAACAATCTCTACTATTTTAACAATACCATCATTTATAGTGGGTTGATACAAAAAAGAAAAATGTGTTATGGCCTTATCAAATATACCAAGAAGGCTACAAAAGGCCTATGCTATGTCCCATAGGTCTTGTGTCAGAATATCCTCACCCATAGCATTGTTGTACAATTCAGATATTATTTCTTTATATGTGTATGAGTCCCTCAATAACTTATATGTAGAGCCCCACCTAACAAGTATATCAAGGTTGAAAGATTTATACGAAACAGATTTATTCCTACAAGCCTCTTTGAAAGACTGTCTGTTTCGATCGCCACTACGAATCCACCTAATAGCCTTTCTAACAGGGTTAACTATGTAAGATAATGTTTCAATACCATCCTGAACACACAAGTTGAGTACATGACATACCCATCGAACGTGGAAAAAATCTTTTACAAGAAAATCAACACATCTGCTCTCAAACATGTAATCAATGCATTTAGTATTACTAGAGGCATTGTCAACACCAAAAGAAAGTATTTTGTTTTGAATGCCAAAATTCGTAAAAACAGTTATCAAAGCATTTTTTAGTAAATATCCATTTTTCTCGCTTTCGATAACTTCAAAGCCAATAATTCTTTGTTGCATGTTCCATTTTTCATCCATCCAATGGCAAGTTACACCAAGAAAATTTTCTTGAAATGGAGATCTCCACAAATCACACGTCACACTAACACGTCTTTTAAAAGCAGTCAAGTAATTCAATAATTCAGTGTAAGTATTAGTGAAGCAAGAATTAATCCTTTTCTTAAGTGCACCTCGCGAGACCGGGCGATATGCCGGTTGCAGTGAACTATGCACAAAATGGTCGAATGCTTGACTTTCACCCATCACAAAAGGTTTTTCATCAAGGACAACATACCTACTAAATTCATCAATTATTTTTTTTCGGTTATAGAAAAACATACCTGCGCCGGGTTTTGCCCCTGGGAACCTGGAAATTTGTGCTTGATTAAGTGATATGCCATTGTCCTTTAAAATGTCGTGGGTCTCCAAGTGTCGTGCCATTGTTCCAGTTCCCCATCCGGTGTGCATTTCATACTCTGTCTTACAAACCCCGTACATAGTTTTAAACTCCCCTGGCACATTTGGAACAGGAACTTTTGTAAAGAAGTTCCACACCCAAGATGTCTGTTTCCGTTTTTCTTTATTACTACCGGTCTCATCTCTATTTGGATGAAGAGGGGGTCTTGTAGGTTGGGGTCCAGTTGTATGGCCGATGGGTTGCGAATTGGATTGTTGCGGCTCAGCTTAATGCTCAGTATTCGGTTGGGTAGCATCTCCATCAACTTCAACATCATGTTGACTTTAAACCAATTCATAGCCCGCTAATTGCTCAAAATGCCGCATCTCTTCTTGTAATCTTAGCATATTCACATATTTAGCCAAGTTAGATAATTTTTTCAATGTCTACACGAATTACAAATATATAACATTATAATTAATATTGGAAATATCGAAATCTAAGAATCACAAATTATATTTTTTTCTTCAAAATGTACAAATGTATTTCTAAAAATGTACAAACTTCTAAATGACATTAATAGGTACATGTAAAATTAAATACGAATTTTATGATTAAATTACATTTGTATTTTATGATTAATACACATAAAATAAATTGGCACTTATCAACTTGACATAATTAATAACAAATTAACAAAATAAACAATACAAAAGAGCATATTTAAAAAAATGCATGGACTTGTATATGAATTAATAACAAAATAAATAATCATACCATATTTGTAAACAACAACTAACCAAAATTAATTTAACTTCTAAATTGGCACTTATCAACTTGTCATAATTAATAACAAATTAACAAAAACAGTAATTGAAAAAACATATTAAAAAGAAATGGACTAACTAGTATATGAATAAATAACAAAATAAATAATTATACCATACTTGTAAACAACAACTAACCAAAATACACTTACATTCTAAATTGATCTTGAGTTTCGATGCTCATAACCATCTTCTCCTTTCCTTTGCTTGATCTTGATCCAATTGCCATTTTTTAAAGTAGATATTATATTTTAATTTTGTCTAATTAGATTTAGCACAAAATTAATATTAGAAGAAGAATTTAGACTTTA
>JACYFF010031958.1:95244025-95276525 GCA_017589665.1 Selenicereus undatus
TAGGTCAAGTTAATTTTGAATTGGGTCGTATATGAATTGATGGATTTCGATTGGATTTAACTTGAGTACATATGAATTGGATATTTTTAGATTGGAATAGCTTCAAGGCCTATTGATTTTCATTCCATAAACTTGTAAGCCTTTATAGAAAAGTTCAAATCTAATTATTTGGACTGACAGTATGAATTCAATCAAAAACATATTAATCCTATTTAGTTTGAGATCAAGCATGAATTTGATTTAGTTTTTCTTAGTCTCCCAACTTTTGCATGCCCTAGTACATACACATCTCGTTATTGTCAAGCATGTCTATACTTAAGGCACCAAGGATGATCGGCTTTTCTTCATTCCAGCAATCCGTTAACTTTAACCCAATGATATTGTGTTGAATGAATGGTAGTAGTTGTCAAGAATTGGGCATGTTGTTTATTTGGGTTGTTATCTTGTGTCCTAATGATAGAAAAGATGACCAATTGTCTCCTACACATCTACCTAAGCCGAATATCGTACAACTACGCATATCATTGCGAAAGCTATATGGATACTACAATGTTTCAACAACGTGTGTGGCACGCAATCTAGATTTGAATGATAGGAGCAAGCACATTTATGTCAATTGTCGTTGTATGTGTGAGCTTGCCAACTTAATAAATTGCGGATTTAATACATCCTAATTGGGACATAGGTGGTAGATATATTTACAAAGGCTTGAGTCACATAAATTTTCAAGACACAAAAATACTTATTCAAGATTTTATTTTGTTCAGATTGAGTATGTACTAAAAATACTAGTCATATAACTCAAACATATCTTACTCTATAGATATAATTCTATAAGATGATCTTATCATACATAAGTTTGTGTCAAACTTGTACTCTTATATTTAGCAAATATAAATATATATTGTCAGACTTTTGCATTTCTCAAATCGAAATAATACTTTTTTTTTAATAGAACAACAACCCTTATGTGCATCATATGTGTGATGCATTTTTAAAAACTATCCAACATGAAGATGGTTGGATATTAGTTCCCCTAATATCAAAGACCGATGGAAAGTACAAGAGAATATAGGGTCTGTCCGTTATGACCATATTGAACCTACTGTTTATTCTAACTTGATCCAATATGCTCTAACCCAGTCAAGTATGATAATTGTTATTCAAACCTACTTCTATCTGCATTAGTCTACTCAAATATGCTAACTGCGAGTTAAACTTATTCCAACCCACAAGCCCAAATTCAAAAGACCCCACAATTAAGGAAAAACCCAAAGGTCAAAAAGTTTTGGCTCTCCTCTCCTCTGCTCTCATCTTTGCGCCGACCCTAGTTTCTATGCACCGCTTGGCAACGATGGTCTTTGGAGGCCGCTTCACCCTCCTTTGAAGGGTGGAGCTCCAAGAGACACCATTATAAGTGGCGGTTGTTTCGTGGATTGATAATTTGGAGCGTTTGAAGAAGAGGGTTGTTGCTGTCTAGTTTTCGCCGCTCGGTTTCCCGGTAGATCATCCTTCTCTTTTTCCTCGTCGTCGGCATCATACCTATCGCATTGCTCTATGGCGAGTTTAAAGGATGGGGTGAGTCGACTAAGGGCGAGAATTCGAGGTTTAAAGTCTGAACTGCGGGGGCTTGTCCTTTCCTTGCCCGGTGAGGATGGTTCTGATAAGGCTACAATATTAATTAGTTATCATAATTAGGAAAAGATATTATTTTATCATGATCTTCTAGTACTTGTGTTTTAGGCAAACTTTGTTTCTTGGTTTCCAAGTCAGCAAACACTAGGGTTAATTTGCGCATGTATAAAACATATGCCCCTGTTAACGTGAAGGAGAGAAATCAATGAAATAATTCAGCGATTACCAAACCCACGGCCAAAGTCTTTTCCCTTGTTCACTTCTGCTCAATTTTTTCCTTCAACTAAATTTTACATGGTATCAGAGCCATGAGTGGGGGAAAAGGGTTTGTAATTGAAAATCATTCACCTTATTATCTTCACCCATCAGAAGGTCCTGGAGTCACAATTACTTCAGTGATCTTCAATGGGAAAAATTATGAACTATGACAGAAGGCTGTGAGAATAGCTTTAAAATCCAAAAATAAGTTACGTTTCATAGATGGAACCTTAACTAAGCCAACACCACAAAAGGCCGAGGACTTGAGTGAGTTGAACGCATGGGAGATGGTCGACTCTATGATTTGTTCGTGGATCATTAATGTTCTCGATCCAAAATTGCATACTAGTGTCGCTTACGCTGAAACAGCTTACGAGATGTGGGAAAATTTGCGTAAGCGTTATGCCATAGCCAACACCCCTAAAATGCATCAACTCAAGACTGACCTTGCAGCATGTAAACAAGGCAGTCTAGAGGTCGTGGATTTTTATTCAAAATTAATGGGGATGTGGAGTGAACTGGAGAATTATGCTAAAATTCCACAATGTACATGTGGTAAGTGCGAGTGTAAAATCGGGAGTAGAATTACAAAGGCAGCACAAGACGAGAAGACCCACCAGTTTTTGATGGGATTAAATGATGTAGCATTCTCAACTATTCGTAGTCAAATTTTGGCACTTGACCCACTGCCAATCTCGATGTAATACTCAATATAGTCACGCAAGAAGAAAATCACAGAAGAGTCATGATGGGCAGAGATAATCGATCAGAAAGTATGCTGGCTTTCGCGACAAGAGAACACATGAGTGAAAGACCTACATGTCGGCACTGTGCTCGATATGGACACGATGGGGCGAACTGTTATGAAATCATTGGTTATCCACCAAATTGGGGCAGCCGTGGTCGAGGGCGAGGCAGCAGAGGTGGTGGCTGAGCAAATCGAGGAGGCAGAAACGGTGGACGTGGGTGCGAGTGTGAGACTGCTCACTCAGTTCAGGCCCAGACGGAAAGCCCAGCAGCAACTCCTAATGGCACAACACAACTCGGCAATCATGGCCCAGGTGCAATCTTCGGTCCAGGAGCCTTCGGCCCAGCAACTTCCTTCGGTTCAGCCAACTCAATAGTTCACGGCCCAGCAGGCAATCATGGCCCAACAGCAACTGCAGCCATTCCGAGTCTGACCCAGGATCAAATACAGAAATTACTTAGCTTGATAGAAAGCCCAAAACCTGGTTGTGAGAAAATTTCAGGTAATATGCCTTGGATGTTTGATAGTGGAGCGTCATGTCACATGACAGGAGACTTGAATCTAATTCAAGAAATCACGAAAATCGACTCGATTGCTATAGGACTCCCAAACGGGACGCACACTCTAGCAAGCCAAGAGGGGTCCGCGGTGTTGGGAGAACGACTTAAACTCAATAAAGTTTTATATGTTCCTTCCCTTAAGTGCAATCTTGTATCCATTGCAAAATTATGTGAGGCAACTAAATTGTAGTGTGACCTTTTATGATGATTTTTGTATCTTGTAAGACCGTACTTTGAGGACTCCGATTGGTGTGGGTAAGCAAAATGGAGGAGTCTACTTCTTCCAAGAGGGATCAGTGGAAGCAAGGCAAGTGAATGCAGTTAGTTCCGTCGACTTATGGCACAAAAGACTTGGGCACCCTTCATATGAAGTTCTATCCTACTTATCTAGTACGTTGTCAGTAAATTTTGAGAAAATTAAAAACGATGTATGTGAAACTTGCTACCGTGCAAAGCAAACTCGGAATTGTTTTCCTTTGAGTTCTAGTCAAGTAGAGAGGAATTTTCAACTTATTCATTGTGATATTTGGGGACTGTACCGGGAATCCTCGACTAACGGGGCCCATTATTTTCTCACTATCGTGGATGATGCGAGTCGGGCTACTTGGGCCTATTTAATGGTTGATAAGGGGGAGACAGGCCATTTTTTGAGAGAATTCATAACCATGGTCAAAACCCAGTTTGAAACCAATGTCAAAATTGTGCGCAATGATAATGGGTCGGAATTCACATTTAAACCAATGCAACGCTTTTACCATGACCATGGCATTCTACGCCAAAGTAGCTGTGTCAAAACCCCACAACAAAATGGTCGAGTCGAGCGCAAGCATCGGCATGTCCTAAATATCGCAAGAGCTCTTCTTTTCCAAGCCAATTTGCCTATAAAGTTTTGGGGTGAGTGTGTGCTAGTAGATGTGCATCTCATTAATCGCACACCAAGTAAGGTTTTGCTGGGAAAAACCCCCTTTGAGGTCCTCTGCAACACAAAACCTTCTTATGCCCATATTAAAATTTTTGGGACTTTATGCTTTGCACAGAATACAAGACTCAAGGACAAGTTTACACCAAGGGGGAGAAAGTGTGTTTTTTTGGGGTATCCTTTTGGGAAAAAGGGTTGGAAAGTGTTTGATCTCGACACCCAAGATTTTTTTGTGTCTCGAGACGTTATATTCCATGAAACCATTTTTCCCTATGCCCTGAGCTCCACATTCGCTCCTCCTTCTTACACATCTCCTCCTACCCGTCTGCTTCCGTGTGATTCTGCTGCCTTTGATGAAAGCCCAGTACGGCAGCCCACAGTGCCCCCCACTTCTGGTGAAAGGGGGAGTAACGGGCCTGGCCATGTCTGTGCCTAGCCTGCATCCAAATCTGGCCCAGAAATCAGCCTCGCCCCGCCTGCAGCAGCCGAGTTCGATTCACCCAGTCCTCTGCCTGCAGCATCACAGGCCAATCCTGAAGTCTCGGCCCAATCCACGCCAAGCCCTGTCAGCCCCCCAACGTCCCTGCGGCGAACAGGTCGGCCCACTCTGAAGCCCGCCAACGCGCGGTCCGCTGATCCCTCTCTCCACGACTCCTCATCCTCTGCTGTCCCACATTCAAAAGGATCCTCAGGTACGCGATATCCTTTTGCACATTATGTCACATCTACTAAATTCTCACCTTCCTATCAACAATTTTTAGCTGCTCTAACAAGGGTTGTTGATCCCACTTGTTTTCCCGAAGCTGTCAAAGATCCCCAGTGGCGTCAAGCCATGGCTGAGGAGATTGAAGTTTTAGAAAAGAATGATACATGGTCCCTTGAAGATCTCCTGGTGGGTAAAAAGCCCATAAGTTGCAAATGGGTGTATCGCGTCAAGTATAATGCTGATGGGAGCATTCAGCGCTACAAGGCACGCTTGGTTATTCGGGGCGACCACCAGGTTGAAGGGTTTGACTTCAATGAAACTTTTGCTCCCGTCGCCAAAATGACCAGTGTGTGGATCTTCCTTTCTGTGGCGATTTGGATGAAGAAGTTTACATGTGTTTGCCTCCTGGTTTCTGCTCCAATGATCTTATCAAAGTTTGTCGTTTGAAGAAGTCTTTATATGGCCTGTGCCAAGCTCCACGGCAGTGGTTCGCCAAGTTATCCAGTAAGCTCAGTGAGTATGAGTTTGTTCGTACCTATGCTGACTACTCCCTATTTATTTATCGCCAGCAGGATGTTTTCATGGGATTACTGGTTTATGTGGATGACATCGTTCTCGCCTCCAATAATGCTGCTGCTTCTCAAAAGTTCAAAGCCTATCTTCATGCTTGTTTCAGTATTAAAGACTTAGGGTCTTTAAAATATTTTCTTGGTATTGAAGTAGCTCGAGGGCCCAAAGGCATGTTCCTCTGTCAGCGCAAATACGCCCTCGACATCATTGAAGAATGTGGGCTTCTAGGAGCTAAACCTGTCGATTTTCCCATCGAGGAAAATCACAAATTGGCCTTAGCTTGTGGTCAGGAGCTTCATGACTCCACCCATTACAGAAGATTGGTGGGGCGTCTCATTTATCTCACCATCACTTGGCCCGAGTTAACTTATGCCATCTATGTACTATCTCAGTTCATGCAATCACCCCAAGAAGCCCACATGGACGCTGCCCGGCGGGTTGTGCGCTATCTTAAAGGTACTGCTGGTGATGGTCTTTTTCTTCCTGCTACCAATAATTTGCAGGTCTATAGCTACTGCGACTCTGATTGGGGTGCCCGTCCTCTCTCGCGTCGGTCTCTCACTAGTTATTTCGTTACTCTTGGCGGCTCCCCTATCTCTTGGCGGACTAAGAAGCAAGCTACCGTATCTCGCTCTTCCACCGAAGCTGAGTATCGTGCCATGGCCGTTGCCACTAGTGAGCTCGTTTGGGTTCGTACTTTTCTAGCTGCCCTTGGGATTTTTCGTCACCAGCCCATGAAGCTTTTTTGCGACAGCCAAGCTGCCTTACATATCGTCAAAAATCCTGTCTTCCATGAGCGGACCAAGCACATCGAGATCGATTGCCACTTCGTCTGCGAAAAACTTGTGTCTGGTCTACTCATTTTTGGGCATGTCCCATCCCAACACCAACCTGCTGATATTCTAACCAAGGCTCTTGGCAAGCGACAGTTCCAGTATTTGAAGGGCAAGTTGGGCATGATCAACCTCCATGCTCCAACTTGAGGGGGAGTGATAAGGCTACAATATTAATTAGTTATCATAATTAGGAAAAGATATTATTTTATCATGATCTTCTAGTACTTGTGTTTTAGGTAAACTTTGTTTCTTGGTTTCCAAGTTAGCAAACACTAGGGTTAATTTGCTCATGTATAAAACATATTCCCCTGTTAACGTGAAGGAGAGAAATCAATGAAATAATTCAGCAATTACCAAACCCACGGCCAAAGTCTTTTCCCTTGTTCACTTCTGCTCAATTTTTTCCTTCAACTAAATTTTACAAGTTCCGTTGCTTCCTTGGCTGTTTTTGATCGAGCTAGAAATATTCTCTCCATTTGGAAGGAACTCAATAGTTTCTGACCCTTGCCATCTTTCTCCTCAACCGGCCGAACTAGAAAACTTGAGATTTCAGTCATGTCCAAAGAGCATGAGAAGCTTTACTTGAGAAAGCAAGGGTGTGGCCGCCTTTATTCAGTTTTCACTTAGAATTTGCATTTCAATATGATTGTTGTGCAATTGTATGTTAAATTTGGTTTTGTTAGATTTGAATCTAGAGACGAAAGGGAGAAGGCTATTAAATCAACCTATGGAAAAACTTTACGGGGGAATTGGGTTGATGTCAATTGGGTTTCCAAAAGAGGAGCACTCAAGGGCATAACAATAAGAAAAGGATCTCAAAGTGGATTTGGGTTCCAAAACGTAGAACTGTTGTTAATCATGCTTTTGTGAGTCAAGATGATGTTCATTTGGATGGGGCTAATATTGCTCAAGGTTCTCTAGATGTGATGGCAGATAGGTGTGATATTTTTGTTCATAATAGGCCAACAAATATCTCAATTATTGGCCAGAACGATCAATCTAAAGAGGATCATAGAGACCATCATGATGGCTTCGATGCTAGTAGAACAATTTCTTAGCCTGTGGGAACCAGGAAGAGCATCCTGCCTATATTGGCAAGCTACGCACTCATAAAAAGTCATACGAAGATTGCATTCTTAGTAAGTCTTCCACAAATGATGTTGAGGAGCCTGAGCGTTTCACTAGTCGTGCTCCTGCCGTGCAAAGGAAGACAAGTGCTGATTTGAGTCTCATTCCTAATGGAAGTATGTGCAAGAGAGCTAGATAGGACTCTCTTACACCAACAGAATTTGCTTGAGAGTGCTTGGATTTAGGCAAGCAGTTGGGGGTTTGTATCATAGGGGATGAAACCTGCGTCATTAGAAGAATTACACAAAGTTTAAGGAAGAAACTAGAAAGCAAGGAACAATGAGGTGACAAACCAATTGGATTAGTGATAATGATTTCTTTAGATTTTTTATTAGCTGTTATGATGGGTTTTAGAAGTTTATTATTTTTATTACTAGTTGTATATTTGCAATTTAACAGTTGTCTATGTATTTGCCTTATGGCAATATTTTGGACTTTACGGTACTACTAATCGAAAAAAACCTGATTCAATCCACTTTCAAACTTATTTCCATACCATTTCTATTCGTTTGCTACTAGTCAAACTTGTTACAATTAGCTCAAACTTACTTTTTACTGCTCAAATTCACTCAAACTTGCTCAAATCCATTATCGACCCTTAATTCAAAACACATAGGTAACTTAAAAGTTCGTGTGCTTCTCTTGGACACGGTACATAAAATATTTGAGATATGCGTTCCGTCATGGTTAATCCATCTCGTACCCTTGGACAACACACAAAATTACTTGCACATCCGTCAAATTTTTCAGCTATCAGAGACCCATTTTGGTAATTCCAGGCTACACATTAAGCCGTGTTTGGTAACAACGTTTTGTGTAGCGTTTGACGTTTTGGCTAAGTCAATACACTTTTTAGGTAATTTTTAGTGTTGGGTAACATAGTGTTTTGACTAGCATTTCAAGTAGCATTTAACGTTTTACGCGGCGTTTCTGAAAAGCTAATAGTATTAACGTTTTGCATTTAAAAGTAGCGTTTCATTTTTTTTTTTGTCAAACAATATCCTTTGGAAATTTTATCCTTGGAAATTATTCATATTCTTTTTCGTCAATTTACATTAATCAGCTGACCCAACAGCTAAATTTACCGAATACATTTATTTCAACTGCTTATCTAAATAGCTATCCGCTAACAGCTAAATTAGAAACGCTATCTGGTACCTAAACAGTTATCCACTACTTAAACTACTATCAGCTACTTGAACCGCTAATTTTGCCGAACATGCCTTAATATATTATTTTCCCCCTCCTGTACTTGAGGAGCGAACGGGAAGAAATGCAGAGTAACCAGAGTTGATGACTGGAAAACCAACGACCGTCTTCAAAATCCAGCCACTCCCTGCTGATTCTCCACCTTCGGCATGTACGCGGAAACCCTGTTTCCCTTTCTGGAATATGAATTTTGATGTGGGAATTTCGAATTTGAGGGTTTCTGAAGCGCGGATCTTAGGGTTTAACGATGCCATTTTGAAGCATTTCGACCTTCGTTGACAAGTAGTGGTTCTTGATTCATGTATTATGTTTTCACAATTTAAGTTTCACGTTTAGTTTTGTTTTCTTCTTGCTGGGAATTTCTCTCTCTTGTTGTGTGTGTTTTTGAGTAATTTGTTTCATTGATTTGCCAGTTTGGTGAAGATGGTTGATTACAAGGGTTTTCGGTGTCTTTTCTCTGTGGAGGTGAGGATGATAAGTTGTGACCTTTGTGTGTGATATCTTGTTTATTGATGGGCAATTTGTTGATAAATGTTGCACTTGGGAGTTGTCTATTGTTTATGGATGGGCAATTTGTTTCGTTGATCTGCATTGTTGACATTTGCCACTTCGTAGCCCTTGGGGATTGTCTACTGCTACAAAATTTCCCCCTTATTTGGTGGGTCTTCCTGCTTTTTTGGGGGGGGGGGGGGGGGGGGTGGTTTGCCCTTTGTATTTTTTTGTGGGTTTTTTAGAAACAGCCCGATTTTGCCAGGATCAACGCTGAGGGCTGGTGTTCTTGTTGGCGGATCTAGGAAGGCTTATCTTCTTCCTTTGTCTGCGTTTTGTTTCTTCCTTCCTTTTCTTCTTATTTTTTTCCCCTCCTCTGTTTTGCTCTCGGGGTTTCAAGTTTCAACAGTGTGCCAATAAGTTCCAATTTTTTTACTAGCTCACGTATACTGGCTCTCAAAATGCATATAAAAATTCCCCATTGGCAGACTTGTTTGATGCGGATTTTCTTTTTGAATAAAGAGATAATTCTCGTCAATGTCCACACCTAAGTTTGTTGATCTAGAAAGACAAAGGATAGAAGCTCCCTATGAACATCAATGTGAAGATTACACAATGGATGAGTTCTTCTATGGGGTAGTCCTTCAGCAAGAGTCAACATAATCTGGGTGGCTGACAACGTACTCTCTTTTTTAGAAGCACCAAATGGAGGTCAGGTGTGAAGGCGAGTCTAATTATGATAAAGCACTAAAGCATAAGCAATAGACATAGGTCCTGTTTTATTTCGCATTTTTTAGGATTTATTTAAGAGTTTACATCTCTTTACAGCTTCTGACATCTCCTTACATCTTCTGACATCTTCTTACATCTTCTGACATGTCATAGATTTTCTATAACATTAATTTATTTTAGTTACAGAAATATGCATATTTTTTTTAATGATACTACAAATATACAAAATTTATAAATACCTTATGAACACAACATTTACATAAACATAAAAACATAATATAACGATGTAAATTATATTTGAATTTCGACATAAAATATATATTATTATAGATGACCATACATTTATTTATATGAAACATTATTTACTTAAAATAGGAATTTATTTGAAGAATTGTATTGAATTTTGCCTAAAAAAAAATATTTTTTGTTATACTTTGCTTATTCCATCAAACTAATGTTCATATAAAAAATCAACTCAAGTGGACGAAATTTTATTCACCAAATTTATGGGATTAATATATTTTATTGTTGTGTAATTAATGTAATTAACTTAATTAATTATTTATTTTTAATAAGTATATTATTTTAATATTATTATTTTTCATCCAAAACGTTCGTTGTAAAACAAATTATATTATACAACTCTTCTGTAATTCAAAAACTCCTTATATTTATCTTGACAACTCCTTACAGTTTCTTACAGCTCCTCATAGCTCCTTACATCTCCTTACAGCTCCTTACATATCCTTATATCTCTATCTATCTATCTATCTATCTATCTATCTAAAACGCGAAATAGAATAGACGAACCGGTGGAGGCTTCTGGCTAACGAACCAAAGGATTTCGTTCGTGTCAATCAAGTGGTCTTTTTCTTGAGGCAAGAGATCCTGTTTCTCCTCAACCGGCCACTTCGGGTTTTGGGGCAGGGACAGGCAAATGATCTAGGACGAATGCGATAGAGTATACAAATGCTTGAATTGCCTTGAAATCATCAAAGAATGTAAGAGAATATCAATGCTTAATTTGGTTTCTATCTCTTATTGTTATATGGAAGACTAGGCTTTAATGATGAGGTGTCTGATAGGCTAAGGATCTTTGCAATCCTGAATGCAATAAGCAAGCTCTTATGAGTCGCACCAAAGATTGGTGTGTGGTTTTTATGCACATTGATGAAACTTTTAACAAAACTTGGCGCTTTCCTTACTCATAATTGTTTTCCGAAGAAAGATTCTGTCATTACTATTACATAAAATACTACATGACATAAACAACCACAAATGCCTCTATTAGAACTTTAAAAGTTAGTCCGAAAAACTAGTAAGACTTATATATGCTATTAAATTCATGATGTATAATGAAATTACTCTATCACTCTATAAATGAAGCCTCAATAAGCGTCTTTATCTTCACTTCATTAAATTAAAATCAAAGTAAAGAAATTTAGTAACATCACATATGACTATGGCTGCCATAAATAGGTTTTTCGAAATTAATGCCAAATTTGGGTACCTGAAATATGAAATTCAGGAGCGTCGTAGATCACTAAGCCTCTTTTGTTGAAATGTTAGAACAAGTCATCTTGCTGATGCAAAAATGCATTAGCATTAGCACTAGCACTACTAGAGAGAATATAAGCGATTTGGCAAGGCGACTCCATGTAGTTAGGGAGGAGTGGCAAGAATGTGCATGCTGTCAACCTTGGTGACCGGGGAAGCCAATAGTCATTAGAAGAAATAAAAAGAAGACCTAGTTACTTTGTTTACTTTATATCTGTGAAGGCCTATTGTTTGACTTTATTATATGTCGAAAATAAATAATGTAATTAAATTGTCCAATGCTTTTAAAGCTCTAGTAAAGGCAAATGTGGTTGTTGACGGAATGTATTGCTTTATATAGTAGTGATAACGAGAAAAAGGACCTCTAAAACCCATGAATCTGGGAAGAGCAAGAGCTTGAGTTTTGTTGAAAGTTTCTTACGTGGGTATATGCCTTAAAACAGTCGTGCATCAATAAGGGGTGCGACCATGGATTGTGTCCGAACTGCGACAAAACGGTCGCGTTGGTAAGGTTTTGGAGTTGAGAGAACCGTGTTTTCATGACACGATAGCCACGATATGGAACGCGATTGTCGCATTAGAGCAATTTTACCGTACCGCACCAAAATCGAAATCGCGACCGAAACCGCATTTTGAATCCTTGGGCATGACTCATAAGAGATTGCTTAGGTATTGCAAAGATCATTAGCTTATCAGACTTCCTACCCTTGAAGTCCAGCCTTCCCTATAGGGAATTGACACCTTGAAAATAGTCAAAGCCTATTACATCACCTACCTGTGTTTAGATCTTATATTTTTTTTCTATTTATTTTGTTACATAGCAAAGGGGTCTTACCACTCAAATTCTACGCCTTGCTTTCCTATAGTGGATGAGAGCATACGTGATTTCATAATTGTCCTATCCTCTGTCTCACTCATAAGAGAAGGGATAGATGAAAGGTAAGGGAATTCCTGCACTTGCTCTTTTGGTTGCTTCTTTAATAAGAGTAAGAGATGATCATGTGTGGTCATTTGGCTGCCTATTTTGATGGGGACTCTGTTCACCTTTCCAATCCCCCATCATTGGCTGTTAGGGCTAAGGTTATGGATCTGTTTTCTGTGGAGAAGCAATTATTGAGCTTGCATAGTGGGAACCTAGGTGCTGATTCCCTAATGTCGTCGAAAACCAAGTTCAAGGTTTATAGATAGAGTGTTAGCACAACAATTGGCCATGCATGCCTCTTCCGTTTTGCCACCAGGAGCCTAGGCACTGATTCCCTAATGTCTTTGAAAACCATGTTCAAGGTTTACAGACAGAGTGTCAGCGCAACAGTTGGCCATGTATGCATTTTCCCCTTTGCCACCTCCCGCTCTGTCAACAGTCAACAACATGTGGTTTAGGTTCATGCTCGACTGCTATTCAAGTGCTGCAAACAACGTTCGTCTGACTACTCTTTGCCACGTTCTGCTCGGTTAACAACATTTGGTTTGGGTTCACGCTTGACTGCTTTTCAGTGTTACTGTCGCAGTCTGACTGCCACAGTGAAAGACTCTTAATCCGGGAGTTGATTAAGTTGAATTTCACATCCTTGTTCTTCAATGCTTTAAACCTTTTGGAGTGTCTTTAGCCACTTCTAATGGAGGACTTATTCGCTGAGCATTTTAGCATTGGCTCAAATGACTTTTTTTTTGGCATATCCGAATTGCAGATCATCCGGAGCCAAATCTAAGATATTTCCTTTTGGTTGTTTCAGCTGAGGTCTTCTTTTAATGGACTAATTTAGGTGCAGTTTGAAAGGTACATGCAATTCCTGAAAGTGCCGATAAACTAATTTTATCTTGAGATTCTCGGACATTTGGAAGTTTGATAGACTTCCTATGTATAACCGAGTGTAGAGGTAAATCAGTGTGTTCCCCTCGGCATGGGTTGTGTAGCCTCTATTGGCCACCAAATGCTTGGATGATGTTGGTTCTAACATGATCAGTTTATAATGAAGACCCAAACAAAGTTAATCTAATTGAGTCACTGAGACTTGATTTTGCTTTCATCCTTTTGCTTCCAGATTATGCTTTTGGCAATTGGGATGTTGTATTCTTTGTTATCAGTTGGAAAGTTAGGTTATCCAATATTCCAATCGTTGTTGCTTAGGATGAAATTACAGCAAAGTGTGGAATAATTTCAGCAACCCCACTTATTGTACAGCTAGTCGCCATTGTGAATATCTCCATCTTGGGGCCTTGGGGGCTTTGGAAATTGGGTTAGTACTACAATGGCCCTGTGAGAACATGTCAGTAGCCTTTTTTTTTTTTAGGTGTTTAATCTCATTTTGACATGAGTCCAGTTGGTGTCGGCCCATTAGTAGGGCTTTCCTATCACAAATTTTCCCTATTCACTTTACTTAATTCTAAGTGATTCCGAAGGAAATCTCTGAGGTACGCTTGATGATGACGTAGGACGAATGAGCGAATTTATCTAACAGCTGGCGCGCAATACCTGTCGTCCTCTTTTTAGAACGACCCCATTTGCAAAAAGGATAACCCCGAGTTGTGGACCGGGGAGCGCCTCTCCGATGGTCAAGTCAGTTCAGGGTCCCAGTCAAGGGTCAAAAGAGAGAGAGAATGCAAAGAGAGTTCAGAGTATCTGTTTGCCAACCCTTTTCCCCAGGTGTGTAGGTGACTATTTATAGTCTTTTTGGGAAAATGGTAAAACTGTAATCTTACGTGGGGCGCCCGTGTGGGCCTCCGGTCTCGGTATGGAAGGGCCCTAGGGGGAGCCCCTAGGGTTGCGTCTCAGGGCCCCTTATATCAAATATGGGCCCGGGGAAGGCCCATTATCCTAGATATAAGTTAGGTAAGTGGGTCCGACTTGGTTAGGCCCATTTAGGAAAAATCAAAATTTTCCCCAATCACTTAGCCCCCCACATTTTACCTGTACGTTGAGCCAAGCGAGTAGTCAAGTAGAATGTGGAATACTGTCAAAGGTCAGCATACATCCCGGGTGCTTTAGAAATTGGGCTCTCGTAACGGACGGTCTAGGAGCAACCGTCCGTAGCTTCATAGGTCTCGAGGCTTGGATGGCAGTTTTATGAAACTGCCTTTTCCTTTACTATAAAAGGTAGTTATCAGGGAGAGGGTGTGCCAATGTTCCTTATTTAGTAATAATTGTGATTCGGTGTTCATGGCTTTCCCGCGCTCTCTTGATACTAAGGCGATGGTTGAGTATGTCACTCGCCATTTTGCATGGGATCGGCATAGGGTTGCCTTTCCCCCATCTCCTCTCCCGAAAGACTTTCAGGCCTTATGTCCGAGCTGTGAGCTGGTCGCGGCTAAGGAGGCCGCCGAGTGCTACAAACTTCCGGAGCTGCCTCAAGTGATCTTCTACGTGATGCTTCTAAACGAGGCTGAAAGGCTTGGAGGCTTGCAAGGATGAGTGCTCATTCTTTGGAGTCAACACTCGTGGAGCTCCATTGGAGCACCTTCGAATCGTGGGTCTGGGTGTATGGTGACCGGATTTTCGAGGCTCGATTCCGTCCAAAGGTCGGATCCGGGGAGAGCTCGAGAGCTGGTCGACAAGAAGATGGCTCGGAGGTGGTGCCGATGGATAAGGGCTCGACCATTGAGGGAGCGGCCTCTTCCTAGGATAGTGGCGAGTAGGAGTGGAGGCCGTCAAGCCTATGAATGCGCGACCTGCCCCTACTAGGGCTCTTGCTTTTCGCCTTTTCTCCTTTTCTTCCTTTTTTTTAAATATGTATTGTCTATCCCAACAGTAATAAAAAAGGCTATACTTGTACTGACTGGATGGCCACGTGTCTGAGGTGGATTGGTCATTAGGCTCTGGGGAATTTCTTCCATCTCCAGCTTTCCCCATCCCCCTTCTATAAATTCAACTTCATTCTTCTACATAGCTTGCTCGGGCATTCATATTTCCAGCGGAAGTGGTATACAAAATAGAGAGAGTGATCGGTACACCTGTTTTCCCTTGTTATTATGGCGTTCCCTCTAATTTACAACACTAGGGAGATGGCCGATTACGTGAGAGAGTCCTTTGTCTGGCGCTGGAGGAGCGCTTCGCGTTCGCCTCGTCCCATTCCCCAAGACCTCCATGCCCTCTGCCCACGATTTTCACTGTCTGAAGCCAAGGGCGCGACGGCCGACTATGAGCTTCCTGAAATGGTACAAGCGACATTCTATGCCATGTTGTTGAACGAGGCCGTCGAGCTAGGCGTAGTGCACGGTTTTACAGCTAAGGGTTTGAGATCGGCCTTGATGGGTCTGAGGTGGTCAACTTTCGAGGTTTGGATGAGCTGTGTCGATCACGTACTTAGAGCAGCGCAATTCCAGCGCCCCGACCGATGAAGTTGAAGTCCGGGGTCCCCTGGACTTCCAGAAAGGGGGTTCTGGATTGAACGGCCCCCATCCCCCTCTAGTGACGAGGAGTAGCCTTAGTTTTGTTTCGAATCTTCTCTTGTATCGCCCCCTTTTTTCGATAATAAAAGGTATGACACGACGAATCGTCTCTTTTTCTCCTTGAATGACGCTCCGTGTTGCATGATTTAGCTTTAAAGAATGCCTACGTTTCACCTTTTAGGTCGAGACTTCAGGTTTTAGGGGTCACACGACGAGGTTGGGGTGGCTGGCTACTCCCCTCAGGAGTTGCACCCCCTCAAACATTGGTCCCCTTCTCTATAAAGGGTGGTGTAATTTAGTAGGACTCCATACTTTCCTTTGCAGACAAAAGCAAAGGGAGAGAAGGAAAATGGACCAGGGTCTCTTTCCTTTGCGGACAAAAGCAAGGGTGGTGACCACTTTCGATGGTCGTATAAAGATCCCTCGGACCCGGCCCTGGGCCATTGCCCTCGGATTACCACGGCTTGTGCCCCCGTTTCGACCTCGAAGTGGCAAGGCAGTACGCACATGACTCCAACCTCCCAAAGATGGTGTCGGCAATCTTTTACGCCATGGTTATAGATGATGCCGCCGAACTAGGCCTCTCCTGCAGGCTTACCATGGATGTCATGATATGGGCCGTACAAAAGCTGGACTGGGGCCCTGTGGAAGCTTGGCTCGGGGACAATGCTCCTAGGCTTCGAGAAGCTCGGGTCGTTTGCCCAACCGTCTCCCCAGCTAATCCTGTGCTGGCGGGCGGTTCCTCTGGAGGAAGGACGCCCTCATTTCCTTTTTTTCGGGACACCGTGCAGGCAGCAAAGTATGTTAGAGAGGACCTTCGCTGGTCCAAGAGGGAGACGTTGAGCCTTCGTCCACATATGCTCACTTGGAACTTCTCAGTCTGCTACCCCAAGTTCAACCATATCTTGGCCATGCAGTTTGTACACGCTCCCCATATCCTTGAGATGGTACAAGCTGTCTTCTATGCGATGGTGATCAATGATGCAACCAGGTTGCGGCTCATTAAGATGGAGACAGGGGAGAGCCTGATGTCTGACTTACGAAAGCTGCGATGGGATGTTATTGAATCCTGACTGCTGTTCATCGAGGACAACCTCAAGGGCGCCTTGCGGTGAAGTTAGGGCGGAGGGTCGCGCCCCTCCCCCTTGTTGACCGATGAGGAGTGGGCCTGGAGGTTTTCATTGTATTTTCGTTTTGCGCTTGTACTGGTCTAGTTTTTGTAATAAAAGACCTTTATATGACTAGCCTCTTTACACTTATTTATTTGCATTCATATGTTATGAAAGGCTATAAGTCCGTACCGCGTGCCCTTTAGCCCTCCCTGGGGCTTAAGAGTGTAGTGACCGGTCCTAGAGTCATGCCCAGGGATCCTTAGCCCCTATTGGGGCTAGGAGTATAGCGTCTAGCCGTAAGGCCGTGATCGAGGACTCGTTGCCCCCTAAGGGGGCTAAGGGTGGACCGTCCAACCATGAGGCCGTGTCGTGGGACCCTTAGGCCCTATGTGGGCTAAGAGTGTAACGGCCAGCCATAAGGCCGTGCTCAATGACCCCCAGCCCCATTGGGGCTAAGAGTGTAACGACTGGCCATAAGGCCATGCTCAAGGACCCTTAGCCCCCATCAAGGCTAAGAGCATAGCGACTGACCATAAAGTCGTGCTTGTGGACCCTTAGCCCTCATTGGGGCTAAGAGTGTAGCGATTGGCCATAAGGCCGTGCTCGAGGACCCCTAGCCCCCATTGGGATTGGGAGTATAGCGACCTGCCGTGAGACCATACTTGAGGACCCTTAGCCCCCATTGGGGCTAAGAGTGTAGCGACCGGCCGCTAGGCCGTGCTCGAGGACCCTTAGCACCCCATTGGGGCTAAGAGCGTAGTGACGGGCCGTAAGGCCCTGCTCGAGGAGCTCTAGCCCCCATTGGGGCTAGGAGTGTAGTGACCGCCCGCCGGGAGTGTACCCAGAGGTCCGTTCTCTCGCAAGGCCTAGGGTTTTTGGGTTATCGACGAGGCGATGTCAGGTCACCACGTGACGACGGTTGGGAAGAGCTGTGCCTGTTGGGTGCTATCGGAGGGTGTGTCCTGCCTTTTCGTTCTATATAAGGGTAAGGATTCAGTGGAAAGGGGTCATTTGATCACCACAGATTTTATCCACTTAGTGGGAGAAACGATTTCTAGAGAGATAAGCTTTGTACCTCTTTCCCACTTTGGATTCAAATTCACTGTTAGCGTCTTAAGCTTCTTCTTTGTATCTTTAATGGCTCGCTTGAGTGTTCATCCTCCTCTTCAAACGGCTCCTTTGAATCTTCATCTTCTAAAGGTACATCCTCGTACCCCCTCGAAGCATTGTTTGTTCTTGTATATTATGTCATCTTGCTCATCCAGTGGAGACGTCCCTGGAGGGTTGGTCGGCCCTCAAGAGGAGGGCCAACACTCACAATTCTCTAGCCTCCCAGCCTTTATTGATAGCCGGGTGGTGGCCGGCGTCCCCCGAAAGAATAAATGTAGGGAACCCAAAAAGATTCCCTACACGGTGCCCCCTTTTGAACCAAGCACTCCCTCGTGGTCCAGTTGCGAGTACTCTTCCACCCCTAGTGTCCTCAGTCCAGAGGTGGAGGTAACATATCCTTGGGATATCACCGTAGCTAATTATATGACTGATTTCCAGGTTCGAAGAATGGCGAAGACCAAGTCTACCCCCCGTATGAGATCACCTAACGAGCTGCTAGCGGAGGGTACACAAGGTAATCCCTGTTTAGCTCCATCTTCACCCAAATCGGGGGCCGAAGTGGCATCCACTAGTTCTAGCTCGACCTCAGGGGGGTCTCCTCCAACTCCTCTTCTGGCTGTTCGTCCTTGGAGGGGACGCCTACTAGCTCATCATCCCCTGACAGGCCGTCGGCTCCTTGCAAGTCAGTGCTTAAGCAAAAAGGCTGTGCGCCTGAAGGGTTAGTGACAGAGATTGTGGTGGACGGCCCGATGTTCCCGGGGGCCACAACTTGCTCGGATCCGCAGGACAGTCCGGGCAGTCACTTCCCTAACCCGAAGGTCGTCACTATTCTAAGCAGTACCTGCTGCCTACCGGATACACCTTCGTGATCCCCGAGGCGGATGCCATCGTGAATGAGCGTCGCGCAAAATGTATAGCCGTTTATCATGTGGCCCTTAACTACAGTCTCCAGTTTCCTCTTTATCCGGTGATTGTAGAGATTTTAAACAAGTGTGAACTGACGCCAGCACAGGTTGTGCCCACATCTTGGCACAACATTTGCTCCTTCATCGCGAGTTGCAAGCTACGCGGCCTCAACTGCTCAGCGCAGACGTTTAGCATCGTGCATACCGTCCAAAGGGCTCCGAAGGAGACCGGGGACCTTAGGTGGTATTGGTTCAACAATAGGCTAGGCTTCATGACGGCCATCGAGAAAAAATCGTGAGTGAAGCATTGGAAGTATGAATTCCTCTTCTTGCGCTGGGAGTCAAGTTGGCGAGACGTTCATGGTTGGAATGAGGGTATACCTATGAGGAACCCCTCTAGGGAGCCCACGACCAAGGAGAGAAGGAGGGCGCATTACTTCCAGTTTTACATACGGGAGTATGATAGGCCTCGACCCATCCTCAAGTTTATGGATCAAGCAATTGAGTCTGTGAAGGGCCCCGAGAATAGGAGGAGCAAGTCCAGTGATAGGGAGCCCTTGAATTGGTTCCCCAAGTTGAAGTTCTTTTCGAATGATTTCTTTCTCGCCGCGGCCAGCCTTCTGATCCTTAAGAATTATTCCAAGGGTATTTGGTCGTCTCAATGCTAGTCATGTTTATGTTTGGTGCTGACCTGACTTTCCTTTCGTTTTATGCAGAGCAAGCGAGGGCAAGGTTGACGGTCTTCGAGATCGGGGACGCTACTCCGGAGCAAGTGGCAGCCGATGCCAAGCGCTGGTGAAAAGAGGAGAGGCAACGCCTCATCACCCAACAAGCCAGGAAGGTGCGATTTGTAACCTTGTTTGCCCCTCCTTTCTTGTGATCTCTTAAAGCTTTCTCGTGATCCCTCAAAGCTTTCTTGTGATCCTTGGTTTTTACTGACTAAGTCATTTGTTCCACAGGCATCCTCTCTTGTTCCCCTCGGGAGGAAGCCCGTCATTAGCTTACCGGTTCGAAAGCGGCAACGGACTGAGAGCTGGCCGGACGAGGCCACGACCTCTGCCCCTTCACAGGCGGGGGAAGCTGGAGCAGGACGGTCTGCCCCTCAGTGGTCGGGAAGCTGGTCACCTGGGGATCGAAACCCCGGCCTTCAAGAACAAGCCACCCCCTGTAAAACCGTAGGGGCCGCCTCCCAAGCTACCGGTGGTTCCCCCTAAATCACCCCACAGCCCTCCACCAACTTCATCAATGTGGATCCTACCGCCAAGTTATCACTCGTCCAGGACCTGGTTAAGCCCTGGGACTTGATCACCCCCAGAACATCGGATCCCCCAAGGGTTGCCGAGGAGGAAGTGACGATGGCCGAGGCCTTTGCCTGTTGAGTGAGAGCTACGGAGGAATGTCGAAGGTTTGAGGGGCTTGTTACTCGGTTCCAATGGCATGGGGAGAAGCTGAAAGCCGCGTTGGACGCTCGGGAAGCCGAAAGGAAGAACCTGTAGCACCAACTAGAAGAGGCGCTCGCAAAAGCTAAGGCTGACGCGGTCGCGGGGATGGTAAAGGCGACTCGGGCAAGGGAGCAAGGCTATCAGCAGGGTCGCGCTGATACCCTCGAGTATTTACACAAGGTCTTGGTGACACTGGCCCAGGAGTTTCAGGAGGACAACTATTATGAAGCCTACCTCCATTATGTGGACGAGCGTCAGCGGGCAGAAAATGAAGGTCGTGACCCCGAGGAGGTGGAATTTACCCCTCCTTCTGGCGAGGGTGAAGGCGTAGGGGACGAGGCCACCAACCCCCTGGACACTGAAGCCAGGGCTTCTGATGGAGAAGGTCATGAGGATAGCGGAGAGGCCGACGTGTAACCCCCCACTTTTTTTTGTATTTTTTGCTTTTGAATTGGAGGTTGTATTCTCAGTCTGTTAATGAAGAACGTTCACTCCTTCTTGTTAGCTTCTTCGTTGTCTACTCTTTGGCCCCATACTTGTTCTTTCGCCTTAACTTGTAGTTGTTCTTTTTCCTTAACTTGTATTCTCATTCTTCATGTCTTCGTGTGCTGTGGGGTAGTAGTAGCCCCCAAGCGAAAGAACAAGCGATGTGTTAGCTGGCTGAGGGTCATGAGAATTGTGATAACTCTAGAAGCCGTGCGTGTCGACCCTTAGCCCCTATTGGGGCTAAGAGTGTAGTGACCGACCGTAAGGCTGTACTCAAGGACCCTCAGCCCCCATTGGGGCTAAGAGGGTAGTGATCAGGCTTAAGGCTGTGCTCAAGGACCCTTAGCCCCCAATGGGGCTAAAAGTGTAGCGACCGACTGTAAGGCCATGCTCTGGGACCCTCAGCCCCCGTTGGGGCTAAGAGTGTAGTAACCAGCCATAAGGCCATGCTCTGGGACCCTCAGCCCCCGTTGGGGCTAAGAGTGTAGTGACCGGCCGTAAGGCCATGCTCTGGGATCCTTAGCCTCCACTGGGGCTAGGAGTGTAGCGATCGGCCGTAAGGCCGTGCTCTGGGAGCCTTAGCCCCCATTGGCGCTAAGAGTGTAGTGACCGACCGTAAGGCCATGCTCTGGGACCCTTGCCCTCCATGGGGCTAAGAGTGTAGCGACCGACCATAAGGCAGTACTCAAGGACCCTTAGCCCCCATTGGGGCTAGGAGTATAGTGACCGGCCATGAGGCCGTGCTCTGGGACCCTTAGCCCCCATTGGGGCTAAGAGTGTAGGAATCGGCCGTCGGTCCGTGCTCTGGGACCCTTGGCCCCCATGGGGGCTAAGAGTGTAGCGACCAGCCATAAGGCCATGCTCCCATTGGAGTTAAGAGTGTAGCGACTGGCCATAAGGCCGTGTTCAAGGACCCTTAGCCCTCATTGGGGCTAGGAGTGTAGTGACTGGCCATAAGGTCGTGCTCAGGGAACCTTAGCCCCCATTTGGGCTAAGAGTGTAGTGACCGGCCGTAAGGCCGTGCTCAAGGACCCTTAGCCCCCGTTGGGGCTAGGAGTGTAGAAATCGATCGTATGGCCGTGCTTTGGGACCCTTATCCCCCATTGGGGTTAAGAGTGTAGCGACCGGCCGTAAAGCCGTGCTTAAGGACGCTTAGCTTCCATTGGGGCTAGGAGTGTAGCGACCAGCTATAAAGCCGTGTTCTGGTACCCTTAGCCCCCATGGGGGCTAAGAGTATAGCGAACGACCATAAGGCCGTGCTCTGGGACCTTAGCCCCCATTGGGGTTAAGAGTGTGGTGACTGGCCATAAGGCCATGCTCAGGGAGAAGAAGAATTGCCTATAAGTGCAAAGGTGGCCGTCGTGGGCTTCTTATTTTATCAATTGTACTCGAGGTGTACATATTGGCTGGATAGAAAGAGAAACATGAGCCTAAGTGTAGTACTTCCTCAGGTTGTTGCTGTGCAAGGTTCATGGTATGGGAGAGCCATTGACGGTCTCAAGGCGATATGTCCCGAGGCGGACTTGAGAAGCGACTTTGTGCGGGCCTTCCCAGTTGGCCGTTAGCTTTTCATGTTCTCCTGCCCGTGCGACAACGTCTGTGCGCCGAAGGACGAGGTCTCCTACCTGAATCAGCTGTAATCGCACCATGCAGTTGTGTAATCGCGTGATGTGAATTGTGTAGAGAACTTCTCGAAGGACAACGTCACCTCAGACTGAGGGGAGAAGGTCGAGAGCTTCGCGGAGCGCTGCATTGTTCAACTCCTCTTGGAAAGTTGTTAGCCAATAAGTGTAAAGGGCGACCTCTATTGGTAAAACAACTTCAGACCCGTAAGCTAGCATGAAAGGGGCTTCACCAGTAGCAGTTTTCTCAGTGGTGCGGAGGGACCATAGGACACCATGCAGTTCGTCGGCCCACTTTCCCATTGCGTCATCAAGTTTCTTCTGTAGGCCATAGAGCATAGACTTATTGACCGCCTCGGCTTGGCCATTGGCCTGAAGGTGAGCCACAGCCGTAAACCGCGCCTTAGAGCCCAAATTGCTCAGATAGCTCGTGAGCTTACTGGTATAGAACTGCCTGCTGTTATCAAAGATGATGGCCCGGGGGATGGTGTTTCGCTAAATGAACCTTAGTACCTCAGTTGTTGTTATAGAGGCTACGACCTCTGCCTCTATCCATTTAGTGAAGTAATCGACTGCCACAAAGAGATACTTCTATTGTCCCGTAACTTTGGGGAAAGGACCGAGGATATCCAATCCCCGTATGACGAATGGCAAGGGGCCGACAATTGGTGTCATGGGTGTGGAAGGGACTCGTTGGATGGCGGCGAACTTCTGGCATTTGTCGCAAGTCCGCAGTAACGTCATGGCATCCTCCCGCATGATGGGCCAATAATAGCCAATCCGGATTGCGGTGATAGCTAGGGCACGGCCCCCAGCATGTGTACTGCACATGCCTTCGTCCAATTCTTCCAGTATCTTTTTCCCTTCCTCCGGGGTTACACAGCGTAAGAAGGGACGAGCAAAAGATCTTTTGTATAGGATCCCCTCATACAGGATAAATGAGTTCGACCTCTTTTTCACCTTATCCGCCTCTTTGGGATCCGAGGGCAAGTTACCGTCAATAAGGTACTCGCGGATGGGATCCATCCATGTCGAGCTTCTGTCTAACCATGGGGGTCTCCCACTGAATGGTTTTAGGCTTCCCGTCATCGAATGAGCTCGCTAATTTAGACAAGGCATCGGCCTGTTGGTTCTCCGAATAAGGTATGTGTGTGATTGCAAAATAATTTAGCAACTTAGTGGCTTCCCGTACCCTTCGAACATAGGCGACCATTGTGTCATCCTTTGCTTCATATGCGTTGTTCAGCCGGCTAACGACTAACTGGGAGTTAGAGAAGGCTTGGACGAAATCAGCTCCCGCAGTGTAACATAGCTCTACCCCCGCGATGAGGGCTTCGTACTCAACTTCATTATTGGATGCTTTAAACATGAGCTTTAGAGCATGCTCGTACCGTACCTCAGTGGCACTTTCAATAATGAGGTCGACACCACTTCCGTCTTTAGTGGACGCGCCATCCACGTATAGGTTCCAGGGCCGCGGGTTCGAATCCCTTCCTCGGCGGACGTCGTGCACTTGGCCAAAAAGTCATCCAAAGCCTGGGCCTTGATGGCCCTCCGTGGTTCAAAGGCCACGTCATAGCGGGAGAGTTCGACGGCCCATTTCAAGAGCTGCCCCAAGGCGTCTAGCTTCTGAAGGAAGTTCTTCAAAGGCTGATCCGTTAAGACTAAGATTTTGTGAGCCTCGAACTAGGGCCTCAGCTTTCGGTCGGCCATCACTAAGGCATACGCGAATTTTTCAATAAGAGGGCAGTTCACCTCCGCCCCTGCCAAGGTGTGGCTTACGTAGTACACAGGGATCTGCTCCTTTGCCCTTTGGACCACGCGAACAGCGCTGACCACATGCTCTGAGACAGCCAAATATAATACCAAGACTTCCCCTTCTAGGGGGCTGGCGATCTTAGGTAATTGAGCCAGGTAGGTTTTTAAAGCCTAGAAGGCCTCATCCGCCTACTGGTCTCAATTGAAGTTTGCCCATTGTCGTAGGACACGATAGAACGGTTGGCACTTATCTGTGGATCGGGACATAAATCTGTCCAAAGCGGCTATGCAGCCGGTTAGACATTGCACTTCTCTTATATTTCGGGGCGGCTTCATGTCGAGGACGGCCTGGATTTTGTTCGGGTTAGCTTCAATTTCGCGGCTGCTGATTATGAAGCCAAGGAATTTGCCCGACCGTACCGCACAGATGCATTTCTTGGGGTTAAGCTTTATGCTAAATGCCCGTAGTATGTCAAACGTCTTTCTCAGGTCATTGCCATGATCCCCTTCGGTCTTGCTTTTGACAATCATATCGTCAACGTAGACTTTCGTGGTTCGGCCAATGAGAGGCTCGAACAGTTTGTTCACCAAGCGTTGGTAAGTGGTCCCTGCGTTCTTCAATCCAAAGGGCATCATCTTATTACAGTGGAGGCCGCGGTCACTGATCAACGCCGTCTTGTCTTGATCCTCTGGGCAGAGGGGTATCTGGTGATACCCGGAGGAGGCATCCATGAAGCTTAATAAGGCATGTTCGGTGGTAGCGTCCACCAACTTGTCAATTTTTGGCAGCAGGTAGCTATCCTTCGAGCAAGCTTCATTCAGGTCCATGAAATCCACGCACATTCTCCAAGTCCCATTGGGCTTCTTCACTAACACCACATTCGAGATCCATTCAGGGTATTGGCATTCTCAAATGAACCCAACCTCTAGCAACTTATGTGCTTCAGCGTTGGCAGCGACCGCCCTCTCTGGGGCCATATGGCGCTTCTTTTGGATGACCGACCGATGACGGGGGTCCGTGTTCAGCTGGTGTTCAATCATAGTCGGGGCGATGTCAGGCATCTCTTCAGATCCGAACTCGAAGACGTCTTTATACTCCCGTAAGAGGGAGAACAGTGATTGTCGATCAGGGGTCATGATATCTTGACCCAGCTGAACGGTGCGATCAGGCCGCTCTTAATCAAGTGGCACTTACTCCACCTCGCCCGTAGCCTCTGGCCGAGGCCGTGGGGGTTCCGCTGAGGCGAGGTGTGGATGACCAAGGCTTGCAGGACCACGGTGGCCGGTCCAGTCTTCGCCCGCTTCTCCATGTAGGGCGGACCATCCGGTCCGTGCTCGCTCGCACGCTCTACCAAGGGTCGGATGCTCACAAGTAACATTCCTGGGCCGTCCGTTGGTCCCCATGCATTTCACCAACCTTGCCGTCATCAACCTCGAATTGAAGCTGGATGAGGTATGGGGCGATGACAACCTTTACCTTGTGAAGGGTTGGCCGCCCCATGATTAGATTGTAGGTCGTGGGTACGTCGACGACCAAAAAGTCAACCTCCAGGTTCTTGGATTTCAGTTTGTGACCAAAGCGCACCGGAAGGCGGATCCTCTCCGTATGATTCACTTCCTGTCCGCCAGAGCCCAAGATAGGGTGCACCAAGGGGACGATGTCACGTCCGGGGTGTGCGAGCTTCTTGAGACAGTCTCGGGTTATGATGTCAACCGAATTGCCCGTGTCGAACAGAATTCGCTGAACAATAGCGCTTGCTATCTTTATTTCAACGACCAGGGGGTCGTTATAGGGGGAGGTGAACTGCGGGACTTCTTTTCCACCAAACACCATTATCGGGGACCGTCACGTGGGGTCCCTGCTCCGTGGTAAGCACTTAATGTGCAGTTTTGAGCTGAGCTTTCCAAGCTGACCGAGTTATCCCTTCCGCATAGCCCCCGGCTATAGTGGCTACGACCTCCGTCGAGCACTCCTCATCCCATGGCTGGGGTTGAGCGGGCTCCTGCTCTCGTCGAAGGAAGCGCGGTCCCCTATTAAGAAATTAGTCAACCTGACCTTTGTCCGCAAATTCGTGAAGGGCCTTCTTCAGTTCTCGGCATGCGGTCGTAGTGTGTGTGCTCTGTTCTTGGAACGCGCAATATTTCCTCACGTTCTGCGGTCTAAGGCGATACAGTCATAGGAGGCGGTCTTCGGAGCATGGGGTGTCCTCTAACCTCCATGAGGATGCTTCAGGCATCGGTGGTGAACCAAGGATCAACTGCCTCCAACTGTGGCCTACTTTCCCGGGGGTCAGGGTTTCTGTCACCTCGGTTAAAATTCTTTTCCCCTGGGACTCTGGCCTTCTTCGGGCCGTCGAAGCTATCGGTACAGATCTCAGTGGCGCGAATGAAGTCTGTGGCCTTCCTCAGGGCCTCGACCAGCATTGTTTCCTTCTGTTCAGCCATGGAAAACTTGAAGCGACCGCTATTGAGACTGTTCAAAAAGGAGGTATGGGCCACACCGTCCTCTGAATCTGGAATCGACTTCGCTTCCTGGTGGAAACGCTTGACGAATTCGGTGAGGGACTCATGTGACCCTTGCTTGATTTTTGACAGGTGGATGCTAGTCCTCCTTTCTTTGCGATTCGCGATGAATTGGCTGACAAACTTGTCAGCCAGGTCCTGGAAACATGTGATGCTCCCCGGCGGTAGACCATTAAACCATGATTGTGCTACTCCCTTTAAGGTAACAGGGAAATAGCGGCAGCAAGTAGCATTGTCTACATCTTGCACGTACATTTGTTCCTTATAGACCCCCAGATGTTCTTTCGGGTTTGTCGTTCCGTCATAGAGGTCTAGCATGGGCATCTTAACTTTCCCATAGTGCGAAGCATTGATTACACCGGCGCTGAACATGGGGAGAACGGGAGAGCAGTCGGTCAGGCGGCCGTTCCCGACACCTTGATAGGGGTTTTAGGTTGACGCTCGACCTCAACGACAGAAGGACTCGCCCTCTCCTGGCCATGTCTTGAAGCTCTAGGGGGAGACTGGTCACCGCGGCGTGGCTCCTGACCGCGTGCCTTCCTTGCTGGCGGACTTCGGGTGCGCTCCTGATAGGTGTGGTGCTCCGGGCTGGGACGGCGCCTGCCAGAGACCTCTCCTCGAGGCTTGGAAGTCTGTTCTTGCTCCTCAAACCAGGTTGCCCGCCTAGAATGGGTTGCTGTTATTGTTTTAATAACCGCAAGTGCACGGTGCCAGTTGTAGCTAGCAACGGCAAGTACGGGTCGTGTCCACAAGAAACTTGGTTTCAATCACCGAATCCAACCTCAAACATTGCACCAGATGGACCTCCCATTGAACTCCCTGAAGGAGTTCCAAGCCTGTCGAAACGCTGTGCCAAGGCGTCGGCCTTGCTGGCTAGCATGTCTACGGCGTCAACATCATACTTGCTACCACCTTTCCTTTGAGGGGCCCGCTCATTAGACCAATGGTAGTTATTAGCAGTCATGTCCTCGAGTAAAGCCTTGGCCACTTCGATCGATTTTCCCATAAGAGTTACCCTAGCTGCAGCATCAATGGACATCTTCAAAGTCTGATCCAGTCCATTGTAGAAAGTCTGAATAAGGAGCCAATCAGGGACTCCATGGTGGGGGCACTGGGATTGAAGTTCCTTGAACCGTTCCCACGCCTCATATAACGATTCACTATGCAGTTGAGCGAATGAGGTGATGTCGGCTCTCAACTTGGTTGTCGTCCATGGGGGAAAGTACTTGCTTAAGAAAGCCTTGGACAGAGCATCCCAAGTGGCGAAGGTGTTGGGCTCCTCATTCTGGAGCTAGTCCCTAGCTCTATCCCTTAAGGAGAACGGAAAGAGCCTCAATCGAATGGCGTCGGTGGAGACCCCATTGAGTTTAACTGTGTCACACTTCGCAAGGAAATTGCGAAGGTGCATATTAGGATTCTCATACGGGTGTCCACCGAATTGTTCACGCTCCACCAAGGAGATAAGGGTTGGGCGCAACTCGAAGTTGTTGACCTCGACCGCAGGGTTCACTATTGAGGAAGTGATACCCAACGACTGAGGCATAGTATAGTCTCTCAAAACTCTGTTGTCTTGCGCTGCCATGGTAGATTCGGCTTGCTTCTTTCCGTGTGCGCCGCTTTGCTTGCGAGCAGTAGCTTCGATTTCAGGATTCAAGGGAAGCAAGTTGTGACTCCCCTGACTGCGCATGTGCATACAAAGCCAAAAACTATACCAAGCGTAAGCAGGCTCAAGCAAGGGCAAAAACAAGCAGGGTGGGAAGAGAAGAAAAAGAAAAGAAAGAGCCTAATCTCAAGTATAATAGTCGGTTCCGATGTCAAAACGAACAAGTTCCCCGGCAACGGCGCCAAAAACTTGTTATCGTTTTAATAACCGCAAGTGTACGGTGCCAGTTGTAGCTAACAACGGCAAGTACGGGTCGTGTCCACGAGGAACTTGGTTTCAATCACCGAATCCAACCTTTAACACTCAATTTAGGCCAAAGTCTAGTAGAATGGGTTTTCACTAGAAGTTAACTATATTCAATCTAAGGTTGCTACTTCTATCTAAATCAATGGTGACAAGGGTCCTGGATTGGGGTTCACCACACTTTGATGTTCTTAGGATCGTAATCTAAGTCATGTGAATCCGCCTACAAGACAACTGAAATGGAATGATTACAAATTAAACGCGTCTACACCTTCTCTCAAAGGTCATTAGACTGGTCAAGTTATCCTAGTTACCTATTTTCATGAAACTAGAGTCGCAAGATCACAAGATTGTGTAACCCTTAATTCCCAATTGAAACCCTAACTATTTTTATGTTAAGAAATTCAATCGCTCGCAAAACCGCTCTAAGTAAAGGACTTAACTTTCGTTAATCTCCTAAACCCTAATTACGAACATGAATACAACCCTTTCAGGCAATTCATCGAACACCTGGCACGCTAAGCGAGAGTTCAATTATAACATGGGCATCAATTCACGAAAACCTAGGACATCAATCCAAATCACATCAAAGGGGCTACGCCCAATCCAAGACGCGAGATTTAGCCTCCAATCATCATTCTAATCATAATTAAAATCAAGAAAACGAACATGCTCAAAGGTATTCAACTTGAATTAAAACAACGCAAAGGGAAAAGGTAGATGAATGTACTCTGTGTAATTTGCAGCAGCAATCTACCAAAAGCATAAAGAAATCTTGATTCACTGTCTTGAATTTCACAACAATCAATCTAAATCCTATGAACCCTAATCGCCATTTTTCGAGAGAGAGAAAAGTAGAGAAAAGCATTCCCCCCAATTACAACACCAAATCGTGGCTATACGGGGAAAACTAATGTGGCACGGTCGTGCCACTCAGCACGGTGCAACCGTGCCACTTTGCTGCCCTTGTTTTCTCCCTTTCTTGGGGTGGCACGGTCGTGCCACTCTCTTTTGGCTTGAAATCCTCCTTTTTAGCTCCTATTTGGCGCGGCGCTAGCTTGTTTTTCTCATTTCTTTCAGTCTAACCCTTGAAAACACAAAAACACACTTTTAAGTAGATTTGAAGTAAAGAATGACTAATCAACCTCTAAACTCTCGGGATTTTACCAAAAATCGCCAAGATGAGAGGTAAAAATCATGCCTAAAAGTGTGTAGAATAGATGTTTATCACTTGCATAGGGCGTAGAGGCAATCATTGACTTGGCCGTTACCCCTTGTGTGGGGCAGCCGGTGTGTTCCAAAGCTACACGTCGACCTGGCTGCTCCATATAGGGTCGACCGCTTTGGTCTGATTGAGAACTCCTGGTCCTTGCTCCGTGTGACAGGTGTACGGTATCCGCTCCGGCTAGTGAGAGGGCTCGCCATCGTGAGTCGGAACGAGGTCGAAGTGGGGAAGCAACCTGGCCGAATTAGCCGCCTCCATAACTCCTTTGACGTGTTCCGAAACCTGGCGAGTGATGGCGTCCGCCATGGTGGACATGAAGTTTTTCAGGGCGTCCACTGTGACGTACGCTTCTAGTTCAGGAGGAGATGGGCAAACTACTCGAGGGCTCACCCGTGAGCTCTCTAAAGCGTCCTGCACCTCAGGAGGCGAAGAGGTATTACCCGCGGTGGCCTTATCCCTGCGAGTCTGTGCCCGTGTTGCCTCACTTACTACCATCGCTACTGTTCCTTCCCACAGACGGCGCCATTCTGATTCCGAAGGAAATCTCAAAGGTACGGTTGATGTTGACGTGGGACGAATGAGCGCATTTATCTGATAGCTGGCGCGCAACACCTGACGTCCTCTTTTTAGAACAGCCCCACCTGCAAAAAAGGCAACCCCGGGTTGTGGACCGTGGAACGCCTCTCCGACAGTCAAGTCAATTTAAGGTCCCAGTCAAGGGTCAAAAGAGAGAGAGAACGCAAAAAGAGTTCAAAGTATCTGCTTGCCAAGCCTTTTCCTGAGGTAGGTAGGTGACTATTTATAATCTTTTCGAAAAAAGGGTAAAGTAGTAATCTTACCTGGGGCGCCCGTGTGGGCCGCCGGTCTTAGTATGGAAGGGCCCTATGGGGAGCCCCTAAGGTTGCGTCTCAGGGCCCCTTATCTCATATATGGGCCCAGGGAAGCCCCTAAGGAAGACCCATTATCCCGAATATAGGCCTGGTCAGTGGGTCCGATATGGTTAAGCCCATTTAGGAAAAATTGAATTTTTCCCCAATCACTAAGATCATGCCCATTGTGGAGGTAAATAAGGTTTTTACTTCCTATCACTAAGTGCTTGGATGGTGTCTGGTGTCTATGATGAAGATCCTCATACTAGATTATCTAATGTGGTTACTGAGATTTGATTTTTCTTTCAACTTGGCTTCCGAGTTATGTTTTTGGCAGTGGATTGTTGTAGGGGCAGAGCCAGGATTCAAAGTAAGGGGGGCAAGATTAATAATACACATAACATAAACTTTAATAGTTTTAAAAATGAAGTACGTAGCTAATACATTTAAGAAAGTTATCCTCGATGAGATCTCATGTTTTGAAAATAAAGCATGATATCGTCATTCGATAGACTTTTAAAAAGACTCAAAAAAAATTACACAAAAGGCATCACAAAGAGTTGAACCCATGACCTCCCAAATGGAGCAATAGACAGCCAACCAATTTGTTATGCACTCCTTTGTGAAATATTTAAGAACTAATTAATACATATCTATTTTTTGTTGACACCAAAATATTCCACATTTAATTTTTTTCCCCCGAAAAAGTTGGGGGGTCAATTCACCCCCCTTACCCCTTAGTGGCTCCGCCACTGGGTTGTTGGGTTCTTTAGCGATATGCTGGATAGTTATATTATCCAATTATTGTCATGTATACTGAAATTTCAGGAAAATGAAGATTGATATCAGCAGGGCCAGATATTGCACAGGTAGCTTACTTCAAGCCTTTGCACTATAGACTGACATGGATACTAACCTCACTTGTTACTACTAATCATTTTAACTTTGCGAGTAACAGGGTGCTTTAAATAGCCTTTCCCCCTTCCCCCATTATTATTCGTTCCTTAATGAAGCGTTTGTGTTTCTGTTTTGGACTGATACCAACATTTGCTATTATTACATGATTTTGGTTTTTCTAGGTAAAAAATAGCAATTATGTTGTTAAGTGGCAATATGTACTAGGCTACAAGATTTGGGTGATTATAGATCTCTCTACCCCCCTCCCTGTTTGTTGATGCTTAGGGTAAGTAAGTTATGTCTATATGTGTTAGGAAGAAAATCCTGGTCTGAGTATTGTCATAATACATAGATGTAGAAATGCTTACTTTATGTTTTGAGTGTTTTCCAATTGTTGGACTTAAGATTTTGTCCCTTAAATTTCTCCGTTGTTTGCTTATTGTCTGCACTGTTGCAGATAGTGAGATCATCGCAATTCGATGTTACTGTTGCCTATAGGCACTTAAAAAAACAATTTTTATCTATCATACCAAGAATAAAACTAAATTAATTATTTAGGTCAATCCTTCTAATTAATTTAATTGAGCCCAAATGACTTCCAAGTCAAAACCCAAAAGGTCTCCAAGTCAAAGCCTAAATTACGACTCAAGCCCAAACGACTTCCAAGTCAATGCCCGATCGAAACCCAAGCAACTACCAAATCAAGGCCCAAGTCAAAGTCAAAGTCAAAGCAAATTACCCCTAAGTCAAATCGATCTAAGATAAGGCCTGATTGAAGGTCCAAAATGAGGTCTAAGTCCATCTTGACTTTTAAAGGAGAGGGAGAATTTTTCCTATAAATAGATCCCTATCCCCCCTTTATTCAAGGTTGGAAAATTGAAAGAAATAACCAAGACAAACATTCACTTTGAA
>JACYFF010031958.1:95279025-95313548 GCA_017589665.1 Selenicereus undatus
AGTAGTGATTCTTCTTTGTCTTAACCAAAAGGGGCCCGCTTGTCAGAAACTGAAGCTGAGTCCTCAAAAACTGTTGTCATGCCTGTTATGATGACCAGGGGTTCAAAACTCGGTTGTTCCATGCAGGAACGGCCGACTTGACGCGGATTTTAACTTGAGCGATCCGAGTTTTGCTGAAAACTCGGAGTACACCCTGTTTCATAGCAGAACGACCGTTCCACCCATGATGGAACGGGAAACGGGCAATTAGACCGAGGTGAAGAGGACAATTTGTTGACAAGATGTATGATTCCTTTTGATTTTGTACGATTCCTTTTGATTTCAAATTCAAGAAGACACAGGGAACGCGACAAAGAAAGCAGACAAAACAACACAGATCTAAAAAGCACTACAATCTACAAATAAGTGACCGTGAAGCTCCAAATTGTGCATATGTGAGCCTTTAATCGAGATAAACTCATATCTGAGAAATGGGAATTGGGACATACCTTCGTTCGTTGAAGGAGACTCGCTTGCTTTATTGCCCAGAATCGAGGTCGAGCACGAGCACGGAGCACCATTACTGTGACGGTTGCTTCATTGCCCAGGCAAAACTCGCTTGCTTTATTTGCCCAAAATCGAGATATGCAATTCCAGCCACCGTTGGAGTCGAGGTACAGAAGCAAGAGAGGCAGAGAAGGAAGAAGGGCTGAGACACACACACACAGAGAGAGAGGGAGGGAGGAACAGAGCTAAGTAGCGAACTGAGTGCTAGAGAGAGAAGCTTGAGTGACTGGTGAGTTTGGTCAGATTGTGAGAATTGAAGAGGAAAGCAAGAGGTTTCCGTGAGTTAGACGGGTTCTGGCTTCCAGAGGAAGCTTGCTTGTGAGTAGTTTTTATTTTATTTTATATTTTTTTTTGTTCGTCGACTATGATTTTAAGTATTTATAACTTAAGATTGTATAACTTTTTTTTTGCTCCCAAAGGAAGCTTCTTTTTTTTTTTAGGCAAGATTCGCCTGGTAAGGTATGAAGTTATGAACTTAAGATTGTATTAATTCTTTTTAATTTTTGTCCACAATAAATTGTTTATGTAGTTTAATTAATTAACTTATATCTTCTTGATCAAGTACTTATATTAATTTTTAGAAAGATATTATAATAATATAATACATTAGTTAATATTTTAATCAGATGAAAAAAGTTATAGGATCTTGAATGAGATCGTTTCATAAGAATTTTATTATAAAACATTATATGTATAACCTAATTTTTGACTTTATATATTTAGTTAGATTTACAGTATCACAATATCTTATTATGATATCCTACGAATTTGAATTGAAAATCTTAGTTTCTAGTTTTCGGCCACAACGACAAACCGATATAAAAATAATACTTTTTTAAATGAAAATGACGATTTTATACATTTGAAATATAATTATATGTTTATATTTTAATTAATTGCAACTCATATTGTTGAGGACATACCAAACTAAATAATGAATAGACGAATCCTAAATAAGATATTTCATACAAATTATACTACTTATAAAATTTAAGAAGATAAAATTAGAGCCAAAAAAAAGGAGAATTAATGGAACTTCTTCATTCTGAAGTAATGTTAATATACATCTCCATACAGGATTTGAGTTTTCATTTTCCATTATAGTATCCAACCTTTTTCTATTATTCGTTTTTTTGTGACATGGTAGGTGTCATTCAAACAATAATAATTAAATTTAAGTTTACTATGACATTTTCAATTTAAGATGAGGTAATCCTAAATAATTAATTTTTTAATAAATTATAAAGATTGATAGCTCCTATTTTCATTGATCGATTTCTTATTACAAATTAGAATAGCAAAAAGGCATAAAAAAAGTACATATTGATATAGTATTAATTTTAAAGGTTATTTCTTATATTAGTTGTCATTCAAATAACAATAACTACAAATGACCTTACTATGATATTCCAAACTAAATATGAGGTAATCGTAAACATTTAACTTTATTTAGAATTTTGAAGATTGATAGCTTCTATTGTCATTGATGAATTTGTTAGTACAATAGTACAAAAGCATAAAAATACAATGTTAGCTTTAAAAGTTATTTGTAATATCAGTTATATGTACTATTCTGAAGTTTATTTATTTTTGTACAGATTTAAAGGGGAAAAAAAAGTCAGGACACAATAGCTGTTCTAACGAAGACATTGGGTGGTGCTTTGGTATAGCAATTAATGGAAGTAGAAATAACTTCAATGCAAATTTTGTAGCAAAGTGATAAGATGTGGTATAACACGTCTCAAGCAACATTTAGCCCACAAGACGAGTGACGTTACTCCTTGCCCAGACGTCTCTGCAAGCAGGGTACATATTATGGTGAATGAGGCAGTAGTCGGCCACCAAATGTTCCCCAAATGTGTCGATCAATTACTGTTTGAGAAACTAGCTCAAGAGGATCAAGGGATATGGCATACGAACAAATTTCAACCCCTGCTACTAGACTTAGAGCTGTTGAGGTGGAGTTTGAAAAAGATCGAACTAGGACGAAACAATCTAAAGTCAACTCAAGTTGGTTGAAAGCGGCAAAGAACAAGATGATTAAGGCATGTGGAAGTTGGGATATAGATACCAACATGCCATTTACTGTGGTGGATTCTGTATATACTAATCCGCTTCTTGAAACTATTTGTGAGGTTGGCCCTGACGTAAGAGCTCCTTCTTCTTATGAACTCTCAGATGTTTCTCTGCCAGAAGCTGCAAAAGAAATTAGACAATGGATTTTTGAAATTGCCCCCAAATGGAAAGAAAGAGGTGTCACCATAATGTGCGACGGTTGGTCTAGTATGACCAAATTGAACCTCATCAATTTTCTTATTTACTCAAATGGTTTCACTGTCTTCCATCAATTAGTTAATGCATAAGATGTACTCTGTAAAGATGTTGATTACCTCTTCAAACTCATGAAAAAAGTAATAGAAGAGGTTGGTCAGAGAAGGTAGTCCAAATAGTGACTGATAATGTAGCTTCAATGAAAGTTGCAGGGAGAACATTGATGGAAGAGTTTCCAAGCTTATACTGGACACCATGTGCGGCCCATTATCTGGATCTCATTTTGGAGGACTTTGCTAAACTCGAACGCGTTAGAGATGTTATAAAGACAGTTAGGATGATCTCAAACTACATCTATAAGTATGATTGGGTTGTAAGCTATATGAAAAAGTTTACAAATAATCGAGACATCATAAGACCTGGGATCACTAGGTTTGCGACAAATTTTATCTCTCTTGAAAGTTTGGTGCGGTATAAAACTGCCTTAAGAGACATGTGGGAGTCACTTGAGTGGTTGAACTCTAGATTGGGGAAGTCAAAAGATGCAACAGCAAAAGATGTGCGTCGACTCATTCTATCGTCAACTAAAGATGCCTTGTCGTTTTGGAAAAAGGCTTATGAAGTTCCACAACTATTTGAACCTCTTGTCAGGGTATTGAGATAAGTTGATGGTGACAACAAGCCAACCATGGGCTTCATATATAAGGCAATGGAACGAACAAAGCTGGCTATTGACAAAGCGGCTAGGCATAGCAAGAGGTATGAGGCAATCTTTGAGAAAAGATGGAACTTCATGCATACTGATTTGCATGCTACAGGTATTGAATTAATTTTCTAATTTTTATTACTGTGTTTATATTTTTTACAACATAATTTATAGATTGTATATCATGTTTCCTTAATGAATAACCTGCTTTATTTTTTTACAAGGATATTTCTTTAATCCCCAATACATGTAGCGACAAAGTCAAGATTGGGAAGGCAGAGAGGTGAGAATTAGAGTCCAAAATGTGATAATGAGCTTAGAACCAGATGCTGATAAGCAAATCAACGCAATGCGACAGGTTGCGTGATACAACATATGTCTAATTATTAATTTATTAATTTATTTTCTACATTATATTTCATAAATTTTTACATTGGCATAAATATGCAGATATTTCTTTACAAAGATAGGATGGACTTATTTGGATCATCTACAGCTCAAAGGGAAACTACATCATTAATGCCAGGTGACCACAATTTATTCATACGCACATACATATATAATTATATATGTTAAATTTTAAAGTTTGAATTTTCATTATCTAAGATTCTAAGGAATTGTATTTCATGCAGCTGAATGGTGGATACTTCATGGTGGATGTGCACCAAAACTTCAACGCATTTCAGTTAGAGTGCTAAGTCAAGCGACTTCTGCCTCTAATTGTGAAAGAAATTGGAGCATGTTCAATCGAGTGCACACAAAGGCAAGGAATAGATTAATGTATAAGAAGCTTGATCTCATTGTTTCCTTCATTACAATCAAAAATTGAAATCGAGATGTGAAAGACGAAGGACTAAGGAAGAACTGACTGAGTCTTTCAATCCTATCACCCTGGATTACATATTTGACGTTGATGATCCACTAAATCTTTGGCTGTCCAAAAAGGAGCAACCAGTTTTTGAAGGAGATGACTTGAACTGGTTGAATCTTGATGAAAATGAGGTGAATGTCGCCATCGATATTGAGGATAATGATGATCTCCAACCTGATGCGACCCCTCTATTTCGCTACAATGTTGACCAACAACCACAAGATATGCAAGGCAGTGACTATGAGTCAGAGGGACACTTGTCGCCTTCGAGTAGTCGTAGTGAAAGCGGAGGTGGAGGAGATGGAGGAAACGAAGGTGCAAATGAGATGGGTGCTTCATATTCCTCTAGACCATCAACGGATTACTTTACTGATCGTGGTCGTGGTGTCACTGTTGAAGATGACAGAAGAAGTCAACATTCTCCGGATGACCAACCAAGAGAACCGACACAAACTTATCATCGCGTAAGAAAAGGTAAGGAACTCGTTTAACCACATGGTTATCCAACTGACGCCATGTATGGATACGCAGGTTTCCAAGAAGTGTCATCAAGTTTTACAGGGCCCGGTCTGTTTGCTCCTTCAAGTGGCTATGACGCATATGGCGGTGTCTTAAACACTTATGGATATAGTTCAACAAATACTAATTGCCCTCCACCGCCTTATCCTTCAGATGAGCCACAATTTGTTGGATCTTATTCAAGTATACGACATCGAGATAACTCTCCGATCATCAACCAGGGGACTATTAATTACGGGGATCATCATTATCATTAGCCCACCTTTTATAGTGGTAATTCAACTTCAAGTGAGCAATCTTGGATGGATTCAACAATGTCATCAATCTTCTACTCACAACAAGAGTCATATGGTGTTGATGAGAATAATGATGACACCTATCAGGATCCTCCCCGTCATTCATTTTGGTGGTGATAAATTTTTATGTATTATGGATTTTAGATATGAGTTTGTACCCAATGTACAATAAGATATCTAGTGTGCTTTATCTGTTGTGAACTTCGTAGTTATGGATTGTTTAAATTAATTTTATCTTCTACCATTTGCAGTTTTATACTGTTGTGGGACGTTATAAATATTAACTTATTGTGTTTAACTATTGTGAAAATTATATCATTACATTAACATAAATTTTTTTAAAAAGTAATATTTTCGACCAAACTTAATGTAGTTTATCTTCCACCTAACATATTTTTTGTTAGGTATAAAATATCAAAACGTCTTCTAAAAGTTTGAAATCCAAGACTGTTTATTTTTATCTCTAAATAAGGTTAGCACTTGACCGGTTTGTCCCCACTCCGAAACTCCATGAGTCCAAATATTTTGTTTTAAACAATTCAAACAAACAATCGTCGATTCCAAAAAAACATAAAATTAATCAAATACTCAACGACATGATAATTGAACTTTAAACTTTAAATTAATCGCCAGGTACTAGTGGGTAATGGTTATGAAAGGTCTTCGTCTATAAATGTTAACAAAATAATACAATTACTTACATAATTATAGCACAAAGCAAAAAAAGTACAAATACAACCGAAAAACAACCATATGATCCATTTCACGTTGTGACGGCCGCGATCTGTTCCACGATAAGCGTATCATACCGTTTCCGTGACACCGCGATAGAATCTGTGTTTTGAATCACTGATGATGACAGACTTAAATAGTTAGGAAGAGGATATGGCTAACGTGAAGGCCATCTTAGAAAACTCACCAGGGAGGGCAAGTAAAAGGAAGCGCGTCAAACTTCAAGAGGAAAAAATTGCTAAGCTGACCAAAAAGTTAGAAAAACGATCTGTTCAATCTTCTGCAAAAGACTCAAAAATTGAAAGTGCAGAGAAAATGTCCATCCATAATGAAGTTTCGAACAATGACAAACGGTTAAAGAATGGTGGTAAGCCTAAAAATGACAAGTCCTTTGGACCAATGATTATTAAACATATCCAAAACCTGATAGCAAATGCAATTAATGCACAACTAGAAGGAGGTTCGCACAAAACTCACCTAAACACCAAGCCTTACACTAAGAGGGTTGATGCTCTCCGTATGCCTCAAGGTTATCAACCCCCTAAGTTCCAACAGTTTGATAGGAAAGACAACCTAAAACAGCATGTCGCACACTTCATTGAGACATGTAATAATGCTAGGACTGATGGCGACTTCATGGTAAAGTAGTTTGTCCGGACGTTGAAAATTGCCTTTGATTGGTATACCAACCTAGAGCTTGAGTTCATTGATAGTTGGGAGCAAATGGAGCAAGAGTTCCTTAACAGGTTCTACAATACTCAGTGCACTCTGTATCGCACTGTGTATCAACTGACAAACACAAAACAATGGATAGATGAGCTAGTTCTTAACTACATCAATAGCTGACGTGTACTTAGACTTGAATGCAAAGATCGACTATCTGAGGCTTCTACTGTAGATATGTGTACCCAAGGCATGAATTGGGACTTGCTGTGCGCCCTACAAATGAGCAAACTTAGGACTTTCCAAGAATTGGCAACCAAAGCGCATGATATAGAGGTGACCATAGCTAGTCGTCGTGGCAACTTCTTTTATTCTGCTGAATCGAAGAAGGACAAAGATGAATTCAAGAAGAAATGTTAAGTTCTCTAAGAACACGACCACAAAAGCGATGTCGACCTCCACAAATCAGCCAATTCGGATTACGGGAAAGGTTAAATTGGAGGTCCATAAAAAGGGCATGTCATTCAAGGATGCGATAAAGAAGCATTCCACACTAAAAGAGCTGTAGGAAAAGACGTATCCATTTCCTGATTCGGATTTGTCAAGTATGTTAGATGACTTATTCGAGAAGGTTGTCATTGAATTACCTAAGCCAAAGTGCCCATAAGTAGTTGGGAGGACCACCGACCAAAAATACTACCGATACCATAGGGTCGTTAGTCACCTTCTTGAAAAGTGCATTACACTCAAGGAGCGCATTATGCGATTGGCTAGGGATGGACGAATCATTCTAGATTTGGATGAAACAATAGAAGCTAATCGCACGTCCATCCTATATGAGTGTCATACCCCTTCGTGTCAACAGAGGGTGAACTATTCGGCTCCCTAGGAGAAATACAATTCAAACCCTTGGCTGAAGGAGAAGCTAATCACAATAAAATTTGGGAGTTTGAAGCCAATAGTTCTCTCACTGCTAACCCTATCTCAACTGCCAAAGACCATTCCCATTTCTAACACCTTAAAGGGTGACAAAGGATGAAAGATGGCCAGGCGCAAGTCAGGGAAGCAAATGCAAGTCAAGCCACCATCAATTCATCACAAGAAAAGTCAAACAAGAATGATACCTGCGGGCAATAAGGAGCATGAAGTTCGGGTCGTCCACCCACTTCACCAAAAATCATCTTACTCCATTGCCTTAGGAGAATTCTTCCCAAAAAGTTTCTTTGATAAAGTAGTTGTCAACATGACTTCATGCTCTGAATTTGACGATGACGAGACTAATGAAGAACAGAGTATCCCTCTCAAAAGAGACAACAAGGTTGTCACCCTCTTAGAAGCTTTACCAGTACGCATGGATTGGCAGCAAATTTTTCACTTGCCAGAGGAGATGCGCGAACAAATTGTTGTTGCCATTCGCCATGCAAATCTATATGTTGACAAGGTGAAGGATACACCACTTATGCGCAGCCCTGCCCAATGTGCCACCTGTAACATGGCCATGACATTCACTGATGATGACTTGTTGTTAGCTTCTAAACCACATGATCGTTCGTTGTTTGTTACCGGATACATTCGGGGGCAAATGGTTAAGGGAATGCTAGTGGATGGTGGTTCAGCAGTTAACATCATGCCAAAGTCTTCTATGACCGCCTTGGGAATCGCCATGGGAGAATTATCTGAAAACTGAATAATGATACAGGGGTTCAATCTAGAAGGACAGCGTGCGATTGGTATGATTCGCTTAGAATTGACGATTAGCGACTTGACAACATCACCAATTTTTCATGTGATAGACTCCAAGACGTCATACAAGTTGATGCTTGGCTGTCCCTGGTTACATGAACGCAGAGTTGTGGCATCAACCTTCCACCAATGTCTTAAATACTACAAGGAGGGCGAAAAGAAGATAAATGGTGATGTTGCACCATTTACAGTGGTTAAATCACACTTCACCGAAGGAAACTGTGCCAGTAGCTATATCCTCTATCATAGGAAAAGGCAATGTAAAGAATGTTTAGGAGACACGTGCCCCTCCTAGAAATGGTGGTGATGGCAACATCAAGCACAACAACGGAAAGAAGAGAATGAGCGGACAATTTTAGTCTCATCTGTTAGGTAAATAACTGTTGCGGTAAACCCAGTCGTGTTAGTCTTCAGGTACATTCCTAAGTTCCATTGAAAGGATGGTGAGTCACCATTTAGTGAATGTACAAGTCCCAAAAGTGCGACCAAGATTGAACGCAAGTTTGAGGAAGCTAGCTAGCTAGCTGACATGTTCTAAAAGAAAATGGTGTGCTTACCAGTTCATAAGGAAAACCCAAGTAAGTTGACCAAGGCTCCTCTTCTTCATTTCGTCGCCTCTTCCAAAGGCTTACTCCAAGAAGAAAGTGACTTGCCGAAGATGCGCACCAGTGATGAGCTTGATTCCAATTCATACAAATTAATGAGATCTAGTTATGACTTTAGTAAGTCAACATCTTTGGGGCATGTAATCGAAGCTAAGCTTTACAGACTTAACAATACACAAAAGAACATGCAAAGTCAAGAGCACAACGTTACAATGCCTAAAGTTGGCTTTGGTTACGTGCCACCACAACTCATAAGGATTTCGGGACAACATAAGGACAAAAAATCCATTACACAACATATCACAATTGTGGAGGCTGAGGAGGGTAATGATGATGAGGGTGAAAATGCTAAGACCAACTCAAAGATGTTGGTGTTTGACAAGTTGCATCTGTCTATGTCATGCCAACACCTTTCCGGCGTTTCATGTTTAGTAGGATGAGAAAGGATAAAATCTCGAAAACCCACCTCTTCGTCGTCTCTCATTCTTCCATCATCATCATTTTTTTTAACTATGAAAATGGCTTAACTTGGGCCGATTATAGAAATCAAAGTGAAGCCCTCTTTTTTATTGTTGCTTGCCATGTAGAAAAATTCATGCTTTTCTGGTGAGATTCATTGGATTGAGGAGAGAGAGAGAAATGGAAGCTGTTGGTCAGCCTCTTTTTTTATCCTTTCAGTTTAGAAAAGGGGGAAAAAAAAGATTTTTCTATGTGGGCATATTTAATAAATAGAGATCCATAGAAGGGAAATGCGTAGAAGCCAAGACTTAAAAAAAAAAAGTGGGCTTATCACTTTAAGAAATGTAAGTTTATGTCAAAGAGAGAAAATATGGTTCTCTGGCTTAGGAAATTAAGCATCTTTCTTTGCTGATTTCACTTCATTTTGACCCAATTTGCCATACTATGCTTAGAGGTGATTGCCATTTTTTTGTTTGATAATTATTAGCAATAACGGTGTGACTTTGGTGAAAAATAAATCCGAAGAAGCTCCTTGTTATGTTGAAAGATCTTGTCATGCCTTGTTGATGCTCTTATTGACAGTACATGTTGAAAGATTTTTGTGCTTGCTTGTGTCGTCGCAACGTCATGCTCATTTGTTGTCGCATTTTTTTGTGTCGTTGTAACGTCATGTTTACATGTTGAAAGGTCGCATTTTTTGTTGTTGCCGCTTGCGCTGTTTGGCCACTAAGAAAAATCATTTATATGCCCAGATTCTTCTTTTTTTTGTTGCATTTGCACAGTCGCTTATGTAGGTTGGTAAGCCACTTGAAGACCCACTTGCGAGCATGGTTTACTGTTAACCCTTTGGGGCCTAAAACGGAAATCCACACGCCTAAAAGTGGTGCAAGGACATGAAGACCTTCTTGTGGACGTGGTTTACCGTCAGGCCTTTGGGGCCTAAAAAGGAAACCCACACGCCTAAAAGTGGTGCGAAGACTTGAAGAATCACTTGCGAACGCGGTTTACTGTTAGACCTTTTGGGGCCTAAAACGGGAACCCACACGCAAAAAATTGGTACGAGTAGTGAGAAGCAGCTCGGCGTCAGAAAACTAATGTCTTTGATTGCTTTTCTTTCATGCCCCTCCTTTTTTGCACTTGTTTATGCTCGGTGTTGTTTTATTTGTTGGTTTCCTCTCTGGAAAAGAGCTGGACTTGGCGTTTCTCTATTTTGAGGTGATTTATAATGGTTCACCTTAAGAAATTTCAACGAGACGGCAAGCTTGTCTTTTCCATTGTAGATAAGGAGGATGACAAACCCCGGTCAGGGAGCTCCTTCCGTGTTCACTATTCCTTGCACAGGTTGAAAGCCAATCAAACGGCCTCCTATAGTGTCATCGTCTTTGCCTCCAAATTTGTCGATTCGAGCGGAGAAAGGCATAGAGAATCACTCAGTCGGGTATTTTTGGGTATTTTCTCCAGAGCATGTACCATGACAAGTCTTCATTATCGAGGTCCCTATGCTTGGGCGACATATCATATCTGGGCAATTCCGATGGAGACCAAATATGCTACTGTATGGAGAATTTGATTACATCTCCTTGTACTGGGAATGGATAACTCATGTGCTTTTTTGCTTTGATGAGCACTTAAGGAGTTGTTCACTATATCAAGCAATGTACGCCTCGCTTTACTCCTATAGCTGCGATATTTAGATTCTACGTGCCTTTTGTGAGAGCTTGTGTGCTACCATCAATACTCTTAACGCCATGTTTGGGGAAATATCTATCTCTCTGTGGGACTTACATAGACTTGGCGATCTTCCAATCAATGATAAGATATATAACGAGGTCGTCCCCAGCATCCAAGCTTTCGACTATCGAGATAAGAAAAATTTGAAGATCATCCCATCTTCTTGCATATTCTTATTTGCTGCTTTTAGAAGTCTAGAAAGACACATAAGTCTGAGAATGGAGTTAGTAAAACCACCACGAGGACTCAAAACCCCAACGGCCAAATTCAGGCCCAAGATATTTGTTGGAGTTGAGATGAATTAGATGTTTCAGAAGCCTTTAGGTTCCCAAAGAGAAGAGAGAGCAATTATCTTGCTACCTTATTATCATGTTGGCTACGTGTCCTTCCACTCCTTGAGACTGAGGAGAGATTTATTCACCCGTGAACTTTTGAGACCGCTAATTTGTTGGCATCTAGCTCCACCTTTAGTCTGACTATACCTGTGTTAGCAAGCATCTATCGTGGTCTTTACCGGATTACTAATGTCGTGAAACCTTTTTATTCACAGTCATTCTTTCCTTGTCACTACCTTTATGGATGACTTGCTCACTACTTTAAGACTCATCATGTACTGCAGCCTGCCCCTACAGGTCCATTGATGGTGCGTCCCAAATGATACGTTACAACATTGGTAATGCTCGAGAGCTATACATGAAGGGGGGTCCCTGACTAAGGATTTCTTATGTTATGAAGGAATCGATTGAAGACCGTTATTTATAATGGAGATTTCGATGGTGACAAATTAAGTTACTTGATCTCTCTTCGAGATGAACTACTTCCCATTCGTCGGGGCGCCACTTTCCATGTTGAATCCTACAGTCTACATCGATTTAGCAGACAGTTTGGGTTTTGCCAAGGGATTCTCAGGATGCTTCTTGAGGATCTTGGCACCTGAGTAGTGTCGCATGATAACGCAATTCGATATTGAAAGCAACTCTTATTCCCAGAGACCATGTCTCACGGTGTTCTACTAATTTTTATAAGTTGAGGTGACATATTGACTTAGTGCCAAGGAGCGGTATGGTAGAACACCCTGAGACATGGTCCCCAGGAATAAGAGTCGCTTCTAATATCGAAGGGCGTCGCTATACGACACTACGCGGGTGCGAGGATCCTCAAGAAATATCCAGGGATTCCCCTGGCAGAACCCAAACTGTCTGCTAAATCGATATGGACTGTAGAGCTCAACATACAAAGTGGCGCCTCGACGAATGGGAAGGAAGTCATCTCAAAGAGAGATTAAGTAACTTGATTCGTCCTCATCCGGATCTTCATTATCCATGAGGGTCTTTGATCGATTACTTCCTAACATAAGAAATCCTAAGTCAAGGACTCTCCCTTCACGTATAGCTGTCGACCATTACCAATGTTGTAACGTATCATTTGGGACCCAAAGTAGCGCACCATCAGACGACCTGCAGGGGCAGGCTACAGTACATGATGAGTCTTAAAGTAGTGAGCAAGTCATCCATAAAGGTAGTGACAAGGAAAGAATGACCGCGAATAAAAAGGTTTCACGGCATTAGTAATCCGGTTACGACCACGATAGATGCTTGCTAACACAGCTATCGTCAGACTAAAGGTGGAGCCAAATGCCATCAAATTAGCGGTCTCAAAAGTTCCTGGGTGAATAAACCTCTCCCTAGTCTCAAAGAGTGCAAAGACACATAGTCAACATGATAAGAAGGCAGCAAGATAAGTGTTCTCTCTTCTCTTTGGGAACCCCAAGGCTTCTAAAACATCTAATTCATCTCAACTCCAACAAATATCTTAGGTCTGAATTTGGCCGCTGGGGTTTTGAGTCCTTGTGGTAGTTGAACTGCGACGGCAACAGCATGTTGGCGGGTTATGGATAAGCCTTTTCTTGCACCAAAAGTCAATCCAAATTTTAGCACTAACTCCTTTCTCGGAGTTATGCGTCTTTTCTAGACTTCTAAAAGCAGCAAATAAGAATCTGCAAGAAGATGGGATGATCTTAAAATTTTGCTTATCTCGATAGTCGAAAGCTTGGATGCTAGGGACGGCCTCGTTATATATCTTATCATTGATTGGAAGATCGCCAAGTCTATGTAAGTCCCACAGAGAGATAGATATTTCCCCAAACATGGCGTTAAGAGTATTGATGGTAGGACACAAGCTCTCGCAAAAGGCACGTAGAATCTGAATATCGTGGCTGTAGGAGTAAAGCGGGGCGTACACTGCTTGATATAATGAACAATTCCTCAAGCACTCATCAAAGCAAAAAAGCACATGCGTTGTCCATTCCAAGTACATGTGGATGTAATCAAATTCTCGATATAGTAGCATATTTGGTCTCCATCTGAATTGCCCATATATGATATGTCGCCCAAGCATGGGAAATTTGGTAATGAAGACTTGTCATGATACATGCTCTGGCGAAAACACCCGACGGAGTGATACTCCGCGCCTTTCTCCACTCCGATCGACGAATTTGGAGGCATTTGATTGGCTTGCGACCTGCGCGAGGAACGGTGAACACGGAATGAGCCCCCTGACTGGGGTTTGTCATCCTCCTTATCTACAATCAAACGGACAAGCTTGTTGTCTCATTGAAATTTCTTAAGGTGAACCATTATGAATCACCTAAAAATAGAGAAACACAAAGCCAAGCTCTACCCAAGCAAAAACAAGTACAAAAAGGGGGGATGAAAGAAAAGAAATCAAAGACATTAGTTTTCTTGCACTGAGCTGCTCCTCACTACTCGTACCACTTCTTGGCATGTGGGTTCCCGTTTTAGGCCTATCGGTAAACCGCGTTCGCAAGTGGTTTTTTAAATCTTCATACCAATTTTTTGGAGTGTGAGTTCCCGTTTTAGGCCCCAAAAGGCCTAACGGTAAACCGCGTTCGCAAGTGGTTCTTTAAATCTTCATAACACTTTTTTGGCGTGTGGGTTCCCGTTTTAGGCCCAGGGGTAAACTGTGTTCGCAAGTGGCAGTGACCTCTAAGCAAAATATGGCAAATTGGGTCAAAATGAAGTGAGATCAACAAGGGCAGATGCTTAATTTTCTAAGCCTAAGGCCCATATTTCATTTCTCTTTGACAAGCCCACATTTCTTAAAGTGATAAACCCACAATTTTTTTTTGAAAAAAAAGTCATGGCTTCTCTACATTTTCCTTCTATGGATATCTATTTATTAAATACGCCCACATAAATAATATCTTTTTTCTTTCTTTCCAAACCAAAAGGATAAAAAAATTAAAAAAAAAAGACGTTCACTATCAGCTTCCATTTCTCTTTCTCTCTCCTTAGTGCACCCAATCCCAGCCGGAAAAAACATGAATTTTTCTACATGGAAATCAAGCAACAATAAGAAAAAGGGGGACACTTTGATTTCTATAACTAGCCAAAATTAAGCCATTTTCACAATTGCCTACATTTAAGTCAAAAAAAAATGATGATGATGAAAGAATGAGAGAAGATGGAGAAGAAGTAGGGTTGCTGAGAAATTCTAAGAACAAAAGCCAAAAATTCCAGCAACTCTACTTCGAGACACTCTGCTAATTCAATATGGGTTGATTTTATTGGTCGGCTTCATCATCCTGACATTGTCGAGCTATTGGGTATTGTAGTGAAAACGATCAAAAGCTTATTGTCTACAAATTCATGACTGATGGAAGCTCTGGAAACCCATCTATTTTGAAGAATGATGCCTCTTTATCTCCTTGAAGAACCCAATTGTCAATACAAACCCAGCCCAAGCCACCAAAAAAAATAAAAAATCAAGCCACAAATCCAACATTTGGTGAAACCAACGTGAAGAACCTACCTTTGATCAAAAAAAGTTGATTTTTTTTTATGCTTAGGCAAACTAGGTCTCAGCAGTAATTGTGGAAAAAAAAGCTTACTCAAAAAAAAAACGGAAGGAAAAGAAGGAAAGTTTAGAAATTTGATACCTTTGTCGGCCACAATGATCGAAAATAGCGATGCAAAGATCAAGTTTTGGGGGAGCTCTCGCCATGAACCGGCAGCAGTAAAAGATGAAGTTTTTCATGTTCTCGGGTCTGGGGGCCAAGGAGGAGAAGAGGAAGAAAAGGGAGTAGGGATATGTCATATGAGCTGCACTTGTAACATAAGTGAAGCAGGGCGAGCTTTGGGTTGGTTGTGAGAGAAAGCCAAAACTAGGCCTGGCCCGTAGAAGAAGAAAAGTGGGTGAGACGTCACATAAGTGAAGTAAACAACAAGGCCAAGTGCTGGGCTTTGGGTTGGACAAAATCTGGGGCAAGCCCGCCTGAGAAGGAAATGAAAAGGAGGAATATGGGCCGCGACTTGAAAGAGAACTAGCCCGAAATGAAAGGGAGAGCAGGCTGATGGATCAGAGCGCTGGCTTGGCCTGCTATTGGGCAGCCAAGAGTGCCCAGACCGAGCCCACGGAGAAGTGGGTGAAAGAGAAAGCAAGGTTGGGTCATGTCCTTGTTCTTCATCATGCCAATTGATCCAGTCCTTTTTCTCTCAATTATTTTGGCCAACAATTTGTTCACTTACTCAAATGTTTGTAATTTTTGCAAAATCAGCAAAAAACATTGGAATCTATTTAAGTCATTTGTTGTGAGCCAATGATAGATTAAAAAAAAAGAGAGGAAAATCAAGACATTAGTCACGTTTAAACAATACAAATCTTGTACGTGACCTTGTCTCGAGGAGGCAATTTGTAGACACTAAAAAAATATTTATGTGTCGTACCAAGAATAAAGTAAAATTATTTATTTAGGTCAATCCTTTTAATTAATTTAATTAAGCCCAAATGACTTTAAAATTAAAACCCAAAGGGACCTCCAAGTGAAAGCCTAAATCACGACCCAAGCTCAAACAACTTCTAAGTCAAGGCTCGGTCGAAGCCCAAGAGACTCCCTAGTCAAGGCCCAAGTCAAAGCTTAAGTCAAGACCCAAGTCAAAGTCAAAGTCAAAACAAATAACTCATAAGTCAAATTGATCTAATATTGAGGCCCGATTGAATGCCCAAAATGAGATCCAAGTCTGTCTTGACTTTTAAAGGGCAGGGGAGATTTTTCCTATAAATAGGCGTCTATCCCCCCTTTATTTAAGGTTGGAAAATTGAAAGACATCACCAATACCCAAGCATTCATTCCTTGAAGGAATATAACAAGCACGTGTCATCCTCCCTCAAAGATCAAGTATTCGTCTTGATTGAGATTGAGTCTTTCAGGCCCTCTCCCAATATAAAGTTCATCCAAACTCATTCAAGGAGATCGTCAGAGGATTACTCTCATTATATTTAATAGAGATTGTACTCATATACAAATCAATACAAAGATTCAATCTTGTTACTCAAATTCTTATCTAATTTATTTTAGACTTGAAATTTGTGTTTACAATTGCTTAAAAAGTCACCATGAATTTGTGAGTAAGATGCGTAACATCGTGAAACTCAATGTCGCAGGCATTTTTTTAGATGCGATTGATGATTGGTTGGTTGCTTGGTTTATTTTTAGCATTTTTTATTTTTCTCTAACTATTGTTACTGCACTTAATTTTGTTTACAGCGTTCTTGTCATTTCTGACTATCTTAAATTAAAATGAAATGTGCTTGTTTCGTGGTAAAGCTATCACATCAAAGTTGCTTTAATGTTTGGGAAGATAGTGTTTAATTACCTTGTAGCAATTTGTCTCTCTTGCAATTGGTTTGCCTTCTAAGATGGATCAGAGGATGGCCTTCGAAGAGAGAGTGAACAGGCACAGTATTCAATAGTTACGGAGTTTAGTTGACAAGAACTTATGCCTTACCTTTGGGGATTGACTAGTTAATGTTTTCAATACTCACTACAAGCCTGCCGTGTGTACATCCACAACGATTGCATTGTTACATATAGCCCGCCTCCCTAATGTGGTCTATTGGCAATGCGTTTTGATGAGGATTGCTTTCCCCTTTTTAATCCCAGTCATTGATTGCTGGAGCTGACGATGGCACTTGATGGTAACCCTTGGAGATGTGATAACATGCTATGATGGCATTATGAGAAATAAGAGCAGTAATACCACTATTCAATTTGAAATGTACGGGTAAATCTCTATGATTCTGATAAGATCACACCCATACTGGAGCCATATCAGAGTGTCATCCCCCTCTGCATGTGTTCTGCAGCCTCTGTTAGCCACTGAATTCTTGAATGGTGATTTTGATGGGTTCCACTATTATCAGTGATTCCATGGTGAAGACCCTCAAACAAAGTTACCTATTGGTCACTGTTTCTTGGGTTTGCTCGCAGCCTTTTCCTTGTACACTATGTTTTTTTTATAAACAAAATTAGTTCAAACTGTTCTACCATCACAGTTTGATTGTTGTGATAACACTGTTAATCTGCGAATGTGAGATGATATACTTAGGTTTGAACCGGGATATCATGGCAGCAGTGATCAATGAGATTCTCACATCCTTGTTCTTCAAAAGTCCCAAAGATGTTACAAAATTTTTGGGCTCTCTTTAGCCTCTTCGCTTCAGGTTGTAGCGTTGGCTTGGATAAGTTATTTATTCCCATCTCTGAATTGCAAATCATCCAGCGGCAAACCCAACATATTTATCCCTGTTATTTCAGTCTGGATGTTCATGTAATAAATTGATTCAGCTGTTGTTTGAAGGTTATGTTCAACTTCTTGAAGTGTCATTTGCTTATTTTATTTGATGTCTTTAGTGCTTCAAGAAACATGGTAGTATAGGAGTGATTCATCCATCTTGAAAATTGTGCAGCAGGTATGACTTTTAGATCTTGAGTTGTAGATAAGTTTAAGATGTGCTATGTAAGTTGAGTTGAGGTTGTGGCTGTCTTTTCCATCAAAATTTGCCATTTTTTAATGTGTATTTCTTAGGAAAATCTGCATTTTGGGGATTTACAATAATGCTATCATGGACATGGTGAGAAATGTCAGCAATGATTTCAGTATTCTATCTGAATATGTGGTAGGTAAATATCTGTAGTTCTGTGAAGATCATACCTATTTTAGAGGTGAAAATCATAGTGTTGCTCCCCATCATGGGTTGTGCGGTCTCTATTGCCCACCGAATGCTTGGATTGTGTTTTGTAGGTTCTGCTATTATGAGTCTATGATGAAGTCCCTTGCACAAAATTATCTAATATAGTATCTAAGACTTGGTTTTTCTTTAAGCGTTGCTTCCACCTTATGTTATTGGCTGTGGGTGTTGGGTTCCTTGGTGATTAGATAGAAACTGTTGTTATCCAGTCATTGGTTTACTTACTGAAGTTACCGATAAATGAAAGACAATTTGAGCAACCCTAGTTATGGAGTGTGGTATAGGTAGCTTTCTCCGGTTTGCAGATCTCTATCCTTGATTTTGATTCAAAATAGGTGCGGTTTTTTATTAATTGAGGCCTCGAATTACATGAGTTAATTGGGACCCTGAATTTCTTTTGGTAAATTTGTTCACCTATTGATGAAAATATGAGGATGGATGTTTTCAGATTAATTGTACCTTAGTTGCTGTTGCAGAAAATTTTCTGGTAAATAGGTGGTGTAAAAGTTAGCAGCAGGCAAGGATTCAAGTTGCCATCAAAAGTTGCCATTTTTGGGTGCTTTGGATTCGACTAATCCTATAGTGGCCCTGTGAGTAAATATCAGCAGTCATTTTTTAAAGGTTCATTTTAGGGTCTTTGGCCCTCCCTTGAATTGGAGTTGAGCTACTGTTGGCCTATAAATGGTAGAAATCTGTCATCATTGATTTTTCTTGATTCACAAGAGTCATACCTAAGGCCTTGTTTAAGGAGAACGAGTGCCTAACCCCTTGATCCAAATTCCAATCTGTATTGGTATTTCATTCTTTTATTTGAATATGCGATCGGTAAATATCTATGAATCTGATGAGACAAAATCTACAGGTGAATCAGAGTTTCCTATAGAATGCTTGGATGGTGATTTTATTGGGTTCTATTACTGTCAGTCTATGATGAAGATCCTTACACAAGATTATCCAATCGGGTAACTAAGACTTGATTTTTCTTTCAATCTTGCTTCCAGACTATGTTGTTGGTAATGGGAGTACTGGGTTCTTTAGTAATCTGCTATAAAGTTATATTATCCAATTTATGGTTGTCATAATTAGATTTCAGGAAAATGAAGAATAATGTCAGCAAGCCTGAATATGGCACAGGTAACCTCCTCCGCTGTGGAAATCTCCATCTTTGGCTTTGTTTCTAAATTTGTGTGATTTTTATATGTAGATTCCTTGAATTGAATGAGTTATTAGGGATATTATGGGGTGCCTTCAGTTTCTTTTGTTATGTTTGCTCTTCTCACAGTCAAGCATATGTAGATATCTCACGTTCACCATACCTTGGTTGTCATTGGAGAAAATGATCATACAAATAGGTTGTGGCGTTGTGCAGAAGTTGGCATGAGTTGTCGCTCCATGAAAGTTAGTTCATGTGGTTGCAATCAACCTTATTTGAAGTTCATGCTCTGTGTTTCTCTACCTGTCTATGTGTTACAATTTAACATTTCATTTTTCTTTGGACAAGAACAGCTACACAAATGATAAGGATTATCTTCCTTAAAGCTTAGACGGCCTGCCAAATACTAGAGGGCTTTCTTCAACTTAAGGTTATAGATATGTTTATGGTTCTTCTAGGACTTTGCCTCCTTCTAAGATTTGTTTCCTTTGGCGTGGTGAACTCGCAATCAGGCAAATATAAGCAGCAATAGAAGTAGATTCTATAAATTCTGTAGCCTACCATTTGTCATGTTAATTCAGTACTTGCGACAATTCCTCATGACCTCTTTCCCCATGGCCGAGCTTATTATTTTCTAGTTTATGTGGTACAAGCGAGATGCTTAATTCACCTTTTGGTACATTATATTACTTCGTATTATAGAAGGCAATCTGTTTTCATGGCAACTGGTATTTTTAGATTTTGTAGATGATCTTTTAACTTGATCTTGGTTAGAGTTCTTGCTAATATTGTGCTAGCTTGCCTTGTGGCGTGGCATGTGTGAAGTTCTTGTTGCAAGCCAAAAGCTGAGAAATGTTTTCAGTGTGATTGACGGACCCTTTTTTTCTTTTAAAGTTTTGTTACGGTGCTTGATGCCTTTAATGGATCTGATCCAATTCGCAATGTTTTAATGTTGCTTAAACATGTTTTTTGCAGTAATACAATCATACAAAAGGTGTTTAGGACTGTTCTAGCTATGATGTGGTGTTGTTGTTCACTTTTGTATCTTAGCCTTCTCCCCTGAACAAGCTTTGTTTGACATTGACTGACTCATTTCATCACACTTCTCAGGTGCAAGTGATTTTGAAAGAGCTATATGAAGAGACAGTCTCATGAGATTTGTGTGCATTTATGTTTATCTTTCCATTATTTATACAAGCATTTTACTATTTTATGTCCTCAGTCTCCCTTGATTTCGACATGTGTGGTAGATCGAAGAGCTAAAAAATACTATGGCAAACATGATCCATTTTGTCACCTTCATATCCCTGCTTCAAATTACTAATGGAATTACAGTGATAGTTGGCAAACCAATAAAGACAATCAAGGTAAAATTCTTTTCCTATATTATAAGATAAAGATATAGCCTTAATATATACTTTGTATATCATATTCTTTTGCTGTTGATATCTAGTAAATCATTCTAAGCACTAAATTCTAAGGAGCACATATGACCACATGATTCCAAATTTCACGAAAGTTTAAATTATTCAACATAAGTAATGGTTGCCAATGCAATGCGATCCTTATTTCACGTCTTATCCTTTTAAAGAAAATTGTACTTGCACTTATAATAATGTCAAAATCTCCGGAGATTATGATAATATGACAAAATTTGAAGGCCTTACTTTTCATAGAATTATGAGAATAGAGAACGCTAAAAACAGTTTTGATTGTGATGACCTAAAAGTATTATACCTCAACAAAGCAGCATGAGAAGTGAATACCACAATGTATCATATGTTCAGTATACAAATGAACGCATTGGAGGGTGTTCTATACTCCTATCAAGACACCTAACAGAAGAATCAACAAAGAAGATCTTGCATGGGCTAATTTGCTATCTTGAAAACTAGTTTCTCGACCTAGAACTCAGAAATAAAGTTTGGGAAATGCTAACTATTGACCCAATTAATGTATAAGGTTTTGATGGTAACAATCCAAATGTACTAGTCCATATGTTGTGCTTGAGTTGTGTGTTGAGACAAGATCCGGAAAATACTAGGAGCAGTTCATATGAGCTTGGAGCATCAAAGTCGATACATGTGCAAGGAGTCCAGCTGATAACAAGAGTCTTAGGTTTTGTATATGCTTTACACTTTTAGATTCTTGTTAATATGCCAATTAGAAGGTCCTTGACTTAGTGTTTGCTTTGAGTGGTTTTGAGCGATCTCAGAATACTACCTCAGAACAGTTAAGAGAAGTCAGGTCTGCAGTGTTTTGAGACCAAAAATAAAAAATGAGTTTCAAGGTTTTTAAAATGATTTTTTACTGTCGAATTTCATGAAATAATTGGAATTAATTTTCTTGATGTCAGTTGAGTCTAAAACGGTTTCTTCCTTTGTAAATAATGTTGAGAGATTTGATCCTACTTTTTAGGGATTTTTAGGGAAGAATGTTTACCAATTAAGTAATCCTACTTTTTAGGGACTGGCTAAGATAGTGGAGAAATGTGGGGGATTGACTGTTGGAGTTTATCAGTTCAAAGAAGTGGTTTTCACTTCTCCCAATTCTTGCACCACAAGCACTTAGTGGAATAATTGTTCCTCTTTCCCACTCACACACATTCCTCTATTTAAGTTGCCTTTTTCCCTCAGTGTTTTTCAAGGTTTTCCAAGTGTTAAAAATTGTCTTTGTGACTCAGAATTTTCTGTGAGAAAAACCTTCAAAGAGAGTGCTAAAATTGAGTCTTCAATATTTGTATAATAGGAATTGTATTGTACCTTACGTGTAGTTTGTTTAGAAGCATTCAAGTAAGGTTTTGTTATCTCTTTTCCATCAGTGACATAAGAGGTTGTCCAAGTCTTGGGAGACGTTGGACGTGGTGTCTGTAAGAGTTTGTCCAAGCCTTGGGAGACGTTGGACGCGGTGTTAGTAAATAGGGTCTCGTCGTAGACTAAGTTACGTGTGTGATTGTTACATGTGTAACGTGTTTAGCCCGTCTAGTTAAAGTCTTGTTGAAATCTTACAATGGTAGGTCGTGGTTTTTATTCCTCAACTAGGCCAGAGGTGGTTTTCCACCTAAAAACATTGTGTCTCCTTTATTATTTCCACAATTAGCTTTGCTTCTACTTCACTCAAAGCACACATTCTAAACAGTTTTCGCGAGTGTTCTGAAACAATTTAAAAAGTTGGTAGGCACAATTCACCCCCCTTTTGCATCCTTGTGCGATTAAATTCAACAAGTGGTATCAGAGCGGAGTTCTCATACCTATGTTAACACCTTGAGAGATCCTGAAAAGGTGAGTGCACCAAAAGGAATTTTGGAGGGTCAATCTATGACTCGACCGCCATACTTCAATCGACAACATTACAACTGGTGGAAGAATCGTATGGAGAATTCCATTCAGGCTTATGACTATGAGCTACTGATGATCATTGAGAATGGTCCTTACGTTCCAATGAAGACCACGGAAGATGGCAAGACCGCCCCTAAGAAGCCAAATGAGTTCGACTCAGATGACCTCAAAAAGATGGAGAAAAACGCTAGGGCCAAGAAGCTGTTGTACTTTGGTCTTTGACCAGATGAGTACACCTGCATCTCATAGTGTGAGTCTGCGAAGGAGATATGGAATGCACTTCGCGTGGCTCATGAAGGAACCAACCAGATCAAACAGTCCAGGATTGAGCTGTTAATGAGAAAATACGAGCTGTTCAAAATGAGCGACAAACAGACGGTGATGGATATGTACACTCGTTTTACCTACATCACCAATGAGCTGAAATCGTTGGGGAAATCCTTTACCACTGAAAAATTGGTAAGAAAAATCTTACCATTTTTACCTCAATCATGGGAAACGAAAGTTACAACCATCCAGGAAGCAAAGAAGATGAACGAGATCTCTTTGGATGAGCTCATTGGGAACCTTTAGACATATGAATTGAGGAAAAGCTCCCAAGTGGAGGAAGAAACAAATAAAGACCGAGGCCTTGCTCTAAAGGCTGTGGAAAGTGATGATTCAGATTTGGATGATGAAGAAATGGCCATGATAACCCGGAAGTTCAAGAAATTCTTCAAGAAGGCTGGAGGGAACTTCAAGAAGGGAATTACTAGCAAGCTAAGGAGTAGTGAGCATGATCAGTCCTCGGGTTGCTTCAGATGTGGGAAACATGATCACATCGTGAAGAATTACCCCATGCAGAAGGAAGAATAGGGGCCAGACCAGTTCCGAAACCGTGGCAAAAGACCGCAACAAAGCAACTCCACAAGGCATTTTACTAAGGCTATGATGGCAGCCTGGGCTGAGAGTTCAGAGGAAGAAGACGGCTCTCAAGAAGAAGAAGTTGCAGTGGCCTTCACGGCCAAAAGTGAGTTTGAATCGGACTTTGAACTGGTCGAAAGCTTGTCCCAACTCAAGGATAAGGTACGTGGTCTTAGCAACGCTAAAGTTGAGAAATTATTGCTCACTTTAATGGATGAATGTGATGCAATAAATGCTGAGAATTGTATGCTTAAAGATGTTTGTTCCAAATCGAAAAATGATGTTAGAATGCTTGAAAGGAACAAACAAGAACTTGAACGTGTGAATGAAATCCTCAAATGTGAAAAATTTAAGGCAGATGAAAAGATCATTACCTTATGTAAAGACCTTGACATGCTTAAAGACCTCATGAGCACGAGAGAGAAGACGTTTAACACTGATCTCTCAAGGCTGGAAAGTGAGTCCCTAGACCTGAAACTTAGGCTAGAATCCTTGGTGAGCAAAAACAACCAGCTGCTTGAAAAGGCCCATAAGGCTGAATCTGATCTCGCTCAGAATAGGCGCTGGAACAGTTCCTCAAAAGCGCTTAATTGGCTAAACACTCACCATAGCCGAAACAAAAAGGGACTAGGATTTGTGAATATACGTGTCATTAAACCAGTAAACAAAAAATACGTTGGACTTTAAGAAAATATAATTTGTTTTCACTATGGAAAGACTGGTCATTATCGATACACTTGTCCTTTGAGAAACAAGGTCATGGACAGAAACTCACTGTATGTTAAACAAATGTGGATTAGAAAAGGTGAGTTAACCTCTATGTCAAAGAAAATGGGACCCAAGTGGATTTGGGTTCCCAAGACTAACACTTAGCTGTTTTGCGGCTAAAGTGAAAGGAGGCAACCAACTATGGTTCTTGGATAGTGGTTGCTCAAGGCACATGATAGTAGACAGATCAAACTTCCTCTCACATACATCCTTTGACGGATGGAGTGTAGCATTTAGAAATGGCAAGTCTGGGAAAATAATCGTTGTAGGTAAGATAGGTAAATCACTCTCTCACTCTATTGATAATGTGTACTTGGTCGACGGTTTACAACATAATTTGTTAAGTGTGTCTCAATTGTGTAATAGAGGTAATCACAATGGTTTCTCTTCAGATCAATGCTTGTTCTGGTGATGTTGTGCTAAGGGGTAAGCGACACCACAATGTGTATTAAGTGTGTGTTCTTTCACTTCATCAAAATCATGTGACTTGTTTGAGTGCTCTTGAGGATGATGTTATGCTTTAGCACAAGAGGGTAGGTCATGCAAGCCTTTCTCTTTTGAATAAACTCATTTCTGATGACCTAGTAGTCGGACTACCTTCCATCAAGTACAATGATGACAAGGTGTGTGACGCTTATGCTAGAGGAAAACAAGTTAGGACCTCTTTCAGGTCAAAGAACTGTATTAGCACTTCCCGACCTCTTGAAGAACTACATATCGATTTGTGTGGTCCTATGAGGATCACAAGTAGAGGTGGAAACAGGTATGTGTTTGTTACAGTAGATGATTACTCTCGTTTCACTTGGACTCTATTTTTAGTATTGAACGATGAATCATTTGAAAAGTTTCTTATGCTCCTTAAGAAAATTGAAAAGAGAGTAGGACACTCATTGGTAAGTCTTAGGTCTGACCATGGGAAAGAATTTGAAAACTCGAACTCCATTGAGTATTGTAATGATCATGGTGTTGATCGCAACTTTTCTACCCCCATAACACCCTAACAGAACGGGGTGGTGGAGCGAAAAAATCATACTCTAGAGGACATGACTAGGACTATGCTTGTCGCTAGTGGTCTTCCTAGGAAATTTTGGGCAGAGGTGTTGAATACATTGTGTTATATTATTAATAGATGCATGATCAGACCCATACTTAACAAGACTCCTTATGAACTTTTCAAAGGATGAAAGCCCAATATTAAGCACTTAGGGATGTTTAGTTGCAAATGCTATGTGCACAATAATGGGAATGAATCCTTGGGAAAGTTCGACCCTAAAAGTGATGAAGCCATATTCTTATGGTACTCCTCACACAGTAAGGCATACAAAGTGTTTAATAAAAGGACCTTGTGTGTTGAGTAGAGCGTGCATGCATTGTTTCATGAGACTAACTCCTAGATTGAACATGATACATGGGATAAAGAGTTCGAACTTGGTCTTGTGAGAAAAGACCTCTCGCTCACTCAAAGCTTCATGGCAGATAATGGTAAGGCTCCTAAAGATGAACCAAGTCTTAGATCTGATAGTGTTAAAGATAGGCAGGGAGCAAACCAGTCAGGGGGAAGCATTGCCAAACCCGATTTGGAACAGAACCGACCCACTCAACCCGATCTTTCTCGAACTGATTTGGGAACAGGCACCAGAACAGATTCAGAACCTGTTTCACCAAGTATCCAAGAGAGATTGGAAAATGTGCCCGTGGATCCATTTACTCCACGACCCTGGAAGTACCAGAGTTCGCATCCCCTTAACCAGATTATGTCTGACATTAACAAAGGGGTGCAAACCAGATCTAAACTCAGAAACTTTTGTGCTCTCTATGCCTTTTTATCTAACATTGAGCCAAAGAATATTCATGAAGCTCTTGCAGATTCTAACTGGGTTACTGCTACGCAAGAGGAGCTTCATCAGTTCGAAAGGAACAAGGTTTGACACCTTGAACCACGGCCTAAGGACATATCGATAATTGATACCAAGTGGGTGTTCAAGAACAAATTGGATGAGTTCGGAACAATCACTCGGAACAAGACCAGGTTGGTGGTTACAACCAAGAAAAGGGGATCAATTATAAGGAAACATTTGCACCTGTTGCAAGGATCGAGGCTATCCGCATTTTGGTGGCTTTAGCAACCCACATGGAAATCAAGCTGTACTAAATGGACTTCAAGAGTGCATTCCTCAACAGATACCTTAAGGAAGATATGTATGTAAGTCAACCCCTCGGTTTTGAAAATCATGATTTGCCTAACAATGTGTTTAAACTTGACAAAGCTCTTTATGGTTTAAAACAAGCTCCTAGAGCTTGGTATGAACGCTTGTCAAAATTTTTAATCGATAATAGTTGTCAAATGGACAAGGTGGTTGATAATACCTTGTTTCTCAAATCAAAAGGGGAGCATTTGTTGATTGTTCAAATATGTGTCGATGACATTATATTTAGTGCTACCAACAGTGATTTATGTGATGAGTTTTCAAAATTGATGAGGAGTGAGTTTGAGATGAGTATGATGGGCGAGCTGAACTTTTTCTTAGGCTTGCAAATCAAGCAAACCTTAAACGGAACTATGATACATCAATAAAAATATGTCAAAAAATTAATTAAGCTGTTTGGAGTGGAATCGACTAAGCCCATAGACACACGCATCTCTCCTTCAACCAGGTTGGTTGTGGATGATGGGAGTCCTTCAGTTGAGGAGAAATTCTATAGGGGCATGATAGGGTCGCTTCTATATCTAACCGCAAGTAGACCTGACATAGTTTTCAATGTTGGCTTGTGTGCTCGTTTTTAGTCAAATCCTAGAGAGACACATTTGAAAGCTGTAAAATGAATTTTGAGATATTTGAAACACACCCCTGATTTAGCTCTATGGTATCCTTGAAGGTGCAATTTTGATCTCATTGGGTATGCAGATGCTGATTATGCTGGATTTTTTATTGATAGAAAAAGCACCTTATGTATAGCTCATTTTCTCAAACCTTGTTTGGTCTATTGGGCAACCAAGAAACAGCACTTTGTTGCCATGTCCACAGCAGAAGTCGAGTATGTAGCGGTTGCTTCTTGTTGTGCTCAACTGTTGTGGATACGGCAACAACTCAAGGACTTTTTTATTGACACAAAATGCATTCCCATATTTTGTGATAACACAAGTGCAATTAACATTGCCAAAAACTCATGTCAACATAAAAGGACTAATCATATTGACATATGTCATCACTTTTTGAGAGACAATGTTGAAAAGGGCTTAATTTCAATGAATTTTTGTGCCACCGATAAACAAATTATTGACATCTTTACCAAGGCACTGAGTAGAGAGCAGTTTGAGAGGAATAGACTTGAACTGGGTATGATTAAAAAGACTTGAGTATGCTTGTTTAACCCCCAATGATTGATTAGCTAAGGGTTTTTAGGCCAAATAAATTGATTCAATGGATGCATTCAATTCCTGTGCTATTATTAGCATATGTATGGAGTATAACATGTTGACACTCGATGATGTCTAATAATATTGCCCTTAGTGTCCTTTGTCACCGAACATTTAGCAGTAAGAACAGGCTCTAGGAAAATTCCTGACCGCTGTTTGTATCATGTGCTGATCAAGTGGCACTGTTGAAAATATGGTGGAAACTGAATTTTCGTCCTTCATTACACCTAACGTACCCATCGATGCACCCCTCAACCAACGACTAAACTGGCTATCAAACACCAAAGAGAGGCTACAACCTCACCCAACGTACCCATCAATGCACCCCTACCACAACCCCGAACTCGCAGTTCAAGTCCCCCCATTGTTTTAGCCCTTCTAGAAGACAGAGTTGAAAGCCATGTCAAGAAGAAAAAACCAACTCTTAAATCCACCAAAACACCCACCAGAGCAGCTCCATCCAAGAAACCTGCCCAAAGACAAGAGGCCGCAGAACAGGTGTCAGAACTAGTTGAAGAATCTGATGAACTAAAAAAAAGAAAGTTGGGAAAAACATAAAACTTGCTGAGAGGTGCAAGCATTTTCTTTAGAAATATGTGGTTTGGGGCAAGGTGGTTAAAGTGTCAAATTTTTAGGAACAGGGGCTTGGAGTGTTTTTAGGGAAGTTAGATGCACAGGGTTGGTTGAACTTATGCACGAACACTAAAAGAGGTTGTTCTGTTCCAGATTTGGCTGAGTTTTATGTGAATTGTGTTGTTACCAGTGGAGTGATGACAAGTACAGTTAATGGTCATGAGCTACGATTTGATGCTAGTGATTTAGGTGAGTTGGTTGGGGTCTCATCAGAAGGTTTTGATGTATATGGACGTGAGGACAAGAGCGTACTTGGTGATGAGTGTTTGTTGAAATTGACCCGAAGACTAGCCCAAAAGCCCCATCTAGCTGAGTCCCGGTCTGTGAGAAATGGGGAAATGATGTCATTGCATCGGTTGTTGTTTTGGTTTATGATTAAGAATATCATTCTCCTAGGTCAGGGACGCAACCTTGCTGACCTTATAGACATGTGTTACACTGATTTATTGGATCGGGGTGAGAAAATTATCCTGCCCATAATCATGATTAGCCATATTGGGAGCATTGTTAACACGTCTAAGGATCATGACATGGGGTATGAGTTCTTGCTCACTTCAGTGTTTGAAAAACTTGGGATTCCCTTGCAGAAGAGAGTAGACTTTCAAGCCAGTGATGAAATTGGAAGCAGTACCTTGATTGGGTGTGGTTTCAAGGTGACAAAAGGAAGCAGTGCAGGTTCAGAACAGGGGCCCCAAACAAACCTTGGCCCTGTTCCTAGTGAGGCTTCCACCTCCAGTGCTCCTACGTTCGATACATTGCTGCAGGACCAGCTTAATTTGAAGGGGAAGATAGCTGAAGTGAAGCAGGCGCTTACAGAGGAAAAGGCTCTCAATGCAAAACGATACGAGGATCTCCTAAGTGCCTTTTCTGCCCTTACAGCCAAATTTACTTCTCCATCTTCCTCTACCTAATTGGTCCTTGCTCCCTGTTTCCAACATTATTGTTTATTTTGCTTTTGAACCACTTGGTTTTGCGTATGACTGGTAGTGGTTTGTGGATGTTCTTGGACGGTTTATGCATTTCTGTTTTGCCTTTGCGTGTTGAATGTGTTACTTGTTTGTGCGTGACTCGGATGACCAATATCATTACTGTACCGTACACTTGAGTGTATCGCTGTTATTTCCCGCATTACCGCTTTGGTGGTGATTGCATCCACAATGGATTTCAACTTCTTGCCTACTCACCCTTTTCGATGATGTCAAAAGGGGGAAGATGAGTATGACATCGTTTCCATTGGTTTGCCTAGTTTTGAGTTGACCTCTTAACTCTTGCTTTCTCTCTTGTGTAGATTGAATAAACTATTTTGGCACGAATGTATTTTGCACTGTCATTGATGACAACTAACGGTCATTTGGTTTGTCATCATCAAAAATGAGGGAAATTGTTGACCCAATTAATGTGTAAGGTTTTGATGATAACAATCCAAATGTACTAGTCAATATGCCGTGCTTGAGTTGTGTGTTGAGACAAGATCCGAAAAATACTTGGAGCGGTTCGTATGAGCTTGGAGCATCAAAGTTGATACATGTGCAAGGAGTCCAACTGATAACAAAAGTCTTGGGTTTTGTATGTGCTTTATTCTTTTAGATTCTTATTAATATGCCAATTAGAAGGTCCTTGACTTAGCGTTTACTTAGAGTGATTTTGAGGTACCTCAGAATACTGCCTCAAAACAGTTCTGATAAGTCAGGTCTACAGTGCTTTGAGGCCAAAAATAAAAAATGAGTTTCAAGGTTTTTAAAATGATTTTTCACTGTCGAATTTCATGAAATAATTGGGATTAATTTTCCTGATGTCAGTTGAGTCTAAAACGATTTCTTCCTTTTTAAATTATGTTGAGAGATTCAATCCTACTTTTTATAGAAGAATGCTTACCAAGTACTTAATCCTATTTTTTAGGGGGTGGCTAAGATAGTGGAAAAATGTGGGGAATTGACTATTGGAGTTGATCAGTTCAAAGAAGTGGTTTTCACTTCTTCCTATTCTTGCGCCACAAGCACTTAGTGGAATAATTGTTCTTCTTTCCCACTCACATACATTCCTCTATTTTAGTTGTTTTTTTCCCTCAGTGTTTTTCAAGGTTTTTCAAGTGTTAAAAATTGTCTTTGTGAGTCAGAATTTTCTGTAAGAAAAACCTTCAAAGAAAGTGCTAAAATCGAGTCTTCAATATTGGCATAATAGGAATTGTATTGTACCTTACATTCAGTTTGTTTAGAAGCATTAAAGTAAGGTGTTGTTATCTCTTTTCCATCAGTGAGATACGAGTTTGTCCAAGTCTTGGGAAATGCTGGACGTAGTGTCTGTGAGAGTTTGTCCAAGTCTTGGGAGACGTTGGACGTGATGTTTGTAACTAGGGTCTCGGAGTAGACTAAGTTACGTGTGTGATTGTTATGTGTGTAACGTGTTCGGCCCTTCTAGTAAAAGTGTTGCTGAAATCCTACAATGGTAGGTCGTGATTTTTACTCCTCAATTGGGCCATAGGTAGTTTTCCACGTAAAAACATTGTGTCTCCTTTATTATTTTCGCAATTAGCTTTGTTTCTACTTCACTCCAAACACACATTCTAAACAATTTTCACGAGTGTTTTGAAACAATCAAAAAAGTTGGTAGACACAATTCAACCCCCTGTTTTGTCCTTGTGCGATTAAATCCAACACTAGCCATTGCCCTAAGGGCAATAGTTAAGAATTATTTAATGCACTCAACAACACAATTCTCACGACAACATTCAACGTAATTAAAGATAATTTTTCAACTTTCCTAAAGTAACTCTCCTTCCGTTTCAGCTTCCTCTAAGCATTTTCTCTCTCCTAGTTGATTCCTCAACCTATCTCTCACCAGTTAGAGCACCTGCAATGCAAGGCTCGCGAGCCAAAAATTTGGCTCACGGTCCAAAAAAACCATGCATCAGTGATCCGCTTCGCTCGCCCCACGGTCCAGCTTATGGTCGTGATCCGTCCCCCCACACATTTTCTCTTTTTCTTTTTTTGGCAACTAAGCTCTTAAAAGCCTAAAACCCAATGATATGTTAGTGGTAGGATCCATAAAAATTATTTTATTTGGTGATCCATAAGATGCAGAGAAGATAGAAGAAGTTGACTTGTGAGATAATGTGGAAGGTGTGGACCCCCACTTGTGATCCAAAATTATGGATCACTGTCGCATATGCTCTTAGTCCACCCCAAAGGCAAACGCCATTGTCTTCCCAGCACCACCCCATCTCCAAAAAGAGCATAACTGTTCTGCCCTCCAATCGGCTGCCTCCTTCTCCTCTATATGACCCGATGTACTCCATGGTTGTCGTCTCCCTCATCCACTCAAGCCTCTGCAAATCTAACTGCCTCCCAAATTCCCTGTGAAACTTGAACCGCCCATCCACAACTTTCTAAGTCCATCACCATCGTCTATCTGCGATTTATTTAATTTTCACAATTTCTCAGTAATTCGTTCTGGGTCTTACACATAAGGTTTCAATTTTTAAGTCCTTTAATTGGGGATTTAGGGTTCACCATTCTTGTCAGCAAAGCTGGCCACTCTAGGGAGTCATTTCATGTCGCCAACGAAGCTAATAGAATGTGGCTGGTCGGTAGTGTTGTGGTATTTCACTTAGTTTGTTACGTGGTGGCATTGTTCAAAGGTAACTTTTTGTTTTGTTCCAATTCGATTTGCACAGGCCACTGTTGGTCCATTTTTTGATGGGTGGGTCATTTACTTTTTTCCAGTTTGGTGTTTCTGTTGGTGTTGCATTTGGTTAAGGGTCTCAGTTGTGGCCGCAACGATCTCGGCGGTGTGTGACAGTGATGGAGCATCCGAACACATATTGCTGAAGTTTCTAATAATGGTAGATTGGATTTTAAAATAAAAGTAATAATAAATTCAAGTGACTTCAAAAGGTTTAAATAAAGAACAAAATTATAAATATAATATCAAATTAATGACCGTCATTCAATACTTGGTGTAGAATTCAATTATCAACTCTTATTAATTAATTATTCCTTAACCACTGCCCTTAGGGCAGTCATTAACAAAACCGATAAAGTTTTTGATTGAAAATATAAGGTAGGCACTAGAGCCTTGAAAGGGGTGAGGGTGATTGGGATGGCTCCTCGAGAGCGTTGAAAGGGGTAAGGGTGATGGGGATGGCTCCTGACGTACCAAAATCTGGTTTGGTGGATTATCCAGCAGTCACTCCAATTTATATTCTCTGTCTCTCACCCTAAGGACTAAGTCTATGATGAACAAGCGATACTCAAAATCCAGGTACTGTCGTGGTTTCCCTTATCCCAAGATCAGGATCTACAATGTGGGCATGAAGAACGGAGTCGATGAATTCCCCTTAAGTATGCACCTTGGCAGTTGGGAGTCTACGTTACCAGGACTCCGCTCTTGGGGCTGCCGCACCCATGTCGACACAATCCGACGTGGATCCGGACACAGGGGTCAGATCCGGCTAGAGTCATCGGACACCATCATCCCACCACAGTCGGCACTGGAGAAAGGGACAAGGCAGTTGCCGCGGGGAATGTTTTGGATAGTGGCCCTGTATCCGTATCCGAGATTAGGACGATGTCTCCGTGTCCCAATTTTTGAGACTTGAAGAGTCGGACACTTGGATCCTTAACGTATCCAAAATCTGTGTCCCGTGTCCCGGTAACATAGATTGGGCGAAGGAAAATGTGTCGAAGTGAGGCTTTGGAAGCTGCTGGTATTGCCTGCAACAAGTATATGGAATTTGGGTTGGCAAATAGTTGCTTTTCAATGGGCTGGATCCCTGTGCAGAGATCATACATTCTCTTGCTGTCAGGAAGGTCACTATCCGTTCATCAAAAGGATCAGCTGAACTGAACCTGGAGGAAAATCAGGGTGTTTCCCCCTGTCACGGGTTGTGCAGCCTCTATTGGCCATCAAATGCTTGGAGGGTGATTTTGCCAAATTCTATTACAATCAGTCCATGATGAAGACCCAAACATCACCTTGATTTCTCCTTTTTTTGCGTTTGGGGGAGGGGGGGCGGGGGGGCGTACTCTGTTCATCTCGGCACTTTATTTTCACAGTTTCTGGTTACTTAACCCAATTGTTGATTTTTCTTTTGATGTGCAAAATCCTGGTTACTTAAATGATTTTTATTGTGATTGTGGACGAAGATAATCACGAAAATGCATTGTATCATTGTATGTTAATGTTGGCAAAGAAGTGTATATGTCAATGAATAAGAATTATAATAGTCTTTGAAGATATTTCTTCACTCATTGAAACGCTTAAACCCTATGCACCTTGTGACCTTGTTTTGGTTAATTTTTTTAATTGGCCTAAAATTACCGAAATGCGTATATGTATTTAAGGTCATTTATTTTATTAATATGAGACAACATTTACTATTATACATTTCACGCACGTTTTCAATTGGCGACGATTGACAATGTCGAATTAACATGTTCGTAAGGATCTAAAGTCCGTAGTTACAGTCCATCAAAGACCTGAAGTTATAATCACTTACTTTCAAGGACCTCAAGTGAGTATTACATGCTTTTAAGGACATATCAAGATTATTTTTCTGTAAGAATACTCTAAATTATTGAATAAATTTAATAATAGTATAAAAAATCTACTTACTTCGAAAACGACCGCTTGATAAAAAAAAATTTAAAAAAAGGACCCCAACTTTTTTCTCTTAAAAAATGAAAAAAGCTATTATTATCAATTTAATTTCCTTGTTAACTTTTAAAATATTAACATAATAATAGATAGGAGAAAGACTTGCCTAACGGTGCATAAGATTCCTTATTTTTGAAAAAGAACTCCATACACAACATCGATCATTTTATGCACAATTTTAACTCTTTGTCCAGTTATGAAATTTTTAAAAAAAATATTTTTCTCCAAAATTATTGAATAGTAGCTGTCATCTCCCATATGCAATACACTCAAGAGAATAACACTTCGTTTTTGGGGGATGGAAAGGAGGTCAAATTAATACTTAACACTCTTAAATTGATTTCGTGTTAGCTATATGCAAATTATCTATGTTTTAAAAAATACCACAGTCCTTGGAGGTCTATAACATGTTTAAATATATATATATATATATATATATATATATATATATATATATATATAT
>JACYFF010031958.1:95316075-95356658 GCA_017589665.1 Selenicereus undatus
TAGGTCAAGTTAATTTTGAATTGGGTCGTATATGAATTGATGGATTTTCAAGGCCTATTGATTTTCATTCCATAAACTTGTAAGCCTTTATAGAAAAGTTCAAATCTAATTATTTGGACTGACAGTATGAATTCAATCAAAAACATATTAATCCTATTTAGTTTGAGATCAAGCATGAATTTGATTTAGTTTTTCTTAGTCGCCCAACCTTTGCATGCCCTGTTACATACACATGTAACACATCTCGTTATTGTCAAGCATATCTATACTCAAGGCACCAAGGATGATCGGCTTTTCTTCATTCCAGCAATCCATTAACTTTAACCCAATGATATTGTTTGAATAAATGGTAGTAGTTGTCAACAATTGGGAGTGTTGTTTATTTGGGTTGTTATCTTGTGTCCGAATGATCGAAAAGATGACCAATTGTCTCCTACACATCTACCTAAGCCGAATATCGTACAACTATACATATCATTACGAAAACTATATGGATACTACAATTACTAGCCATTTTGGGACTTTAGATCAAGATCAAGCAATCTGTCCGATTACTTTTATGACAATGTTTCAACGATGTATGTGGCACACAATATAGATTTGCATGATAGGAGCAAGCATATTTATGTCAATTGTCGTTGTATATGCGAGCTTGCCAACTTAATAAATTGCAGATTTAATACATCCCAATTGGGACATAGATGGTAGATATATTTACAAAGGCTTGAGTCATAAATTTTCAAGACACAAAAATGACTAGTTCAAGATTTTATTTTGTTCAGATCGAGTATGTATTAAATATACTAGTCATATAACTCAAACATATCTTACTGTATAGATATAATTCTATAAGATTATCTTATCATAAATAAGTTTGTGTCAAACTTGTACTCTTATATTTAACAAATATAAATATATATTGTCAGACTTTTGCATTTCTCAAATTGAAATAATACTTTTTTTTATAGAGAAAAACAACCCTTATGTGCATCTCATATGGGTGATGCATTTTTAAAAACTATCCAACATGAAGATGGTTGGATATTAGTTCCCCTAATCTCAAAGAATGATAGAAAGCACAAGAGAACATAGGGTTTGTTTGTTATGATCAGATTGAACCTACTGCTTATTCTAACTTGATCCAATATGCTCTAACCAAGTCAAGTATAATAATTGTTATTCAAACCTACTTTTATCTGTATTAGTCTACTCAAATATACTAACTGCGAGTTACACCTATTCCAACCCACAACCCAAATTCAAAAGACTCCACAATTAAGGAAAAACCCATAGGTCAAAAAGTTTCGACTCTCCTCTCCTCTGCTCTCATCTTTGCGCCGGCCCTAGTTTCTATGCACCGCTTGGCAACGATGGTCTTTGGAGGCCGCTTCACCCTCCTTTGAAGGGTGGAGCTCCAAGAGACACCAGTATAAGTGGCGGTTGTTTCGTGGATTGATAATTTGGAGTGTTTGAAGAAGGGGGTTGCTGCGGTCTAGTTTTCGCCGCTCGGTTTCCCGGTAGATTATCCTTCTCTTTTTCCTCGTCGTCGGCATCATACCTATCGCATTACTCTATGGTGAGTTTAAAGGATGGGGTGAGTCGACTAAGGGCGAGAATTCGAGGTTTAAAGTCTGAACTGCGGGGGCTTGTCCTTTCCTTGCCCGGTGAGGATGGTTCCGTTGCTTCCTTGGCTGTTTTTGATCGAGCTAGAAATATTCTCTCCATTTGGAAGGAACTCAATAGTTTCTGACCTTTGCCATCGTTCTCCTCAGCCGCCCGAACTAGGAAACTTGAGGTTTCAGTCATGTCCAAAGAGCACGAGAAGCTTTACTTGAGAAAGCAAGGGTATGGCCACTTTCATTCAGTTTTCATTGAGAATTTGCCTTCCAATATGACTTGCGCAATTGTATGTTAAATTTGGTTTTGTTAGATTTGAATCTAGAGACGAAAGGGAGAAGGCTATTCAATCAACCCATGGAAAAACTTTACGGGGGAATTTGGTTGATGTCAATTGGGTAAAATTCCAAAAAAGGAGCACTCAAGGGCATAACAACAGGAAAAAGATCTCAAAGTGGATTTGGGTTCCAAAACATAGAACTGTTGTTAATCATGCTTTTGTGAGTCAAGATGATGTTCATTTGGATGGCGCTAATATTGCTCAAGGTTCTCTAGATGTGATGGCAGATAGGTGTGATATTTTTGTTCATAATAGGCCAACAAATATCTCAATTATTGGCCAGAACGATCAATCTAAAGAGGATTATAGAAACCATCATGAAGGCTTCGATGTTAGTAGAACAATTTCTCAGCTTGTGGGAACTAGGAAGAGCATCCTGTCTGTATTGGCAAGCTACGCACTCATAAAAAGTCATATGGAGATTGCATTCTTAACAAGTCTTCCACAAATGACGTTGAGGAGCCTGAACATTTCACTAGTCGTGCTCCTATCGTGCAAAGGAAGACAAGTGCTGATTTGAGTCTCATTCCTAATGGAAGTATGTGCAAGAGTGCTAGATAGGACTCTCATACACCTATAGAATTTGCACGAGAGTGCTTGGATTTAGGCAAGCAGTTGAGTGTTTGTATCATAGGGGATGAAACCTCTGTCATTAGAAGAATTACGAGCAGTTTAAGGAAGAAACTAGAAAACAAGGAACAATGAGGTGACGAACCGATTGAATTAGTGATAGTGATTTCTGTAGATTTTTTATTAGCTGTTATGATGGGTTTTAGAAGTTTATTATTTTTATTACTAGTTGTATATTTGCAATTAAACAGTTATCTTTATACTTGTCTCATGACATTATTTTGGACTTTACAGTACTACTAATTGAAAAAAACCTGCTCCAACGCACTTTCAAACTTGCTTCCATACCATTCTTATTCATTAGCTGCTAGTTAAACTTGTTACAATTAGCTCAAACTTACTTTTTACTGCTCAAATTCACTCAAACTTGCTCAAATCCATTGTCGACCCTCAATTCAAAACACATAGGTAACTTAAAAGTTCGTGTGCTTCTCTTGGACACGGTATAGAATATTTGAGATACGCGTTCCGTCATGGATTAATCCATCGCGTACCCGTGGACAACCTACAAAATTACTCGCACATCCGTCAAATTTTTCAGCTATCAGGGACCCATTTTGGTAATTCCAGGGTACACATTAATATATTATTTCCCCCCTCTTGTACTTGAGGAGCGAACGGGAAGAAATGCAGAGTAGCCAGAGTTGATGGAAAACCAACGACCGTCTTCAAAACCCACCCACTCCCCTGCTGATTCTCCACCTTCTGCATGTACGCGGAAACCCTTTTTCCCTTTCTGGAATATGAATGTTGATGTGGGAATTTCGAATTTGAGGGTTTCTGAAGCGCGGGACTTAGGGTTTAACGATGCCATTTTGAAGCATTTGGACCTTCGTTGACAAGTAGTGGTTCTTGATTCATGTATTATGTTTTCATAATTTAAGTTTCACGTTTAGTTCTATTTTCTTCTTGCTGAGAATTTCTCTCTCTTGTTGTGTGTGTTTTTGAGTAATTTGTTTCGTTGATTTGCCAGTTTGGTGAAGATGGTTGATTGCAAGGGTTTTCGGTGTCTTTTCTCTGTGGAGGTGAGGATGATAAGTTGTGACCTTTGTATGTGATATCTTGTTTATTGATGGGCAATTTGTTGATAAATGTTGCGCTTGGGAATTGTCTATTGTTTATTGATGGGCAATTTGTTTCATTGATCTGCATTGTTGACATTTGCCACTTTCTAGCTCTTGGGGATTGTCTACTGCTACAAAATTTCCCCCCTTATTCGGTGGGTCTTCGTGCTTTTTGGGGGGGGGGGGCGCAGGTTGTTTGTCCCTTTGTATTTTTTTGTGGGTTTTTTAGAAACAGCCGATTTTGCCAGGATCAACGCTGGGGGCTGGTGTTCTTGTTGGCGGAACTAGAAAGGCTTATCTTCTTCCTTTGTCTGCGTTTTGTTTCCTCCTTCCTTTTCTTCTTATTTTTTCCCCTCCTCTGTTTTGCTCTCGGGGTTTCAAGTTTCAACAGTGTGCCAATAAGTTCCATTTGTTTTTACTAGCTCACATATACTGGCTCTCAAAATGCATATAAAAATTCCCCATTGGCAGACTTGTTTGATGCGGATTCACTTTTTGAATAAAGAGACAATTCTCGTCAACATCCACACCTAAGTTTGTTGATCTAGAAAGACAAAGGATAGAAGCTCCCTATGAACATCAATGTGAAGATTACACAATGGATGAGTTCTTCTATGGGGTAGTCCTTCAGCAAGAGTCAACATAATCTGGGTGGCTGACAACGTACTCTCTTTTTCAGAAGCGCCAAATGGAGGTCGGGTGTGAAGGCGAGTCTAATTATGATAAACCACTAAAGTATAAACAATAGACATAGGCCCTATTTTATTTTGCGTTTTTTAGGATTTATCTAAGAGCTTACATCTCTATAGAGCTTCTTATTTTTCATTACAGCTCATTTCATCTTTTTATATCTTCTTATATCTCCTTACATCTTCTTACATCTCATAGATTTTCTATAATATTCATTTATTTTAGTTACAGAAATATGCATATTTTTTAATGATACTACAAATATACAAAATTTATAAATGTCTTATGAACACAACATTTATATAAACATAAAAACATAATATAACGATATAAATTATATTTGAATTTCGACATAAAATATATATTATTATAGATGACCATATATTTATTTATATTAAACATTATTTACTTAAAATAGGAATTTATTTGAAGAATTGTATTGAATTTTGTCAAAAATTTTTTTTTTTTTTTTTTGTTATACTTTGCTTATTCGATCAAACTAATGTTCATATAAAAAATCACCTCAAGTGGACGAAATTTTATTCACCAAATTTATGAGGATTAATATATTTTATTGTTGTATAATTAACTTAATTAATTATTTATTTTCAATAAGTATATTATTTTAATATTATTATTTTTCATCCAAAACGTTCGTTGTAAAACAAGTTATGTTATACAACTCTTCTGTAATTCAACAGCTCCTTACAGCTGCCTACAGCTCCTTATAGCTTCTTACATCTCCTTATAGCTTCTTACATATTTTTACATTTCCTTACAACTCCTTACATCTTCTTACAGCTCATCATAACTTCTTACAGCTCCTTATAGCTCCTTACATCTTCTTTGCCGATGGAGGCTTCTGGTTAACGAACCAAAGGATTTCGTTCGTGTCAATCAAGTGGTCTTTTTCTTGAGGCAAGAGATCCTGTTTCTCCTCAACCGGCCACTTCGGGTTTTGGGGCAGGGACAGGCAAATGATCTAGGACAAATGCGATAGAGTATACAAATGCTTGAATTGCTTTGAAATCATCAAAGAATGTAAGAGCATATCAATGCTTAATTTGGTTTCTATCTCTTATTCTTATATGGAAGACTAGGCTTTAATGGTGAGGTGTCTGATAGGCTAAGGATCTTTGCAATCCTAAATGCAATAAGCAAGCTCTTATGAGTCGCACCAAAGATTGGTGTGTGGTTGTTTTTATGCACATTGATGAAACTTTTAACAAAACTTGGGGCTTTCCTTACTCATAATTGTTTTCCGAAGAAAGATTCTGTCATTACTATTACATAAAATACTACATGACATAAACAACCACAAATGCCTCTATTAGAACTTTAAAAGTATTAAGTTAACTACATTGTTTATTTTCGAAATATAACAAAGTCAAAAGATAGGCCTTAACAAGTAGAAAGAAAAGTATAAACAAAATAACATAGTTCTTTTCTTTTTCTGAAATTCTAGTAGTGGCTAGTGGTTTTATGAGGGTGAGAGGTTGCCCAATGAGAGCCTCCCTATTGAATTCTTGCTGCTATTTCCGCTCCACTTGCGCCTTACCTCTCCAAATTCCTTATTGTCTCTTTGGCAGTACCAATGCACCTTTTTGTCTCTGCAGGATCTCTTGTTTTAACATTTCTCAAAAAGAGGTTTAATGATCCATGATGGTCTTGAATTTCATTCTTTAGTTAACCCATTTCGATATCGTCTTCAAATAACCAATTTGTAGCAAGCATAGTCATACGTGCTATTACTAAATTTTTGTACATTGATTTGAATTTGATGAAGGGAAAATAAACACACTTATTGAGCCTCCATTTATTGGATGGTAGAGTAATCTAACCATACATAGCGAATCTGATGGTAGACATGACTTTTACTAGTTCTCCACTCTATTTTCTGCAGGGGAAACTGTTGTACGAATTAAGCGTGAAACTTAACTACTTTGCGAAATAAATAAAAGATCCCAACATCGCATTGTCTGTATGAACAACTCAACGTTGTGTGACTAGCGTACATAGAAAATATTCCATATTTTATGCTAATTGATTTGGTGACATCCATGTTTTGAGTCATCAAATGATCTATGTTAAGAAAGCAACGTATAAGCTTGGACTTGCTTTAATGATGAGTAGGATTGTTGTGCTTTGGCTCTTTTGTGGGCTTTTATTGAGGAAATGGGGCTTGATTGTCTATGTAGGACTTTTAATGTTTCATGTTGTTGGATGAGCCTAATTAGATTAGGCCCGACGGCCACTTAAGTCGCCTAGGGCGATAACCCTAGCTACCCCCTAACCTATATAAAGGGGTTTAAGGGGGTTAGCCTTATGGGTAAGCAATAGAATACTCCCCTCTCTCTCTCTCCTCATGGTTACCCTACCATCGCTACCGGGTATTCGGGTTTAGGACGTGGACACCTATAAAGCGACTCTAGTAGCCGCTTGGATTTATTATTATTGAAGAACTGGTATTCTTATTGGGGACTATTACCGACAGTACAATTCCGCATCCAGGTTAGTCCTGACTTTATTTCCTACAGTGGTATCAGAGCCAAACTGATAGGTTTTAGTCCCGTTTATGTGTTGAATAATTCGAAAAATAAGCATGCTTATGACTATATGGTTAGTTATTTAATCTTTGTGATTATGCAATCAAAAGGCATGCTTCTGTGTTTTCTAAAAATCCCGCAATGACTAAAGATTATTCCTTTTTTGTCATAATAATCTGTCAAACCTTGCCAGTTCAAAGCATGCGCGTTTATTCGTTTAAATTGCTGAACTTTCGTAATTAAGCAATCCTAATATTACGCATCCAGCATCAACAAAAGAAATAGTTTTGGATATGTATGGTTTGTGGAATCCATGTACTGCTTCAGTAATCAATCTTAGAAAGACTCGTTCATGACATAGAATTGACAAAACACGTTTGCATGATCAGTTCTGGCCAAATGACTGAAAATATTTTCTTGATTCGATTATGAATATTGGAAGAAACAGAAAGGTTTCTCCTCTTGACAATAATGTTCATAGTAATTATAATCAACTCTCCCCAGAGCCCGTCTTCATGGCTGACCTAGGAGCAAACCCTAACCCCAACAGAATCTTCCCAGTCCTTCCCAACTCCAAACAACCCTGAGGTGGTTACGGCGGCAAGATTCCTACACATGTCATATATGCTCGTGTCTTCCATTCAGGCCCAGCGTATAAGCCTATAAGCTTGTGCTTTCTTAATGTGGCTCATTTCACGATTCAATGCATGAATGCTACTAGTCTATTGACATAGAATATTGAATATGTAAGGTGTTGTGCAAGATTGGTTTGTTTATGCACGTAATGTGATTTGGAATATTTTGTTTATTTCACAAAGTAGTTAGATTTTTCCGTTGAATAGACATGATAGTCTTCAACTGCGCAAAAGTAGTGCGAAAAACTAGTAAGAATTATATATGCTATTAAATTCATGATGTATAATGAAATTACTCTATCACTCTATAAATGAAGGCTCAATAAGCATCTTTATCTTCACTTCATTAAAATAAAATCAAAGTAAAGAAATTTAGTAACATCACATATGACTATGGCTGCCATAAATAGGTTTTTCGAAATTAATGCCAAATTTGGGTAACTGAAATATGAAATTCACGAGCGTTGTAGATCACTACGCCTCTTTTGTTGAAATGTTAGAACAAGTCATCTTGCTGATGCAAAAATGCATTAGCATTAGCACTAGCACTACTAGAGAGAATATAAGCGATTTGGCGAGGCGACTCCATGTAGTTAGGGAGGAGTGGCAAGAATGTGCATGCTGTCAACCTTGGCGACCGGGGAAGCCAATAGTCATTAGAAGAAATAAAAAGAAGACCTAGTTACTTTGTTTACTTTATATCTGTGAAGGCCTATTTTTTACCTTTATTATATGTCGAAAATAAATAATGTAATTGGTCCAATGCTTTTCAAGCTCTAGTAAAGGCAAATGTGGTTGTTGACGGAATGTATTGCTTTATATAGTAGTGATAACGAAAAAAAGGACCTCTAAAACCCATGAATCTGGGAAGAGCTTGAGTTTTGTTGAAAGTTTCTTAAGTGGGTATATGCCTTAAAACAATCGTGCATCAATAAGGGGGTGTGACCATGGATTGTGTCCGAACCGCGACAAAACGGCCGCGTTGGTAAGGTTTTGGAGTTAGGAGAACCGTGTTTTCATGGCGCGATAGCCACGATATGGAACGCGATTGCCGCATTAGAGCAACTTTACCTTACCGCACCAAAATCGAAATCGCGATCGAAACTGCATTTTGAATCCTTGGGCGTGACTCATAAGAGATTGCTTAGGTATTGCAAAGATCATTAGCTTATCAGACTTCCTACCCTTGAAGTCCAGCCTTCCCTATAGGGAATTGACACCTTGCAAATAGTCAAAGCCTATTACATCACCTACCTGTGTTTAGATCTCATATTTTTTTTCTATTTATTTTGTTACATAGCAAAGGGGTCTTACCACTCAAATTCTACGCCTTGCTTTCCTATAGTGGATGAGAGCATACGTGATTTCATAATTGTCCTCTCCTCTGTCTCACTCATAAGAGAAGGGATAGATGAAAGGTAAGGGAATTCCTGCACTTGCTCTTTTGGTTGCTTCTTTAATAAGAGTAAGAGATGATCATGTGTGGTCATTTGGCTGCCTATTTTGATGGGGACTCTGTTCACCTTTCCAATCCCCCATCATTGGCTGTTAGGGCCGAGGTTATGGATCTGGTTTCTGTGGAGAAGCAATTATTGAGCTTGCATAGTGGGAACCTAGGTGCTGATTCCCTAATGTCGTCGAAAACCAAGTTCAAGGTTTATAGAAAAGAGTGTTAGCACAACGGTTGGCCATGCATGCCTCTTCCTTTTTGCCACCAGGAGCCTAGGCACTGATTCCCTAATGTCTTTGAAAACCATGTTCAAGGTTTACAGACAGAGTGTCAGCGCAACAGTTGGCCATGTATGCCTTTTCCCCTTTGCCACCTCCCGCTCTGTCAACAGTCAACAACATGTGGTTCAGGTTCATGCTCGACTGCTCTTCAAGTGCTGCAAACAACGTTCGTCTGACTACTCTTTGCCACATTCTGCTTTGTTAGCAACATTTGGTTCGGGTTCACGCTTGACTGCTTTTCAGTGTTACTGTCGCAGTCTGACTGCCACAGTGAAAGACTCTTAATCCGGGAGTTGATTAAGTTGGATTTCACATCCTTGTTCTTTAATGCTTTAAACCTTTTGGAGTGTCTTCAGCCACTTCTAATGGAGGACCTATTCGCTAAGCGTTTTAGCATTGGCTCAAATGACTTTTTTTTTGGCATATCTGAATTGTAGATCATCCGGAGCCAAATCTAAGATATTTCCTTTTGGTTGTTTCAGCTGAGGTCTTCTTTTAATGGACTAATTTAGGTGCAGTTTGAAAGGTACATGCAATTCCTGAAAGTGCCGGTAAACTAATTTTATCTTGAGATTCTCGGACATTTGGAAGTTTGATAGACTTCCTATGTATAACCGAGTGTAGAGGTAAATCAGTGTGTTCCCCTCGGCATGGGTTGTGCAGCCTCTATTGGCCACCAAATGCTTGGATGATGTAGGTTCTAATATGATCAGTTTATAATGAAGACCCAAACAAAGTTAATCTAATTGAGTCACTGAGACTTGATTTTGCTTTCAGCCTTTTGCTTCCAGATTATGCTTTTGGCAATTGGGATGTTGTATTCTTTGTTATCAGTTGGAAAGTTAGGTTATCCAGTATTCCAATCGTTGTTGCTTAGGATGAAATTATAGCAAAATGTGGAATAATTTCAGCAACCCCACTTATTGTACAGGTAGTCATCATTGTGAATTTCTCCATCTTGGGGCCTTGGGGGCATTGGAAATTGGGTTAGCACCACAATGGCCCTGTGAGACCATGTCCTTTTTTTTTTTTAGGTGCTTGATCTCATTTTGACATGAGTCCAGTTGGTGTCGGCCCATTAGTAGGGCTTTCCTCTCACAAATTTTTCCTATTCACTTTACTTAATTCTAAGTGATTCTGGAGGAAATCTCTGAGGTACGGTTGATGATGACGTAGGACGAATGAGCGAATTTATCTGACAGCTGGCGCGCAACACCTGGCGTTCTCTTTTTAGAACGACCCCATTTGCAAAAAGGGTAACCCCGGGTTGTGGACCGGGGAGCACCTCTCCGATGGTCAAGTCAGTTCAGGGTCCTAGTCAAAGGGTCAAAAGATAGAGAGAATGCAAAGAGAGTTCAGAGTATCTGTTTGCCAACCCTTTTCCCTAGGTGTGTAGGTGACTATTTATAGTCTTTTTGGGAAAATGGTAAAACTGTAATCTTACCTGGGGCACCCGTGTGGGCCGCCGGTCTCGGTATGGAAGGGCCCTAGGGGGAGCCCCTAGGGTTGCGTCTCAGGGCCCCTTATATCAGATATGGGCCCGGGGAAGGCTCATTATCCCAAATATAGGCTAGGTCAGTGGGTCTAACTTGGTTAGGCCCAATTAGGAAAAATCAAAATTTTCCCCAATCACTTAGCCCCCCACATTTTACCTGTACATTGAGCTAGGTGAGTAGTCAGGTAGAATGTGGAATACTGTCAAAGGTCAGCATACATCCCGGGTGCTTTGGAAATTGGGCTCTCGTAACGGACAGTCTAGGAGCAACCGTCCATAGCTTCACAGGTCTCGAGGCCTGGATAACAGTTTTATGAAACTGCCTTTTCCTTTACTATAAAAGGCAGTTATCAGGGAGAGGGTGTGCCATCGTTCCTTATTTAGTAATAATTGTGATTCGGTGTTCATGGCTTTCCTGCGCTCTCTTGATACTAAGGCAATGGCCGAGTATGTCACTCGCCATTTTGCATGGGATCGACGTAGGGTTGCCTTTCCCCCATCGCCTCTCCCGAAAGACTTTTAGGCCTTATGTCAGAGTTGTGAGCTGGTCGCGGCTAAAGAGGCCGCCGAGTGCTACAAACTTCCGGAGCTGCCTCAGGTGATCTTCTACGTGATGCTTCTAAACGAGGCCGAAAGGCTTGGGGGCTTGCAAGGATGAGCACTCATTCTTTGGAGTCAACACTCGTGGAGCTCCGTTGGAGCACCTTCGAATCGTGGGTCTGGATGTATGGTGACCGGATTTTCGAGGCTCGATTCCGTCCAAAGGTCGGATCGGGGGAGAGCTCGAGAGCTGGTTGACAAGAAGATGGCTCGGAGGTGGAGCCGGTGGATGAGGGCTCGACCCTTGAGGGGGCGGCCTCTTCCTAGGATAGTGGCGAGCAGGAGTGGAGGCCGTCAAGCCTATGAATGCACGACCTGCCCCTACTAGGGCTCTTACTTTTCACCTTTTCTCATTTTCTTCCCTTTTTTTTTTAAATATGTATTGTCTATCCCAACAGTAATAAAAAGGCTATGCTTGTACTGACTGGATGGCCACGTGTTTGAGGTGGGTTGGTCATTAGGCTCTGGGGAATTTCTTCCATCTCCAGCTTTCCCCATCCCCCTTCTATAAATTCAACTTCATTCTTCTACATAGCTTGCTCGGCCATTCATATTTCCAGCAGAAGTGGTATACAAAATAGAGAGAGCGATTGGTACACCTGTTTTCCCTTGTTATTATGGCATTCCCTCCAATTTACAACACTAGGGAAATGGCCGATTACGTGAGAGAGTCCTTTGTCTGGCACTGGAGGAGGGCTTCGTGTTCGCCTCATCCCCTACCCGAAGACCTCCATGCCCTCTGCCCACGATTTTCGCTGTCTGAAGCCAAGGGTGCGGCGGCCGACTACGAGCTTCCTGAAATGGTACAGGCGACATTCTATGCCATGTTGTTGAACGAGGCCGTCAAGCTAGGTGTAGTGCACGGTTTTACAGCTAAGGGTTTTAGATCGGCCTTGATGGGTCTGAGGTGGTCAACTTTCGAGGTTTGGATGAGCCGTGTCGATCACGTACTGAGAGCAGCGTAATTCCAGTGCCCCGATCGATGAAGTGGAAGTCCGGAGTCCCCTAGACGGCCAGAAAGGGGGCTCTGGATCGAACGACCCCCCATCCCCCTCTAGTGACGAGGAGTAGCCTTAGTTTTGTTTTAAATCTTCTCTTGTATCGCCCCCCTTTTTTGATAATAAAAGGTATTCCTCTGACACGACGAATCGTCTCTTTTTCTCCCTGAATGACGCTCCGTGTTGCATGATTTAGCTTTAAAGAATGCCTACGTTTCATCTTTTAGGTCGAGACTTCAGGTTTTAGGGGTTACATGGCGAGGTTGGGGTGGCTGGCTACTCCCCTCAGGAGTTGCACCCCCTCAAACATTGGTCCCCTTCTCTATAAAGGGTGGTGTAATTTTGTAGGACTCCATACTTTCCTTTGCAGACAAAAGCAAGGGGAGAGAAGGAAGATGGACCAGGGTCTCTTTCCTTTGCGGACAAAAGCAAGGGTGGTGACCACTTTCGATGGTCGTTGAAGGATCCCTCAGACCCGGCCTTGGGCCATTGCCCTCGGATTACCACGGCTTGTGCCTCTGTTTGGCAGTACGCACATGACTCCAACCTCCCAAAGATGATGCCAGGAATCTTTTACGCCATGGTTATAGATGATGCCGCCGAACTAGGCCTCTCCCGCAGGCTTACCATGGATGTCATGATATGGGCCATACGAAAGCTAAACTGGGGCCCTGTGGAAGCTTGGCTCGGGGACAATGCTCCTAGTCTCCGAGAAGCCCGGACCGTTCGCCCAGCCGTCTCCCCAACTAATCCTGTGCTGGCGGGCGGTTCCTCTGGAGGAAGGACGCCCTCATTTCCTTTTTTTCCGGACACCGTGCAAGCAGCAGAGTATGTTAGAGAGGACCTTCGCTGGTCCAAGAGGGAGACGTTGAGCCTTCGTCCGCATATGCTCCCTTGGAACTTCTCGGTCTGCTACCCCAAGTTCGACCACATCTTGGCCATGCAGTTTGTACACGCTACCCATATCCTTGAGATGGTACAAGCTGTCTTCTATGCGATGGTGATCAATGATGCAACCAGGTTGCGGCTCATTAAGATGGAGACAGGGGAGAACCTGATGTTTGACTTACAAAAGCTGCGATGGGATGTTATTGAATCCTGACTGTTGTTCATCGAGGACAACCTCAAGGGCGCTTGGCGGTGAAGTTAGGCCGAAGGGTCGCGCCCCTCCCCCTTGTTGACCGATGAGGAGTGGGCCTGGAGGTTTTCGTTATATTTTCGTTTTGCGCTTGTACTGGTTTAGCTGTTGTAATAGAAGACCCTTATATGGCTAGCCTCTTTATACTTGTTTATTTACATTCATATGTTATGAAAGGCTATAAGTCCGTACCGCGTGCCCCTTAGCCCTCCCTGGGGCTTAAGAGTGTAGTGACCGGTCCTAGAGTCATGCCCAGGGATCCTTAGCCCCTATTGGGGCTAGGAGTATAGCGTCTGGCTGTAAGGCCGTGATCGAGGACTCGTTGCCCCCTAGGGGGCTAAGGGTGGACCGACCAACCATGAAGCCGTGTCGTGGGACCCTTAGACCCCATTTGGGCTAAGAGTGTAACAGCCAGCCATAAGGTCGTGCTGAAGGACCCCCAACCCCCATTGGGGCTAAGAGTGTAACAACTGGCCGTAAGGCCGTGCTCAAGGACCTTTAGCCCCCATTGAGGCTAAGAGCGTAGCGACTGACCATAAAGTCGTGCTTGTGCACCCTTAGCCCTCATTGGGGCTAAGAGTGTAGCGATCGGCCGTAAGGCCGTGCTCAAGGACCCCTAGCCCCCATTGGGGTTGGGAGTATAGCGACCTACCGTAAGACCGTGTTTGAGGACCCTTAGCCCCTATTGGGGCTAAGAGTGTAGCGACCGGCCATAAGGCCGTGCTCGAGGACCCTTAGCACCCCATTGGGGCTAAGAGCGTAATGACGGGCCGCAAGGCCCTGCTCGAGGACCCCTAGCCCCCATTGGGGCTAGGAGTGTAGTGACCATCCGCCGGGGAGTGTACCTAGAGGTCCGTTCTCTCGCAAGGCCCAGGGTTTTTGGGTTATTGACGAGGCGATGTCAGGTCGCCACGTGGCGACGGTTGGGAAGAGTTGTGCCTGTTGGGTGCTATCGGAGGGTGTGTCTTGCCTTTTCGTTCTATATAAGGGTGAGGATTCAGTGGAAAGGGGTCATTTGATCACCACAGATTTCATCCACTTAGTGGGAGAAACGATTTCTAGAGAGAGAAGCTATGTACCTCTTTCCTACTCTGCATTCAAATTCACTTTTAGCGTCTCAAACTTCTTCTTTGTATCTTCAATGGCTCGCTTGAGTGTTCATCCTCATCTTCAAACAGCTCCTTTGAATCTTCATCTTCTAAAGGTATATCTTCATACCCCCTCGAAGCATTGTTTGTTCTTGTATATTATGTCGTCTTGCTCATCCAGTGGGGACGTCCTTAGAGGGTTGGTCGGCCCTCAAGAGGAGGGCCGACACCCGCAATTCTCTAGCCTCCCGGCCTTTATTGATAGTCGGGTGGTGGCCGGCGTCCCCCAAAAGAATAAATATAGAGAACCCAAAAAGATTCCCTACACGGTGCCTCTTTTTGAACCAGGCACTCCCTCGTGGTCCAGTTGCGAGTACTCCTACACCCCTAGTGTCCTCAGTCCAGAGGCGGAGGTAACATATCCTTGGGATATCACCGTAGCTAATTATATGACTGATTTCCAGGTTCGAAAAATGGTGAAGACCAAGTCTACCCCCCGCGTGAGATCACCTAGCGAGCTTCTAGCCGAGGGTACATAAGGTAATCCCTGTTCAGCTCCATCTTCACCCAAATCGGGGGCCGAAGAGGCCTCTACTAGTTCTAGCTCGACCTCAGGGGGGTCTCCTCCAACTCCTCTCTTGGCAGTTCGTCCTTAGAGGGGACGCCTACTAGTTCATCATCCCCTGACGGGCCGTCGGCTCCGGGCAAGTCAGTGCTTAAGCAAAAAGGCTGTGCGCCTGAAGGGTTAGTGACAGAGATTGTGGTGGAGGGCCCGACATTCTCGGGGGCCGCAACTTGCTCGGATCCGCAGGACAGTCTGGGCAGTCACTTCCCTAACCTGAAGGTCGTCACTATTCTAAGCAGTACCTGCTGTCTGCCGGATACACCTTCGTGATCCCCGGGGCGAATGCCATCGTGAATGAGCGTCCCGCAAAATGTATAGTCGTTTATCACGCGGTCTTGCTGTCTGCCGGATACACCTTCGTGATCCCCGAGGCGGATGCCATCGTGAATGAGCGTCCCGCAAAATGTATAGCCGTTTATCACGCGGCCTTTAACTACAGTCTCCAGTTTCCTCTTTATCCGGTGATTGTAGAGATTTTAAACAAGTATGAACTGGCGCCAGCGCAGGTTGTGCCCACATCTTGGCACAACATTTGCTCCTTCATCGCAAGTTTAGCATCATGCATACCGTCCAGAGGGCTCCGAAGGAGACCGGGGACCTTAGGTGGTATTGGTTCAACAATAGGCCAGGCTTCATGACGGCCATCGAGAAAAAATCACAAGTGAAGCATTGGAAGTATGACTTCCTCTTCTTGCGCCGGGAGTCAGGTTGGCGAGACGTTCCTGGTTGGAACGAGGGTATACCTATGAGGAACCCCTTTGGGGAGCCCACGACCAAGGAGAGAAGGACGGCGCATTACTTCCAGTTTTACATACGGGAGTATGATAGGCCTCGACCCATCCTCAAGTTTATGGATCAAGCAATTGAGTCTGTGAAGGGCCCCGAGAATAGGAGGAGCAAGTCCAGTGACAGGGAGCCCTTGAATTGGCTCCCCAAGTTGAAGTTCTTTTCGAATGATTTCTTTCTCGTTGGGGCCAACCTTCTGATCCTTAAGAATTATTCCAAGGGTATTTGGTCGTCTCAATGCTAGTCATGTTTATGTTTGGTGCTGACCTAACTTTCCTTTCGTTTTATGCGGAGCAAGCGAGGGCAAGGTTGACGGTCTTCGAGACTGGGGACTCCACTCCGGAGCAAGTGGCAGCCGATACCAAGCGTCAGTGAAAAGAGGAGAGGCAGCGCCTCATCACCCAACAAGCCAGGAAAGTGCGATTTGTAACCTTGTTTGCCCCCCCTTTCTCGTGATCCCTTAAAGCTTTCTGTTGATCCCTCAAAGCTTTCTTGTGATCCCTCAAAGCTTTCTTGTGATCCTTGGTTTTTACTGACTATGTCATTTGTTCTGCAGGCATCCTCTCTTGTTCCCCTCGAGAGGAAACCCGCCATCAGCTTACCGGTCCGAAAGCGGCAACGGATTGAGGGCTGGCCGGACGAGGCCACGACCTCTGCCCCTTCACAGGCGGGGGAAGCCGGAGCAGGACGATCTGCCGCTCAGCGGTCGGAAAGCTGGTCACCTGGGGATCGAACCCCCGGCCTTCAGGAACAAGCCACCCCCAGTAAAACCGTAGGAGCCGCCTCCCAAGCTACCGGTGGTTCCCCCCAAATCACCCTACGACCCTCCACCAGCTTCATCAAGGTGGATCCTGCCGCCAAGTTATCACTCGTCCAGGACCTAGTTAAGCCCTGGGACTTGATCACCCCCAGAACCTCGGATCCCTCAAGGGTTGCCGAGGAGGAAGTGACGATGGCCAAGGCCTTTGCCAGTGGAGTGAGAGCTACGGCGAAATGCCGAAGGTTTGAGGGGCTTGTTACTCGGTTCCAGTGGCATGGGGAGAAGCTGAAGGCTGCGCTGGACGCTCAGGAAGCTGAAAAGAAGAACCTACAGCACCAACTAGAAGAGGCGCTCGCAAAAGCTAAGGCTGACACGGTCGCGGGGGCGGTGAAGGCGGCTTGGGCCAGGGAGCAAGGCTATCAGCAGGGCCGCGCTGATACCCTCGAGTATTTACGCAAGGTCTTGGTGACACTGAAGCCTACCTCCATTATGTGGACGAGCGTCAACAGGCAGAAAATGAAGGCTGTGACCCCGAGGAGGTGGAATTTACCCCTCCTTCTGGCGAGGGTGAAGGCGTAGGGGACGAGACCACCAACCCCCTGGACACTGAAGCGAGGGCTTCTGAGGGGGAAGGTCATGAGGATAGCGGAGAGCCCGATGTGTAACCCCCCACTTTTTTTTGTATTTTTTGCTTTTGAATTGGAGGTTGTATTCTCAGTCTGTTAATGAAGAACGTTCACTCCTGTTTGTTAGCTTCTTTGTTGTCTACTCTTTTGCCCCATACTTGTTCTTTCGCCTTAACTTGTACTTGTTCTTTTTCCTTAACTTGTATTCTCATTCTTCATGTCTTCGTGTGCTGTGGGGTAGTAGTAGCCCCCAGGCGAAAGGACAAGCGATGTGTTAGCTGGCTGAGGGTTATGAGAATTGTGATGGCTCTGGAAGCCGTGCGTGTCGACCCTTAGCTCCCATTGGGGCTAAAAGTGTAGTGACCGACCGTAAGACTGTGCTCAAGGACCCTCAGCCCCCATTGGGGCTAAGAGGGTAGTAACCGAGCGTAAGGCTGTGCTTAAGGACCCTTAGCCCCCAATGGGGCTAAAAGTATAGCGACCGGCTGTAAGGCCATGCTCTGGGACCCTCAGCCCCCGTTGGGGCTAACAGTGTAGTGACCGGCCGTAAGGTCGTGCTTAAGGACCCTTAGCCTTCATTGGGGCTAGGAGTGTAGCGATTGGCCGTAAGGCCGTGCTCTGGGACCCTTAGCCCCCATTAGGGCTAATAGTGTAGCGACCGGCCGTAAGGCCGTGCTCTGGGACCCTTGGCCTCCATGGGACTAAGAGTGTAGCGACCTACCATAAGGCAATACTCAAGGACCCTTAGCCCCCATTGGGGCTAAGAGTATAGTGACCGGTCATGAGGCCGTGCTCTGGGAACCTTAGCCCCCATTGGGGCTAAGAGTGTAGCAACCGGCCGTAAGTCCGTGCTCTGGGACCCTTGGCCCCCATGGGGGCTAAGAGTGTAGCGATCGACCATAAGGGCATGCTCCCATTGGAGTTAAGAGTGTAGCGACCGGCCATAAGGTTGTGTTGAAGGACCCTTAGCCCTCATTAGGGCTAGGAGTGTAGTGACTGGCTATAAGGCCGTGCTCAGGGACCCTTAGCCCCCATTGGGACTAAGAGTGTAGTGATCGGCCGTAAGGCCGTGCTCAAGGACCCTTAGCCCCCGTTGGGGCTAGGAGTGTAGAAACCGACCGTATGGCCATGCTTTGGGACCTTTATCTCCAATTGGGGTTAAGACTGTAGCGACCCGCCGTAAAGTCGTGCTTAAAGACGTTTAGCTTCCATTGGGGCTAGGAGTGTAGCGACCAGCCATAAAGCCGTGTTTTGGGACCCTTAGCCCCCATGGGGGCTAAGAGTATAGCGAACGGCCATAAGGCCGTGCTCTGGGACCTTAGCCCCCATTGGTGTTAAGAGTGTAGCGACCGGCCATAAGGCCATGCTCAGGGAGAAGAAGAATTGCCTATGAGTGCAAAGGTGGCCGTCGTGGGCTTCTGATTTTATAAATTGTACTCAAGGTGTAGTACTTCGTCAGGTTGTTGCTATGCCAGGTTCGTGGTATGGGAGAGCCATTGACGGTCTCAAGGCGATATGTCCTGAGGCGGACTTGAGAAGCAGCTTTGTGCGGGCCTTCCCAGTTGGCCATTAGCTTTCCATGTTTTCCTGCCCGTGCGACAGCGTCCATGCGCCGAAGGACGAGGTCTCCCACCTGAATCAGCTGTAATCGCACCGCGCGGTTATGCAGTCGCGTGATGCGAAGTGTGTAGAGAGCTTCTCGAAGGACAACGTCACCTCACACTGAGGGGAGAAGGTCGAGAGCTTCACGGAGCGCTGCATTGTTCAACTCCTCTTGGAAAGTTGTTAGCCAGTAAGTTTAAAGGGCGGCATCTAATGGTAAAACAGCTTCAGACCCGCAAGCTAGCATGAAAGGGGCTTCACCAGTAGCGGTTTACTCAGTGGTGCGGAGGGACCATAGGACACCATGCAGTTCGTCGACCCACTTTCCTATTGCATCATCAAGTTTCTTCTGTAGGCCATAGAGCATAGACTTATTGGCCGCCTCGGCTTGGCCATTGCCTGAGGGTAAGCCACAGCCGTGAACCACGCCTTAGAGCCCAATTTGCTCAGATAGCCCGTGAGCTTACTGGTATCGAACTGCTTGCTGTTATCAAAGATGATGGCCCGGGGGATGATGTTTCGCCAAATGAACCTTAGTACCTCAGCTGTTGTTATAGAGGCTACGACCTTGGCCTCTATCCATTTAGTGAAGTAATCGACTGCCACAAAGAGATACTTCCGTTCTCCCGTAACTTTGGGGAAAGGACCGAGGATATCCAATTCCCGTGTGACGAATGGCAGGGGGCCGACAATTGGTGTCATAGGCGTGGAGGGGACTCGTTGGATGGGGGCGAACTTCTGGCATTTGTCGTAAGTCCGCAGTAACGTCATGGCATCCTCCCGTAGGATGGGCCAGTAATAGCCAATCCGAATTGCGGTGACAGCTAGGGCACGACCCCCAGCATGTGTACTGCACATGCCTTCGTCCAATTCTTCCAGTATCTTTTTCCCTTCGTCCGGGGTTACACAGCGTAAGAGGGGACGGGCAAAAGATCTTTTGTATAGGATCCCCTCGTACAGGATAAACGAGTTCGACCTCTTTTTCACCTTACCCGCCCCTTTGGGATCCGAGGGCAAGTTACCGTCAGTGAGGTACGTGCGGATGGGATCCATCCATGTCGAGCTCATGTCTAACCATGGAGGTCTCCCATTGAATGGTTTTAGGCTTCCCGTCATCGGATGAGCTCGCTAATTTAAACAAGGCATCGGCCTGTTGGTTCTCCGAACGAGGTATGTGTGTGATTGCAAAATACTTTAGCAACTTAGTGGCTTCTTGTACCCTTCGAACATAGGCGACCATTGTGTCGTCCTTCGCTTCATATGCGTTGTTTAGCCGGCTAACGACTAACTGGGAGTCAGAGAAGGCTTGGACGAAATCAGCTCCCGCAGTGTAACATAGCTCTACCCCCGCGATGAGGGCTTCGTACTCAACTTCATTATTGGATGCTTTAAAGATGAGCTTTAGACCATGCTCGTACCGTGCCCCAGTGGCACTTTCAATGATGAGGCCGACACCACTCCCATCCTTAGTGGACGCGCCATCCACGTATAGGCTCCAGGGCTGCGGGCTCGAATCCCTTCCTCGGCGGACGTCGTGCTCTTGGCCAAAAAGTCATCCAAAGCCTGGGCCTTGATGGCCTTCCGTGGTTTAAAGGCCAAGTCATAGCGGGAGAGTTCGACGGCCCATTTCAAGAGCTGCCCCAAGGCGTCTAGCTTCTGAAGGAAGTTCTTCAAAGGCTGATCCGTTAGGACTAAGATTTTGTGAGCCTCGAAGTAGGGCCTCAGCTTTTGGCTAGCCATCACTAAGGCATACGTGAATTTTTCAATGAGAGGGCAGTTCACCTCCGCCCCTGCCAAGGTGTGGCTTACGTAGTACAGAGGGATCTGCTCCTTAGCCCTTTCGACCACGCGAATAGCGCTGACCACATGCTCTGAGACAGCCAAATATAATACCAAGACTTGCCCTTCTAGGGGGCTGGCGATCTTAGGTAATTGAGCCAGGTAGGTTTTTAAAGCCTGGAAGGCCTCATCCGCTTGCTGGTCCCAATTGAAATTGGCCCATTGTCGTAGGACACGGAAGAACGGTTGGCACTTATCTGCGGATCAGGACATAAATCTGTCCAAAGCGGCTATGCAGCCGGTTAGACGTTGCACTTCTCTTATATTTCGGGGCGGCTTCATGTCGAGGACGACCTGAATTTTGTTCGGGTTAGCTTCAACTTCGCAGCTGCTGATTATGAAGCCAAGGAATTAGCCCGATCGTACCCCAAAGATGCACTTCTTGGGGTTAAGCTTTATGCTGAATGCCGTAGTATGTCAAACGTCTTTATCAGGTCATTGCCATGATCCCCTTCGGTCTTGCTTTTGACAATCTATCGTCAACGTAGACTTTCATGGTTCGGCCAATGAGAGGCTCGAACAGTTTGCTCACCAAGCACTCGTAAGTGGTCCCTGCGTTCTTCAATCCAAAGGGCATCATCTTATAACAGTGGAGGTCCCAGTCACTGATCAACACCGTCTTTTCTTGATCCTCTGGGCAGAGGGGTATCTGGTGATACCCGGAGGAGGCGTCCATGAAACTTAATAAGGCATGTTCGGTCGTAGCATCCACCAACTTGTTAATTTTTGGCAGTGGGTAGCTATCTTTCAGGCAAGCTTTGTTTAGCTCCATGAAATCCACGCACATTCTCCAAGTCCCATTGGGCTTCTTCACTAACACCACATTCGAGACCCATTCAGGGTATTGGCATTCTCAAATGAACCCAAACTCTAGCAACTTCTGTGCTTCAGCGTTGGCAGCGGTAGCCCTCTTCGGGCCCATATGGCGCTTCTTTTGGATGACCGACCGATGACGGGGGTCCGTGTTCAGCCGGTGTTCCATCATAGTCGGGGCGATGCCAGACATCTCTTTAGATCCGAACTCGAAGACGTCTTTATACTCCCGTAAGAGGGAGAACAGTGATTGCTGATCAGGGGTCGTGATATCTTGACCGAGCTGAACGGTGCGATCAGGCCGCTCTTAATCAAGCGGCACTTGCTCCACCTCGCCCGTAGCCTCTGGCCAAGGCCGTGGGGGTTCCGCCGAGGTGAGGGTGTGGATGACCAAGGCTTGCGGGACCACGGTGGTCGGTCTAGTCTTCGCCCGCTTCTCCACGTAGGGCAGACCATCCGGTTCGTGCTCCCTCGCACGCTCTACCAAGGGCCGGATGCTCACCAAGTAACATTCCTGGGCTGTCCGTTGGTCCCCATGCATTTCACCAACCCTGCCGTCATCAGCCTCGAATTGAAGCTGGATGAGGTATGGGGCGATGACAACCTTTACCTTGTGAAGGGTTGTCCACCCCAGGATTACATTGTAGGCTGTGGGTACGTCGACGACCAAAAAGTCAACCTCCAGGTTCTTGGATTTCAGTTTGTTACCAAGGCGCACTGGAAGGCGGATATTCCCCGTAGGATTCACTTCCTGTCCACCAGAGCCCAAGATAGGGTGCACCAAAGGGACGATGTCACGTCCGGGGTATGCGAGCTTCTTGAGACAGTCCCAGGTTATGATGTCAACTGAATTGCCCGTGTCGAACAGAATTTGCCGAACAATAGCGCTTGCTATCTTCATTTCAACGACTAGGGGATCGTTATATGGGGAGGTGAATTGCGGGACTTCTTTTCCGCCAAACACCATTGTCGGGGACCCTCATGTGGGGTCCCTGCTCCGTGGTAAGCACTTAATGTGCAGTTCTGAGTTGAGCTTTCCAAGCTGACCGAGTTATCCCTTCCGCATAGCCCCCGGCTATAGTGGCTACGACCTCCGTCGAGCACTCCTCATCCCATGGCTGGGGTTGAGCGGGCTCCTGCTCCCATCGAAGGAAGCGCGGTCCCCTCTTCAGAAATCGGTCAACCTGACCTTTGTCCGCCAATTCGTGAAGGGCCTTTTTCAGTTCTCGGCATACAATCGTGTTGTGTCTGCTCTGTTCATGGAACGCGCAATATTTCCTCGCGTTCTGCGGTCTAAGGCGATGCAGTCATAGGAGGCGGTCTTCGGAGCATGGGGTGTCCTCTAACCTCCATGAGGATGCTTCGAGCATCGGTGGTGAACCGAGGATCAACTGCCTCCAATTGTGGCCTCCTTTCCCGGGGGTCAAGGTTTCTGTCAGCTCGGTTAAAATTCTTTTCCCCTGGGACTCTGGCCTTCTTCGGAGCGTCGAAGCTATCGGTATAGATCTCAGTGGCGCGAATGAAGTTTGTGGCCTTCCTTAGGGCCTCGACCAGCGTTGTTTCCTTCAGTTCAGCCAAGGAAAACTTGAAGCGGCCGCTCTTGAGACTGTTCAAAAAGGAGGTGTGGGCCACACCGTCATCTGAATCTGGAATCGACATCGCTTCCTGGTGGAAACGCTTGACGAATTCGGCAAGGGACTCATGTGACCCCTGCTTGATTTTTGACAGGTGGATGCTAGTCCACCTTTCTTTGCGGTTGGCGATGAATTGGCTGACAAACTTGTCAGCCAGGTCCTGGAAACATGTGATGCTCCCCGACGGTAGACCATTAAACCATGATTGTGCTACTCCCTTTAAGGTAGCAGGGAAATAGCGGCAACAAGTAGCATCATCTACATCTTGCATGTACACCCCCAGATGCTCTTTCGGGTCTGTCGTTCCGTCATAGAGGTCCAGCATGGGCATCTTAACTTTCCCATAGCGGGGAGCATTGATTACACTGGCGCTGAACGAGGGGAGAAGGGGAGAGCAGTCGGCCGGGCGGCCGTTCCCGACATCTTGATAGGGGTTTCAGGTTGACGCTCAACCTCAACGACAGAAGGACTCGCCCTCTCCTGGCCATGTCTTCAAGCTCTAGGGGGAGACTGGTCACCGTAGCGTGGCTCCTGACCGCGTGCCTTCTTTGCTGGCGGACTTCGGGTGCGCTCTTGATGGGTGTGGTGCTCCGGGCTGGGACGACGCCTGCCAGAGACCTCTTCCTGAGGCTTGGAAGTCTGTTATTGCTCCTCAAACCAGGTTGTCCGCCTAGAATGGGTTGCATAGGGCGTGGAGGCAGTCATTGACTTAGCCGTTGCCCCCTGTGTGGGGCAGCCGGTGTGTCCCAAAGGTACGCGTCGACCTGGTTGCTCCATATAGGGCCGACCGCTTTGGTCTGATTGAGAACTCCTGGTCCTCGCTCTGTGTGACAGAGGGACGGTATCCGCTCTGGCCAGTAGGAGGGCTCGCCATTGTGAGCCGGTACGAGGTCGAAGTGGGGAAGCAGCCTGGTCGAATTAGCCGCCTCCATAACTCTTTTGTCGTGTTCCGAAACCTGGCGAGTGATGGCGTCCGTCATGGTGGACATGAAGTTTTTTAGGGTGTCCACCGTGACGTACGCTTCTAGTTCAAGAGGAGATGGGCTAACTACTCGAGGGCTCACCCGTGAGCTCTCCAAAGCATCCTGCACCTCAGGAGGCGCAGAGGTATTACCCGCGAGGGCCTTATCCCTGCGAGTTTGTGCCCATGTTGCCTCACTTACTACCATCGCTACTGTTCCTTCCCCACAGACGGCGCCAATCTGATTCTAAAGGAAATCTCAAAGGTACAGTTGATGTTGACGTGGGACGAAGGAGCGCGTTTATCTGATAGCTGGCGCGCAACACCTGACGTCCTCTTTCTAGAAGCCCTACCTGCAAAAAAGGCAACCCCGGGTTGTGGCCGTGGAACGCCTCTCTGACGGTCAAGTCAGTTTAGGGTCCCAGTCAAGGGTCAAAAGAGAGAGAGAACGCAAAGAGAGTTCAAAGTATCTGCTATCCAAGCCTTTTCTTGAGGTAGGTAGGTGACTATTTATAGTCTTTTCGAAAAAAAAGTAAAGTAGTAATCTTACCTGGGGCGCCCGTGTGGGCCGCCGGTCTCAGTATGGAAGGGCCCTAGGGGGAGCCCCTAAGGTTGCGTCTCAGGGCTCCTTATCTCATATATGGGCCCAGGGAAGCCGAAAAGGAAGGCCTATTATCCAGGATATAGGCCTAGTCAGTGGGTCCGACTTGGTTAAGCCCACTTAGGAAAAATTGAATTTTTCCCCAATTACTAAGATCATGCCCATTGTGGAGGTAAATAAGGTTTTTACTTCCTATCACTAAGTGCTTGGATGGTGTCTGGTGTCTATGATGAAGATCCTCATACTAGATTATCTAATGTGGTTACTGAGATTTGATTTTTCTTTCAACTTGGCTTCTGGATTATGTTTTTGGCAATGGACTGTTGTAAGGGTGGAGCCAGGATTCAAAGTAAGGGGGGCGAGATTAATAATACACATAACATAAACTTTAATAGTTCTAAAAATGAAGTACGTAGCTAATACATTTAAGAAAGTTATCATCGATGAGATCTCATATTTTGAAAATAAAGCATGATATCGTCATTCGATAGAATTTTTAAAAGACTCAAAAAAAATTACACAAAAGGCATCACAAAGAGTTAAACCCATGACCTCTCAAATAGAGCAATAGACAGCCAACCAATTTGTTATGTACTCCTTTGTGAAATATTTTAGAACTAATTAATACATATCTATTTTTTGTTTACACCAAAATATCCCACATTTCATTTTTTTTCCCCCAAAAAGTTGGGGGGTCAATTCACCCCCTTACCCCTTAGTGGCTCCGCCACTGGGCTGTTGGGTTCTTTAGCGATATGCTGGATAGTTATATTATCTAATTATTATCATGTATACTGAAATTTCAGGAAAATGAAGATTGATATCAGCAGGGCCAGATATTGCACAGGTAGCTTACTTAAAGCCTTTGCATTATAGATTGACATGGATACTAACCTCACTTGTTATTACTAATCATTTTAACTTTGCGGACAACAGGGTGCTTTAAATAGCCTTTCCCCCTTCCCCCATTATTATTTGTTCCTTAATGAAGCGTTTGTGTTTCTGTTTTGAACTGATACCAACATTTGCTATTATTGCATGATTTTGGTTTTTCTGAGTAAAAAATAGCAATTGTGTTGTTAAGTGGGAATATGTACTAGGCTACAAGATTTGGGTGATTATAGATCTCTCTACCCCCCCTCCCTGTTTGTTGATGCTTAGGGTAAGTGAGTTATGTCTATATGTGTTAGGAAGAAAATCCTGGTCTGAGTATTGTCATAATACATAGATGTAGAAATGCTTACTTTATGTTTTGAGTGTTTTCCAGTTGTTGGACTTAAGATTTTGTCCCTTAAATTTCTCCGTTGTTTGCTTGTTGTCTGCACTATTGCAGATAGTGAGATCATCGCAATTCGATGTTGCTGTTGCCTATAGGCACTGAAAAAAACAATTTTTATCTGTCGTACCAAGAATAAAACTAAATTAATTATTTAGGTCAATCCTTCTAATTAATTTAATTGAGCCCAAATGACTTCTAAGTCAAAACCCAAGAAGTCTCCAAGTCAAAGCCTAAATTACGACTCAAGCCCAAACGACTTCGAAGTCAATGCCCGGTCGAAACCCAAGCGACTACCAAGTCAAGGCCCAAGTCAAAGCTTAAGTCAAGGTCAAAGTCAAAGTCAAAGTCAAAGCAAATTACTCCTAAGTCAAATCGATCTAAGATGAGGCCTGATTGAAGGTCCAAAATGAGGTCTAAGTTCATCTTGACTTTTAAAGGATAGGGAGAATTTTTCCTATAAATAGATCCATATCCCCCCTTTATTTAAGGTTGGAAAATTGAAAGAAATAACCAAGACAAACATTCACTTTGAATGAAGATAACAAGCACATGCCATCCTCCCTTGAAGATCAAGTACTTGTCTTGATTGAGATGAAGCTTTTCAGACCTTCTCTCAAGATAAAACTCATCCAAACTCATTCAAGGCGATTGAATCATCAGAGTACTATCATGCCTTGTTTGGTGATCAAAAAAGGAATGGAACTTGAACCCTTAGGCATCAAGTTCCACTCTTTCATGTTTGGTGTGAACTTTAGAGGGATGGAACTTGGTATCCCTATATATCAAGTTCCTCCCTAAACCTATGGCACTTGAACCTCCTACCTTCCCAGGTGTATAAAATCCCCAACCCGGAGGAATCAACACTAATATTTTCTAAAAATAGAAAAATAACCCCCAAAATTCATTTTGGTCCATTGTTATTTGCTCACTGTCATCAATTAGAGAGAAAGAGAGAGAACGTCACTACTAATCGTCGGAACCACGGTCGACGGGGACAATGCATGCTTCACCGACGAACTCATCTGCCTTCAAATGCAGACCCAAATCGCTCAAACAAAGAGAGAAAGAAAGAGGGGGAGAGGATGGTGCTACAGCTGTCGAACACCCCCCCCACCGGCGATGTTGATAAGGACGGTGCCATGGTCAATGCCCATCTGCAATTCGACACAAATTGTCGTTTCATCACCTGTTATGATTTTTTGCCTTTTGATGTGTAATTTTCGTGAGATTTACTTCCAGATCCAAAGTTTGTTGGCTATTGACAAGAGAGAGAGAGAGAGAGAGAGAGAGAGAGAGAGATGATGATGATGATGATGATGTCGCTCAGATGAGACTGCAATTCAAGAGCCCAAGTTTTTTGGGTTCTTTAAGTTGAGTTTCTGAGGATGCTTTTCTTTTGGGAGGAGAGAGAGAAAGAGAGAATGACTGGGAAGGGGAGTTTTGTGCAGGGATTGTCAAATGGGAATGAGGTAAAATGATGATGATGATCATGATAATGATGATGATGATGACGATGATGATGATGATTATTATTATTATTACTATTATTATTATTATTATTATTATCATTATTATTATTATAATACCTAAATACAAAAATAGTTAATTATTAACATGATTACTTCAAAATAGTTAATTACAAAAAAAATTAAATAAAATTAAAGTCCCAAGTTGTAAGGAAATAAGGTTAAAAGTTTGTTTTTACAAAGACAAATAACAATAATTAAACAAGATAACTTATTATAACATATAACTTTTTTAAAATTGAAAATAAAATTTGTTTGATTCCATTCCATAATAGCTAGCCAAACAGTGAGATTAAAACCTTATTCATTCCAGTTCTCTCCAAACACGAGTTCAGAGTTCAAGTTCCATTCCCAACCCCCCAAATATCAAGTCCTGATTCCATTCCATTCCTGTTTTGGTCACCAAACAGGGCCTCATTGTATTCAATATAGATTGTACTCATATACAAATCAATACAAAGATTTAATTTTGTTACTCAAATTCTTATCTAATTTATTTTACACGTCAAATTCATGTTTACAAATTTTTGGCACACTCGGTGAGATCTTTCTACCTCTCATCTCTTCCTCCTTATGATCAAGACTTTCAAGTTTCAAAAGCATCCTCTTCAAAGAGACACGGCCACAAAGAACTTTGCCTCTCAATCTTCAAAGAGGAAGAGTACTGGATCTCTCTCTCGTAGATCCTACAAAACAGACGTCACTTCTAGCAAACAAACTCACACAATGGAGACAAGGAGCATGGCAAAAGTTGATGCGCTGATCGTCGCTAGGCAAACGGTGACGGCCTCACCCAAACTCGAAGGCTTGAAGATGCAACAAAAAATGTCTTCGTGGATGGATGAAATTCAAAACCTCCAGCTTTAGCTTTAGTCTCCACTATGTGAAGTAGAAGACTACTACAGTTAGGGATGGGCATGGGGAGGGTTCGGGTTAGGTTGAGCTATACCCGCACCCATACCCATTTTTAAAAGTCATACCCATACCCATATCCATACCCATCGGGTTTTTTTATGGTTGTACCCATAGCCACACCCATCGAGTTTTTCGGGTTTACGGGTTTTATTTGGATATATATAGAATGCGCAAATTATCACCCATATTCAACCCATATTTGCATACACGGTATATTTGATTAGCAATTTGAAACGACACTACTGAAATTCATGTCGAATAAACTCATAGACGTTAAAAATGTAAAAAAGTTAATTTTTCATTTCTACATAAATAAACACCATACGCTTAGAGTTTCATGCCAAACATTAATTTTTGGATTTTACCCTATTTTGGCTGCCTTTTACTAGCAAGTCGAGTACAAAACCGGGTACGGATTTTAAGAATCCATACCCATACACATACCCATATTCAAACGCAATACCCATACTCGCCAAATACCCATTTTTTCAAAAGTTTTCGTACCCATACTCGCTATAAATGGGGCGGGTTCAGGGCAGATTTTTCGGGTTCGAGTGCAACTCCCATCCTTAACTATAGTAGTGATTCTTCTTCGTCCTAACCAAAAGGGGTCCGCTTGTCAGAAACTGAAGTTGAGTCCTCAAAAATTGTTGTCATGCCTGTTATGATGACCAGGGGTTTAAAACTCGGTTGTTCTGTGCAAGAACGGACGAGTTGACGCGGATTTTAACTTGAGCGATCTAAGTTTTGCAGAAAACTCGGAGTATACCCCGTTTCATAGCAGAACGACCGTTCCACCCATGATGGAACGGGAAACGGGTGATTAGATCGAGGTGAAGAGGACAATTTGTTGACAAGATGTATAATTCCTTTTGATTTTGAATGATTCATTTTGATTTTGTACGATTCCTTTTGATTTCAAATTGAAGAAGACACAGGGAACACGACAAAGAAAGCAGACAAAACAACACAGATCTAAAAAGCACTACAATCTACAAATAAGTGACTGTGAAGCTCCAAATTGTGCATATGTGAGCCTTTAACCGAGATAAACTCATATCTGAGAAATGGAAATTGGGACATACCTTCGTTCGTTGAAGGAGACTTGCTTGCTTTATTGCCCAGAATCGAGGTCAAGCACAAGCACAGAGCACCATTACTGTGACGGTTGCTTCATTGCCCAGGCAAAACTCGCTTGCTTTATTTGCCCAGAATCGGGATATGCAATTCCAACCACCGTTGGAGCCGAGGTACAGAAGCAAGAGAGGCAGAGAAGGAAGAAGGGTTGACCGAGAGAGAGAGAGAGAGAGAGAGAGAGAGAGGAACAGAGCGAAGTAGCGAACTGAGTGCTAGAGAGAGAAGCTTCCGTGACTGGTGAGTTTGGTCAGATTGTGAGAATTGAAGAGGAAAGCAAGACGTTTCCGTGAGTTAGACGGGTTTTGGCTTCCAGAGGAAGCTTGCTTGTGAGTAGTTTTTATTTTTTTTTATATTTTTTTTTTGTTCGTCGACTATGATTTTAAGTATTTATAACTTAAGATTGTATAACTTTTTTTTTGTTCCCAAAGGAAGCTTTTTTTTTTAGACAAGATTCGCCTGGTAAGGTATGAAGTTATGAACTTAAGATTGTATTAATTGTTTTTAATTTTTGTCCACAATAAATTGTTTATGTAGTTTAATTAATTAACTTATATCTTCTTGATCAAGTACTTATATTAATTTTTAGAAAGATATTATAATAATATAATACATTAGTTAATATTTTAATCATATGAAAAAAGCTATAGGATCTTGAATGAAACCGTTTCATAAGAATTTTATTATAAAACATTGTATGTATAACCTAATTTTTGACTTTATATATTTAGTTAGATTTACAGTATCACAATATCTTATTATGATATCCTACGAATTTGAATTGAAAATCTTAGTTTCTAGTTTTGGGCCACAACGATAAACCGATATAAAAATAATACTTTTTTAAATGAAAATGACGATTTTATACATTTAAAATATAATTATATGTTTATATTTTAATTAATTGCAACTCATAATGTTGAGGACATACCAAACTAAATAATGAATAGACGAGTCCTAAATAAGATATTTGATACAAATTATACTGCTTATAAAATTTAAGAAGATAAAATTAGAGCGAAAAATAAGGAGAATTAATGGAACTTCTTCATTCTGAAGTAATGTTAATATACATCTCCATACAGGATTTGAGTTTTCATTTTCCGTTATAGTATCCAACCTTTTTCTGTTATTCGTTTTTTTGTGACATAATAGGTGTCATTCAAACAATAATAATTAAATTTATGTTTACTATGACATTTTCAATTTAAGATGAGGTAATCCTAAATAACTAATTTTTTAAATAAATTATAAAGATTGATAGCTCCTATTTTCATTGATCGATTTCTTATTACAAATTAGAATAGTAAAAAGGCATAAAAGAAAAGTACATACTGATATAGTATTAATTTTAAAGGCTATTTCTTATATTAGTTGTCATTCAAATAACAATAACTACAAATGAGCTCATTATGATATTCCAAACTAAATATGAGGTAATCGTAAACATTTAACTTTATTTAGAATTTTGAAGATTAATAGCTTTTATTGTCATTGATGAATTTGTTAGTACAATAGTACAAAAGCATAAAAATACAATGTTAGCTTTAAAAGTTATTTGTAATATCCGTTATATGTACTATTCTGAAGTTTATTTATTTTTGTACAGGTTTAAAGGGGAAAAAAATGTCAAGACACAATAGCCGTTCTAACGAAGACATTGGGTGGTGCTTTGGTATAACAATTGATGGAAGTAGAGAACAAGTTCAATGCAAATTTTGTAGCAAAGTGATAAGATGTGGTATAACGCGTCTCAAGCAGCATTTAGCTCACAAGACGAGTGACGTTACTCCTTGCCCAGACGTCTCTGCTAAGGTCAAAAGAGACATGATGAGATTGTTGCAAGACTATGAAGAGAAAAAGAGACAAAAAACAAGGATCGCTAGAGACATGGAAGATGAAATAACACAATAATTTAACCGTAATGATTATGTTGATGACGAGGAGGAGGAGGATGCTCAACTAGCACATGCTAGATACCAAAGTTTAGAGTAACATCGGTTTGAACATGATCAACGGGTCCACAGAGCAAACAGGGTACATATTATGGTGAAGGAGGCAGTAGTCGGCCACCAAGTGTTCCCCAAATGCGTCGACCAGCTACTGTTTGATAAACTAGCTCAAGAGGATAAAGGGATATGGCATACGAACAAATTTCAACCCCTGCTGCTAGACTTAGAGCTGTTGAGGTGGAGCTTGAAAAAGATCGAACTAGGACAAAACAATCTAAAGTGAACTCAAGTTGATTGAAAGCGGCAAAGAACAAGATGATTAAGGCATGTGGAAGTTGGGACATAGATACCAACGTGCCATTTACTATGGTGGATTTTGTATATACTAATCCGCTCCTTGAAACTATTTGTGAGGTTGGCCCTGATGTAAGAGCTCCTTCTTCTTATGAACTCTCAGATGTTTCTCTGCCAGAAGCTGCAAAAGAAATTAGACAATGGATTTTTGAAATCGCCCCCAAATGGAAAGAAAGAGGTGTCACCATAATGTGCGACGGTTGGTTTAGTATGACCAAATTGAACCTCATCAATTTTCTTATTTACTCAAATGGTTTCACCGTCTTCCATCAATCAGTTAATGCATAAGATGTACTATGTAAGGATGTTGATTACCTCTTCAACCACATGAAAAAAGTAATAGAATAGGTTGGTCAGAGAAGGTAGTCCAGATAGTGACTGATAATGTAGCTTCAATGAAAGTTGTAGGGAGAACATTGATGGAAGAGTTTCCAAGCTTATACTGGACACCATGTGCGACCCATTGTCTGGACCTCATTTTGGAGGACTTTGCTAAACTCGAACGCGTTAGAGATGTTATAAAGACAGCCAGGATGATCTCAAACTACATCTATAAGTATGATTGGGTTGTAAGCTATATGAAAAGTTTACAAATAATCGAGACATCATAAGACCTGGGATCACTAGGTTTGCGACAAATTTTATCTCTCTTGAAATTTTGGTGCAGTATAAAACTGCCTTAAGAGACATGTGAGAGTCATTTGAGTGGTTCAACTCTAGATTGGGGAAGTCAAAAGATGCAACAGCAAAAGATGTGCCTCAACTCATTCTATCGTCAACTAAAGACGCCTTGTCGTTTTGGAAAAAGGCTTATAAAGTTCTACAACTATTTGAACCTCTTGTCAGGGTATTGAGATAAGTTGATGGTGATGACAAGCCAACCATGGGCTTCATATATGAGGCAATGGAACTGACAAAGCTGGCTATTGACAAAGCAGCTAGGCATAGCAAGAGGTATGAGGCAATCTTTGAGAAAAGATGGAACTTCATGCATATTGATTTGCATGCTGCAGGTATTGAATTAATTTTCTAATTTTTATTACTGTGTTTATATTTTTAAAGCATAATTTATAGATTGTATATCATGTTTCCTTAATGGATAACCTGCTTTATTTTTTACAAGGATGTTTTTTTAATCACCAATACATGTAGCGACAAAGTCAAGATTGGGAAGGCAGAGAGGTGAGAACTAAAGTCCAAAATGTGATAATGAGCTTGGAACCAAATGTTGATAAGCAAATCAACGCAATGCGACAGGTTGCGTGATACAACATATGTCTAATTATTAATTTATTAATTTATCTTCTACATTATATTTCATAGATTTTAACATTGGCATAAATATGCAGATATTTCTTTACAAAGATAGGATGGACTCATTTGGATCATCTACAACTCAAAGGGCAACTACATCATTAATGCCAGGTGACCACAATTTATTCATACGCACACACATATATAATTATATATTTTAAATTTTAAAGTTTGAATTTTCATTATCTAAGATTCTAAGGAATTGTATTTCATGCAGCTGAATGGTGGATACTTCATGGTGGATGTGCACCAGAACTTCAATGCATTTCAGTTAGAGTGTTAAGTCAAACGACTTCTGCCTCTAATTATGGAAGAAATTAGAGCATGTTCAATCGAGTGCACACAAAGGCAAGGAATAGATTAATGTATAAGAAGCTTGATCTCATTGTTTCCTTCGTTACAATCAAAAATTAAAATCGATATGTGCAAGACGAAGGACTGAGGAAGAACTGACTGAGTGTTTCAATCCTATCACCCTGAATTACATATTTGACGTTGATGATCCACTAAATCTTTGGTTGTTCGAAAAGGAGCAACCAGTTTTTCAAGGAGATGACTTGAACTGGTTGAATCTTGATGAAAATGAGGTGAATGCCGCCATCGATATTGAGGATAATGATGATCTCCAACCTGATGCGACCGCTCCATTTCGCTACCATGTTGACCAACAACCACAAGATATGCAAGGCAGTGACTATGAGTCAGATGGACACTTGTCGCCTTCGAGTAGTCATGGTGAAAGCGGAGATGGAGGAAATGGAGGAAACGGAGGTGCAAATGAGATGGGTGCTTCATATTCCTCTAGACCATCAATGGATTACTTTACTGATTGTGGTCGTGGTGTCACTGTTGAAGATGACAGAAGAAGTCGACGTTCTCCAGATGAGCAACCAAGAGAACCGACACAAACTTATTGTCGCGTAAGAAAAGGTAAGGAACTCGTTTAACCACATGGTTATCCAACTGACGCCATGTATGGATATGCAGGTTTCCAAGAAGTTCCATCAAGTTTTACAGGGCCTGGTCTGTTTGCTCCGTCAAGTGGCCATGATGCATGTGGCGGTGTCTTAAACACTTATGGATATAGTTCAACAAATACTAATTGCTCTCCACCGCCTTATCCTTCAGATGAGCCACAATTTGTTGGGTCTGATTCAAGTATACGACATCGAGATAACCCTCTGATAATCAACCAGGGGACTATTAATTACGGGGATCATCATTATCATTAGCCCGCCTTTTATAGTGGTAATTCAACTTTAAGTAAGCAATCTTGGATGGATTCAACAATGTCATCAATCTTCTACCCACAACAAGAGTCATATGGTGTTGATGAGAATAATGATGACACCTATCAAGATCCTCCCCGTCATTCATTTTGGTGGTGATAAATTTTTATGTATTATGGATTTTAGATATGAGTTTGTACCCAATGTACAATAAGATATCTAGTGTGCTTTATCTGTTGTGAACTTCGTAGCTATGGATTGTTTAAACTAATTTTATCTTCTACCATTTGTAGTTTTATACTGTTGTGGGACGTTATAAATATTAACTTATTGTGTTTAACTATTGTAAAAATTATCTCATTACATTAACATAAATTTTTTTTTAAAGTAATATTTTAGATCAAACTTAATGTAGTTTATCTTCCACCTAACATATTTTTTGTTAGGAATAAAATATCAAAACATCTTCTAAAAGTTTGAAATCCAAGACTGTTTATTTTTATCTCTAAACAAGGTTAGCACTTGATCGGTTTGTCCCCACTCCGAAACTCCATGAGTCCAAATATTTTGCTTTAAACAATTCAAACAAACAATCGTCGATTCCTAAAAAACATAAAATTAATCAAATACTCAACGACATGATTATTGTAAATCTTCTACTCATTATGCTTGTTCTTGTCCATATCATGACTGTTTTGATGCTCAATATGCAAGTCTTGAAAAGAGAATTGATGAATTGACTGCCAAAACGGTAGAGATTATGAAAGCGAGAATTACTGAACATTCTCAATGTTTTAATCAAAGTAGGGAGAATTGTAATGAATCTGACTCTTGTTTAGGATCTCCTAAATCAGGAGTTAGTCTTTTTGATGACTTTGAACCTTCTTATTCTGGTAGGCCTGATTTGAATGAAAACATGCCTTTGCCTAGTTTAAAACAAGAAGGTGACCTCCCGAAGTCCCTATCATCAGATCTTGCACCCTGCACTAGCTCACTTGAAAATGTCACTAATGAACAATTTGATTCTGATAGTAAGTTAGAAATTAGCACCATACCTGCAGTAGAATTTCATGATTTGGGTGATTTAAAAGATGTTTCACAGGAGTTGCATTATGAGATACCTGAACTCACTATGCTTGACTTTGATGATAATATTCTGCCTGTAGAGTATGAATCTTTTTCTGGTGAGTTTGGTATCCATGGAAGTTCTGATGATGGTTTTCATGTTGATTATGAGTCATTTTCTTTTAATTCCATCCAGAGTGACTTCCTTCTTGAATCTAGCGAGTCTGAATCTGTTTAGTCTAAGATTATTACCATTGATGATTTTACTTTAGATCAGACTCATATGCATATTGAACTTAAAGGACTTGTGGATTTTGAACCCTTTGCTTTGCCTAGACAGTTCATTCATGCTGATCCAGTTTCTAGGCCTATGACCTCATCACTGGTTGTTTGTGAGTATATTCACTTCATTCCTGAGTGGGCCCAACTGTTTGATAAGTTGAAACGGGCCCTTACCTGTGCTTTCCTGACTAGATGGATGTACTCAATCTGGTTCCAACTCCCTGTGATTCATAGTTCCTATGCTATTGAGAGTTGGGCTTCTGAATTTGATAAGCTATTGCGTGCTCTAACGAGTTTTGATTTGCGTAGCATCTTTTCAGCTTAATATGGAGTGGCTGATACTCCATAAGCTTTATAGTTTGGGTACAACATGTATCCAACCTGGTATGATCGTTCCACTTTTCTTTTCTTTTATTTCTTTTATTTCTTTTTGTATTTAGTTGTATATATTAGGATTTTCCTTTTTATTTCCTTTTTTTTTATTATTTTGTTTATTTGATTCTTTGTTTATTTCATTTTATTTTCATTATTTTTGTTTATTTCATTTGACTTTCATTTTTATTTTCCTTTTTCATCTTCTTTTCATTTTTGTTTCATTTTTGTTTTCCTTTATTTTGTTTTGGATTTCTTTTTTTGTTTAGTTTGCAAATTATTAGGTCTTTGATTTTTGTTTAGTTTTGCTTTTGTAAATATATGTGTGTGTTTGGTTTTGTTTTGATTTTTGTTTTGATTTTGATTTTTGTCTTCTTTTCTTTAGTTTTTAGGGTAGTGGTTTGATTTTCACCTTTTGTGTGTTTCCTTGATTTTAGTTTTGCTTTTTCTTTTTCTTTTTGGTTTTGTTTTGTTTTTAGTTTTGTTTTTGTTTTTGGTCGTGTTTTAGTTGTATATATTCTAGGTTTTTCGGTTGTATAGTTTATGTGCTTGCTTTTTAGCGCCTTGATTCTCCCAATGAGGACATTGTGAAGTTTTGGTGTGGGAGTGAGGTGCCATTTTTTTTGAAAATTTTTGATTATTTTTGTTGTTTTTGGGGACGTTTGTACTTTTTCTGATTAGTTTGAATCCCCTGTGCTTTAGTTGTTAGTTTGTATATAAGTAGGATGTGCATGAGAAGTCTCAAACTTCGAATGTGATATTCTAAGCCCTGATTCTAACTCTAGTTGTTCATTAAAGGTTGAGTAATCCAGTCCTTGTTATCCTTTCATCATTGTCTTTAGGTCGTAGGTTTCTATGAATGATTCTCCCACTAGCTATGGCATGATTACTTTGGAAAAAAAATTGAAAAAAATTGTATGATAAATAAAGAAAAAGAATAAAATTTGGAATGACAAGTATCCCTTTGAGGCATGCGCCACTGGGACCCTTTGACGCACGTGCTACTGGGTGTTACCCTTTGAGGCAATATTGCTACTGGGAAAGCTTGCTTCCAAAGTCAGTATAAGAATAATGTAGTTATGTCAACTAAGTGGGATTGAGTCTGTTCTGGTAAATCTGAGTCCTGGGATGATGATACACTGTCACACAAACACCGGGATGGATTCAAAATCTGGATGATCAATGGGGTGAAAATCAGTGTTTTGATGTCATTTAGAGGTAAAGGGCTTTGATGTACATTTTATGTATATACAGGTTAATAACTGAGTACATGGGTGATTTAGCTGATTAGGAATTGTGCATATGTTTCCCGAGTTTTGTACATATCAGTTTTGAGAAAAACCCAAAAAGATTTTCTTTTATTTTTGAATAATTTTGTGGGTATTTTCACTTTGAAACCCTCACGAGACCTCACTCGTTCACTTGGGAGTCCAAGGGGTTTAAAGGGCTTGTTGCATATGCTAAATGCAATCGTGATTCCTACGACAGTGAGTTAGGATTTTCTTTTCTTTTATTTTCTTTTAGTTAGTTTAGTTATTTTACTCGAGGACGAACAAAATCTTGGTGTGGGAGTATTTGTTTGAGCCAAAAATGATATATTTTTAAGGTACTTTTTCACCAATTTTATGCTCATTTTAATAATATTTTTAAGGTTTTTAATTGATTTTATTTTATTTTGCAGATTTTGAATAAATGCGAAAAATAGGCTTAAATGGCGGAAAAAGCGAGAAAAATAGAGCATTGTCGAAGGTTGAAGAATCGGGCCAAAAATCGATGAAAAACCGGCCAGGAAAGAAGAAGAAAAAAAATAATAATAAAACCAAACCGGTCCAGCCTGAACCGGTTCCCACTTAAACAGCCCCCTCCCCTTCGTCTTCTTCACTCTCTCCACGCATTCTCTTCCTTCTTCGCCCTAACCCCGAACCCAGAACCTGCTCCCTCGACCCCTCGAAACCATCCCAGAAATCACCATCATCGCCATTTCGCTCCTCTCTCTCCCCACCTCATCTCCTCTCTCTCTCTCTACCCCATTCTCTCTCTTCCAGCACACCAAACCCACGTACACCCCCAGCCCACCGAATTCCCGAAACCCAGAACACTCTCTACCCACGGTTTTCCCCAAAACCAAAACCACCACATCGCCACCGTCCACATCTACCTCCAGCACATCACAAATTGACGGTCAAGGTGGAAGGAGATTGGGTATTTAAAGATGGAGACGACGCCATTGAAGCCAAAGCTCGATTTTTAGGTAAATTAGGGTTAGAAATTAGGAGTAGATTAGGTTTAATTTCGTTTAATTTCGTTCAATTTCGTTGTTAATGTTAATTTCGATTTGTGTTCTTCAATTTCGTTCTCTTGTTTTCGAATTTCAGCAATTAGGGTTCGAATTTCAATCGTTTTTGGTTCGATTTTATGTAATTACACTTCAATTCGAGTACGTAGTAGTAGCTTGCAAATTTCAGATCGATTTTGCTCAGTTGGTTGCAATTTTGTTGAATTTCATCCGTTATTCTCTTTCTCCCTGATTTGTCGTTCCGTTCAATTTGGGGTTCTCAGATTAGGTATTCGAATTTAGGGTTCGAATTTTGGTTGAATTGTGAGTAAGGGTTGCAATGTATGGCTTTGAATTTGCTGAATTTGACTCGAGTTGTAAGCTGCTACCATCCTGTTGCTATGCTTTCCCCTGTTTCAGACCAGAGCAGGTTTGATTGCATTCAGTTATGCTAAGCTTGTTTATCATGAGTTCGTTCCTGTTTTTCCTTCTCCCCTGTTTCTGATTCTTCGTTCTCTTCATTTCAGGTTGCTTAATTTCGTTCCCCCTTCCCTATTGCTTAATTAATTGTCATCATCTGCCTTAGTTTAATTCTAGAATAATAAAAGAAATTAGGTTGTTAGTTTTTGAATCATGATTAATTTCAAGTTTAGTTTGGTTAATTGGTTAATCAATATAAAGGTTAGGTTAGGTTTAGGTTGTTGAATTAGGTTATTAAATTACCTTGCATAATTCCATTTAGTTTAATTAGTTAAATTGTTTAGTTTTAAAATGACCATAATTTCACGTTTTTCCCTGTGGACCGACCCTTAAGTATTACGACTGATAATCGAGAGTATTTCAGGTATCATTTTCCTTTTTCTTTAATCCAATTTTCCGTTCCCCCTCAAAAACCACCAACAATGTGTACCCAAGGCATGAATTGGGACTTGCTGTGCATCCTACAAACGAGCAAACTTAGGACTTTCCAAGAATTGGCAACCAAGACGCATGATATAGATGTGACCATAGCTAGTCGTCGTGGCAACTTTTTTTATTCTGCTAAATCAAAGAAGGACAAAGTTGAATTCAAGAAGAAATGCCAAGTTCTCTAAGAACACGACCACAAAAACAATGTCGACCTCCACAAATCAGCCAATTCGGATTACGGGAAAGGTTAAATTGGAGGTCCATAAGAAGGGCATGTCATTCAAGGATGCGATAAAGAAGCATTCCACATTAAAAGAGCTGTAGGAAAAGACGTATGCATTTCCTGATTCGAATTTGTCGAGTATGTTAGATGACTTGTTCGAGAAGGTTGTCATTGAATTACCTAAGCCAAAGTGCCCATAAGTAGTTGGGATGACCACCAACCAAAAATACTACCGGTACCATAGGGTCGTTAGTCACCTTCTTGAAAAGTGCATTACACTCAAGGAGCGCATAATGCGATTGGCTAGGGATGGAAGAATCATTCTAGATTTGGATGAAACAATAGAAGCTAATCGCATGTCCATCCTATATGAGTGTCATGCCCCTTCGTGTCAACAGAGGGTGAACTATTCGGCTCCCTAGGAGAAATACAATTCAACCCCTTGGCTGAAGGAGAAGCTAATCACAATAAAATTTGAGAGTCCGAAGCCAATAGTTCTCTCACTGCTAACCCTGTCTCAACTGCCAAAGACCATTCCCATTTCTAACACCTTAAAGGGTGACAAAGGATGAAAGCTGGCCAAGCGCAAGTCAGGGAAGCAAATGCAAGTCCAGCCACCATCAATTCATCACAAGAAAAGTCAAAGAAGAATGATGTCTGCGAGCAATAAGGAGCATGAAGTTCGGGTCGTCCACCCACTTCACCAAAAATCATCTTGCTCCATTGCCTTAGGAGAATTCTTCCCCAAAAGTTTCTTTCACAAAGTAGTTGTCAACATGACTTCATGCTCTGAATTTGACGATGACAAGACTAATGAAGAATAGGGTATCCCTCTCAAAAGAGACGACAAGGTTGTCGCCCTCCTAGAAGCTTTACCAGTACGCGTGGATTGGCAGCAAATTTTTCACTTGCCAGAGGAGATGCGCGAACAAATT
>JACYFF010031958.1:95356758-95385061 GCA_017589665.1 Selenicereus undatus
TTGTTGCCATTCGCCATGCAAATCTATATGTTGACAAGGTGAAGGATACACCACTTATGCGCAGCCCTACCCAATGTGCCACCTGTAACATGGCCATGACATTCACTGATGATGACTTGTTGTTAGGTTCTAAACCACATAATCGTTCGTTGTTTGTTACCGGATACATTCGGGGGCAAATGGTTAAGGGAATGCTATTGGATGGTGGTTCAGCAGTTGACATCATGCCAAAGTCTTCTATGACCGCCTTGGGAATCACCATCGGAGAATTATCTGAAAACTGAATGATGATACAGGGGTTCAATCTAGAAGGACAGCGTGCAATTGGTATGATTCGCTTAGAATTGACGATTAGCGACTTGACAACATCACCAATTTTTCATGTGATAGACTCCAAGACGTCATACAAGTTGATGCTTGGCCGGCCCTGGTCACATGAACGCAGAGTTGTGGCATCAACCTTCCACCAATGTCTTAAATACTACAAGGAGGGCAAAAAGAAGATAAATGGTGATGTTGCACCATTTACAGTGGTCGAATCACACTTCCCCGAAGGAAACTGTGCCAATAGCTATATCCTGTATCATAGGAAAAGACAATGTAAAGAATGTTTAGGAGGCACGTGCCCCTCCTAGAAATGGTGGTGATGGCAACATCAAGCACAACAACGGAAAGAAGAAATGAGCGGACAATTTTAGTCTCATCTGTTAGGTAAATAACTGTTGCGGTAAACCCAGCCGTGTCAGTCTTCAGGTACATTCCTAAGTTCCATTGAAAGGATGGTGAGTCACCATTTAGTGAATGTACAAGTCCCAAAAGTGCGACCAAGATTGAACGCAAGTTTGAGGAAGCTAGTTAGCTAGCTGTCACGTTCTAAAAGAAAATGGTGTGCTTACCAATTCATAAGGCAAACCCAAGTAAGTTGACCAAGGCTCCTCTTCTTCGTTTCATTGCCTCTTCCAAAGGCTTACTCCAAGAAGAAAGTGACTTGCCGAAGATGCGCACCAGTGATGAGCTTGATTCCAATGCATACAAATTAATGAGGTCTAGTTATGACTTTAGTAAGCCAACATCTTTGGGGCATGTAATCGAAGCTAAGCTTTACAAACTTAACAGTACACAAAAGATCATACAAAGTCAAGAGCACAACGTTTCAATGCCTAAAGTTGGCTTTGGTTACGTGCCACCACAACTCATAAGGATTTCGGGACGGCGTAAGGACAAACAATCCGTTACACAACATATCACAATTGTGGAGGCTGAGGAGGGTAATGATGATGAGGGTGAAAATGCTAAGACCAACTCAAAGATGTTGGTGTTTGACAAGTTGCATCTATCTACGTCATGCCAACACCTTTCCGGCGTTTCATGTTTAGTAGGATGGGAAAGGATAAAATCTTGAAACCCGACCTCTTCATCGTCTCTCATTCTTCCATCATCATCATTTTTTTTAACTATGAAAAAGGCTTAACTTGGGCTAATTGTAGAAATCAAAGTGAAGCCCTTTTTTTATTGTTGCTTGCCATGTCGAAAAATTCATGCTTTTCTGGTGAGATTCATTGGATTGAGGAGAGAGAGAGAAATGGAAGCAGTTGGTCAGCCTCTTTTTTTATCCTTTCAGTTTAGAAAGGGAAAAAAAAGATTTTTCTATGCGGGCATATTTAATAAATAAAGATCCATAGAAGGGAAATGTGTAGAAGCCAAGACTTAAAAAAAAGTGGGCTTATCACTTTAAGAAATGTGGGTTTATGTCAAAGAGAGAGAAAATATGGTTCTTTGGCTTAGGAAATTAAGCATCTTTCTTTGCTGATTTCTCTTCAATTTGACCCAATTTGCCATACTATGCTTAGAGGCGATTGCCATTTTTTTGTTTGATAATTATTAGCAATAACAGTTTGACTTTGGCAAAAAATAAATCCAAAGAAGCTCCTTGTTATGTTGAAAGATCTTGTCATGCCTTGTTGATGCTCTTATTGACAGTACATGTTGAAAGATTTTGTGCTTGCTTGTGTCGTCGCAACGTCATGCTCATTTGTTGTCGCATTTTTTTGTGTCGTTGTAACGTCATGTTTACATGTTGAAAGGTCGCATTTTTTGTTGTTGTCGCTTGTGCTGTTTGGCCACTAAGAAAAATCATTTATATGCCCAGATTCTTCTTTTTTTCGTTGCATTTGCACAATCGCTTATGGAGGTTGGTAAGCCACTTGAAGGCCCACTTGCGAGCATGGTTTACTGTTAACCCTTTGGGGCCTAAAATGGAAATCCACACGCCTAAAAGTGGTGCAAGGACATGAAGACCTACTTGCGGACGTGGTTTACCGTCAAGCCTTTGGGGCCTAAAAAGGAAACCCACACGCCTAAAAGTGGTGCGAAGACTTAAAGAATCACTTGCGAACGCGGTTTACTGTTAGGCCTTTTGGGGTCTAAAACGGGAACCCACAAGAAAAAAATTGGTACGAGTATTGAGAAGCAGCTCGGCGTCAGAAAACTAATGTCTTTGATTGCTTTTCTTTCATGCCCTTCCTTTTTTGCACTTGTTTATGCTTGGTGCCGTTTTATTTGTTGGTTTCCTCTCTGGAAAAGAGCTGGACTTGGTGTTCTCTATTTTTAGGAGATTCATAATGGTTCACCTTAAAAAATTTCAACGAGACGGCAAGTTTGTCCTTTCCATTGTAAATAAGGAGGATGACAAACCCCAGTCAGGGAGCTCCTTCCATGTTCACTATTCCTTGCGCAGGTCAAAAGCCAATCAAACGGCCTCCTATAGTGTCATCGTCTTTTCCTCCAAATTTGTCGATTCGAATGGAGAAAGGCATGGAGTATCACTCGGTCGGGTATTTTTGGGTATTTTCTCCAGAGCATGTACCATGACAAGTCTTCATTATCGAGATCCCTATGCTTTGGCGACATATCATATCTGGGCAATTCTGATGGAGACCAAATATGCTACTGTATGGAGAATTTGATTACATCCCCTTGTACTGGGAATGGACAGCGCATGTGCTTGTTTGCTTTGATGAGCACTTAAGGAGTTGTTCACTATGTCAAGCAATGTATGCCTCGCTTTACTCCTATAGCTGCGATATTCAGATTCTACGTGCCTTTTGCGAGAGCTTGTGTCCTACCATCAATACTCTTAACGCCATGTCTGGGGAAATATCTATCTCTCTGTGGGACTTACATAGACTTGGCGATCTTCCAATCAATGACAAGATATATGACGAGGCCATCCCTAGCATCCAAGCTTTCGACTATCGAGATAAGCAAAATTTGAAGATCATCCCATCTTCTTGCAGATTCTTATTTGCTGCTTTTAAAAGTCTAGAAAAGGCACATAAGTCTGAGAATGGAGTTAGTGCTAAAATTTTGATTGAATTTTGGTGCAAGAAAAGGTTTATCCATAACCCTCCAACGCGTTGTTGTCGTCGCAGTTCAACTACCACGAGGACTCAAAACCCCAGCGGCCAAATTCAGGCCCAAGATATTTGTTGGAGTTGAGATGAATTAGATGTTTCAGAAGCCTTTGGGTTCCCAAAAAGAAGAGAGAGCAATTATCTTGCTACCTTCTTATCATGTTGGCTACGTGTCCTTCCACTCCTTAAGACCGAGGAGAGATTTATTCACCCATGAACTTTTGAGATCGCTAATTTGTTGGCATCTAGCTCCACCTTTAGTCTGACTATACCTGTGTTAGCAAGCATCTATCATGGTCTTTACCGGATTACTAATGCCGTGAAACCTTCTTATTCACGTTCATTATTTCCTTGTCACTACCTTTATGGATGAATTGCTCAATACTTTAAGACTCATCATGTACTGCAGTCTGCCCCTGCAGGTCCTTTGATGGTACGTCCCAAATGATACGTTACAACATTGGTAATGCTCGAGAGCTATAAATGAAGGGGGGTCCCTGACTTAGGATTTCTTATGTTAGGAAGGAATCGATTGAAGACCGTTATTTATAATGGAGATTTGGACGGTGACAAATTAAGTTACTTAATCTCTCTTCGAGATAAACTACTTCCCATTCGTCGGGGCGCCACTTTCCATGTTGAATCCTACAGTCTACATCGATTTAGCAGATAGTTTGGGTTTTGCCAAGGGATTCTCAGGATGCTTCTTGAGGATCTTGGCACCTGAGTAGTGTCGCATGATAACGCAATTCGATATTGAAAGCAACTCTTATTCCCGGAGACCATGTCTCACGGTGTTCTACTAATTTTTATAAGTTGAGGTGACATATTGACTTAGTGCCAAGGAGCGGCATGGTAGAACACCCTGAGACATGGTCCCCAGGAATAAGAGCCGCTTCTAATATCGAAAGGCGTCGTTATATGACACTACGCGGGTGCGAGGATCCTCAAGAAGTATCCAGGGATTCCCCTGGCAGAACCCAAACTGTCTGCTAAATCGATATGGACTGTAGAGCTCAACATACAAAGTGGCGCCTCGACGAATGAGAAGGAAGTCATCTCAAAGGGAGATTAAGTAACTTGCTTCGTCCTCATTCGGATCTTCATTATCCATGAGGGTCTTTGATCGATTACTTCCTAACATAAGAAATCCTAAGTCAAGGACTCTCCCTTCATGTATAGCTGTCGAGCATTACCAATGTTGTAACGTATCATTTGGGACCCAAAGTAGCGCACCATCAGACGACCTGCAGGGGCAGGCTGCAGTACATGATGAGTCTTAAAGTAGTGAGCAAGTCATCCATAAAGGTAGTGACAAGGAAAGAATGACCGCAAATAAGAAGGTTTCACGGCATTAGTAATCCGGTTACGACCACGATAGATGCTTGCTAACACAGCTATCGTCGGACAAAAGGTGGAGCCAAATGCCATCAAATTAGCGGTCTCAAAAGTTCCTGGGTGAATAAACCTCTCCCCAGTCTCAAAGAGTACAAAGACACATAGTCAACATGATAAGAAGGCAGCAAGATAAGTGCTCTCTCTTCTCTTTGGGAACCCCAAGGCTTCTAAAACATCTAATTCATCTCAACTCCAACAAATATCTGAGGTCTGAATTTGGCCGCTGGGGTTTTAAGTCCTCATGGTAGTTGAACTGCGACGGCAACAGCATGTTGGCTGGTTATGAATAAGCCTTTTCTTGCACCAAAAGTCAATCCAAATTTTAGCACTAACTCCTTTCTCGGAGTTATGCGCCTTGTCTAGACTTCTAAAAGCAGCAAATGAGAATCTGCAAGAAGATGGGATGATCTTCAAATTTTGCTTATCTCGATAGTCGAAAACTTGGATACTAAGGACGGCCTCGTCATGTATCCTGTCGTTGATTGGAAGATCGCCAAGTCTATGTAAGTCCCACAGGGAGATAGATATTTCCCCATACATGGTGTGAAGAGTATTGATGGTAGGACACAAGCTCTCACAAAAGGAACATAGAATCTGAATATCGTGGTTGTAGGAGTAAAGCGAGGCGTACACTGCTTGATATAATGAACAATTCCTCAAGCACTCATCAAAGCAAAAAAGCACATGCGTTGTCCATTCCAAGTACATGGGGATGTAATCAAATTCTCGATATAGTAGCATATTTGGTCTCCATCTGAATTGCCCATATATGATATGTCACCCAAGCATGGGAAATTCGGTGATGAAGACTTGTCATGGTACATGCTCTTGCGAAAATACCCGACGGAGTGATACTCCGTGCCTTTCTCCACTCGGGTCGACGAATTTGGAGGCATTTGATTGGCTTTCGACCTGCGCAAGAAACGGTGAACACGGAATGAGCTCCCTGACTGGGGTTTGTCATCCTCCTTATCTACAATGGAAAGGACAAGCTTGTCGTCTCGTTGAAATTTCTTAAGGTGAACCATTATGAATCACTTGAAAATAGAGAAACACAAAGCCAAGCTCTACCCAAGCAGAAACAAGTACAAAAAGGGGGGATGAAAGAAAAGAAATCAAAGACATTAGTTTTCTTGCGCTGAGCTGCTCCTCACTACTCGTACCACTTCTTGGCATGTGGGTTCCCGTTTTAGGCCTATCGGTAAACTGCGTTCGCAAGTGGTTTTTCAAATCTTCATACCAATTTTTTGGCGTGTGAGTTTCCGTTTTAGGCCCCAAAAGGCCTAACGGTAAACCGCGTTCGCAAGTGGTTCTTTAAATCTTCATACCACTTTTTTGGCGTGTGGGTTCCCGTTTTAGGCCCAAGGGTAAACTGTGTTCGCAAGTGGCAGTGACCTCTAAGCAAAATATGGCAAATTGGGTCAAAATGAAGTGAGATTAACAAGGGCAGATGCTTAATTTTCTAAGCCTAAGACCCATATTTCATTTCTCTTTGACAAGCCCACATTTCTTAAAGTGATAAACCCACAATTTTTTTTGAAAAAAAAGTCATGGCTTCTCTACATTTTCCTTCTATGGATATCTATTTATTAAATATGCCCACATAAATAATATCTTTTTCCTTTCTTTCCAAACCAAAAGGATAAAAAAAAAAGAGGCTCACTGTCAGCTTCCATTTCTCTTTCTCTCTCCTTAGTGCACCCAATTCTAGCCAGAAAAAACATGAATTTTTCTACACGGAAATCAAGCAACAATAAGAAAAGGGGGCACACCTTGATTTCTATAATCAACCACAAAGTTAAGCCATTTTCACAATTGCCTATCAAAAAAAATGATGATGAAGAAAGAATGAGAGAAGATGGAGAAGAAGTGGGGTTGCTGAGAAATTCTAAGAAGAAAAGCCAAAAATTCCAGCAACTCTACTTCGAGACACTCTGCTGATTCAATATGGGTTGATTTTATTGGCCGGCTTCATCATCCTAACTTTGTCGAGCTATTGGGCATTGTAGTGAAAACGATCAAAAGCTTATTGTCTACAAATTCATGACTGATGGAAGCTCTGGAAACCCATCTATTTTGGAGAATGATGCCTTTTTCTCTCCTCGAAGAACCCAATTGTCAATACAAACCCAGCCCAAGCCACCCAAAAAAAAAAAAATCAAGCCACAAATCCAGCATTTGGTGAAACCGACGTGAAGAACCTACCTCTGATCAAAAAAAGTTGATTTTTTTTTATGCTTAGGCAAACTACGTCTCAGCAGTAATTGTGGAAAAAAGCTTACTCCTAAAAAAACGAAAGGAAAAGAAGGAAAGTTTAGAAATTTGATATCTTTGTCGGCCACAAGGATCGAAAATGGTGGTGGAAAGATCAAGTTTTGGGGGAGCTCCCGCCGTGAACCGGTAGCAGTAAAAGATGAAGTTTTTCATGTTCTCGGGTCTGGGGGCCAAGGAGGAGAAGAGGAAGAAAAGGGAGTAGGGATATGTCATATGAGCTGCACTTGTAACATAAGTAAAGCAGGGCGAGCTTTGCGTTGGTTGTGAGAGAAAGCCAAAACTAGGCCTGGCCCGTAGAAGAAGAAAAGTGGGTGAGACGTCACGTGAACTGCCAACGCTGTTTAAGTGAAGTAAACAACAAGGCCAAGCGCTGGGCTTTGGGTTGGACAAAATCTGGGCCAAGCCCGCCTGAGAAAGAAATGAAAAGGAGGAATATGGGTCGCGGCTTGAAAGCGAACTGGCCCGAAATGAGAGGGAGAGCAGGCTGATGGATCAGAGCGCTGGCTTCGCCTACTGTTGGGCAGCTAAGAGTGCCCAGACCGGAGAAGTGGGTGAAAGAGAAAGCAAGGCTGGGTCATGTCCTTGTTCTTCATCATGCCACTTGATCCAGTCCTTTTTCTCTCAATTATTTTGGCTAACAATTTGTTCACTTACTCAAATGTTTATAATTTTTGCAAAATCAGCAAAAAACATTGGAATCTATTTAAGTCATTTGTTGTGAGCCAATGATAGATTAAAAAAAAAAGAGGAAAATCAAGACATTAGTCACGTTTTAAACAATACAAATCTTGTACGTGACCTTGTCTCGAGGAAGCAATTTGTAAACACTAAAAAAATATTTATGTGCCGTACCAAGAATAAAATAAAATTATTTATTTAGGCCAATCCTTTTAATTAATTTAATTAAGCCCAAATGACTTTAAAATTAAAAACCAAGGGACCTCCAAGTCAAAGCCTAAATCACAACCCAAGTTCAAACGACTTCTAAGTCAAGGGTCGGTCGAAGCCCAAGAGACTCCCTAGTCAAGGGCTAAGTCAAAGCTTAAGTCAAGACCCAAGTCAAAGTCAAAGTCAAAACAAACGACTCCTAAGTCAAATCGATCTAATATTGAGGCCCAATTGAATGCCCAAAATGAGATCCAAGTCTGTCTTGACTTTTAAAGGGCAGGGGAGATTTTTCCTATAAATAGGCGCCTATCCCCCCTTTATTTAAGGTTGGAAAATTGAAAGACATCACCAAGACCCAAACATTCATTCCTTGAAGGAATATAACAAGCACGTGTCATCCTCCCTCAAAGATCAAGTATTCGTCTTGATTGAGATTGAGCCTTTCAGGCCCTCTCCCAATATAAAGTTCATCCAAACTCATTCAAGGAGATCGTCAGAGGATTACTCTCATTATATTTAATAGAGGTTGTACTCATATACAAAATCAATACAAAGATTCAATCTTGTTACTCAAATTCTTATTTAATTTATTTTAGACTTGAAATTTGTGTTTATAATTGCTTAAAAAATCACCATGAATTTGTGAGTAAGATACGTTACACCGTGAAACTCAATGTCGCAGACATTCTTTTAGATGCGATTGATGATTGGTTGGTTGCTTGGTTTATTTTTAGCATTTTTTATTTTTCTCTAACTATTGTTACTGGATTTAATTTTGTTTACAGCATTCTTGTCATTTCTGACTATCTTAAATTAAAATGAAATGTGCTTGTTTCGTGGTAATGCTATCACATCAAAGCTGTTTTAATGTTTGGGAAGATAGTGTTTAATTACCTCATAGCCATTTGTCTCTCTTGCAATTGGTTTGCCTTCTGAGATGGATCAGAGGATGGCCTTCGAAGAGAGAGTGAACAGGCACAGTATTCAACAATTACGGAATTTAGTTGATAAGAACTTATGCCTTACCTTTGGGGATTGACTAGTTAATGTTTTTAATACTCAATACAAGCCTGGTGTGTGTATATCCACAACGATTGCATTGTTACATATAGCTCGCCTCCCTAATGTGATCTATTCGCAGTGCGTTTTGATGAGGATTGCTTTCCCCTTTTTAATCCCAATCATTGATTGCTGGAGCTGACGATGGCACTTGATGGTAACCCTTAGAGATGTGATAACATGCTATGATGGCATTATGAGAAATAACAGCAGCAATACCACTATTCAATTTGAAATGTACGAGTAAATCTCTATGATTATGATAAGATCACACCCATACTAGAGGCATATCAGAGTGTCATCCCTCTTTTCATGTGTTGTGCAGCCTCTATTAGCCACTGAATTCTTGAATGGTGATTTTCATGGGTTCCACTATTATCAGTGATTCCATGGTGAAGACCCTCAAACAAAGTTACCTATTGGTCACTGTTTCTTGGGTTTGCTCGCAGCCTTTTCCTTGTACACTATGTTTTTTTATAAACAAAATTAGTTCAAACTGTTCTACCATCACAGTTTGATTGTTGTGATAATACTCTTAATCTGTGAAAGTGAGATGATATACTTAGGTTTGAACCGGGATATCATGGCAGCAGTGATCAATGAGATTCTTACATCCTTGTTCTTCAAAAGTCCCAAAGATGTTACAAAATTTTTGGGCTCTCTTTAGCCTCTTCGCTTCAGGTTGTAGTGTTGGCTTGGATAAGTTATTTATTCCCATCTCTGAATTGCAAATCATCCAGCGGCAAACCCAACATATTTATCCCTGTTATTTCAGTATGGATGTTCATGTAATAAATTGATTCAGTTGCTGTTTGAAGGTTATGTTCAACTTCTTGAAGTGTCATTTGCCTATTTTATTTCATGTCTTCAGTGCTTCAAGAAACATGGTAGTATAGGAGTGATTCAGCCATTCTGAAAATTGTGCAGCAGGTATGACTTTTAGATCTTGAGTTGTAGATAAGTTTAAGATGTGCTCTGTAAGTTGAGTTGAGGTTGTGGCGGTCTTTTCCATCAAAAGTTGCCATTTTTTAATGTGTTTTTCTTAGGAAAATCTACATTTTGGGGATTTACAATAATGCTATCATGGACATGGTGAGAAATGTCAACAACGATTTCAGTATTCTATCTGAATATGTGGTAGGTAAATATCTGTAGTTCTGTGAAGATCATACCTATTTTAGAGGTGAAAATCATGGTGTTGCTCCCCATCATGGGTTGCGCGGTCTCTATTGCCCACCGAATGCTTGGATTGTGTTTTGTAGGTTCTGCTATTATGAGTCTATGGTGAAGTCCATTGCACAAAATTATCTAATTCAGTATCTAAGACTTGGTTTTTCTTTCAGCGTTGCTTCCACCTTATGTTATTGGCTGTGGGTGTTGGGTTCCTTGGTGATTATATAGAAACTGCTGTTATCCAGTCATTGTTTTGCTTACTGAAGTTACCGGTAAATGAAAGACAATTTGAGCAACCCTAGTTATGGAGTGTGGTACAGGTAGCTTTTCCCGTATGCAGATCTCTATCCTTGATTTTGATTCAAAATAGGTGCGGTTTTTTATTAATAGAGGCCTCGAATTACATGAGTTAATTGGGACCCTGAATTTCTTTTGGTAAATTTGTTCACCTATTGATGAAAATATGAGGATGGATGTTTTCAGATTAATTGTACCTTAGTTGCTGTTGCAAAAAATTTTCTAGTAAATAGGTGGTGTAAAAGTTAGCAGCAGGCAAGGATTCAAGTTACAATCAAAAGTTGCCATTTTTGGGTGCTTTGGATTCGACTAATCCTATAATGGCCCTGTGAGTAAATATCAGCAGTCATTTTTTAAAGGTTCATTTTAGGGTCTTTGGTCCTCCCTTGAATTGGAGTTGAGCTACTATTGGCCTATAAATGATAGAAATATGTCATCATTGATTTTTCTTGATTCACAAGAGTCAAACCTAAGGCCTTGTTTAAGGAGAACGAGTGCCTAACCCCTTGATCCAAATTCCAATCTGTATTGGTATTTCAATCTTTTATTTGAATATGCGATCGGTAAATATCTATGAATCTGATGAGACAGAATCTACAGGTGAATCAGAGTTTGCTATAGAATGCTTGGATGGTGATTTTATTAGGTTCTATTACTGTCAGTCTATGATGAAGATCCTCACACAAGATTATCCAATCAGGTAACTAAGACTTGATTTTTCTTTCAATCTTACTTCCAGACTGTGTTGTTGCCTTGTTGGTAATGGGAGTACTGGGTTCTTTAGTAATCTGCCAGAAAGTTATATTATCCAATTTATGGTTGTCATAATTAGATTTCATGAAAATGAAGAATAATGTCAGCAAGCCTGAATATGGCACAGGTAACCTCCACCACTGTGGAAATCTCTATCTTTGGTTTTGTTTCTAAATTTGTGTGGTTTTTATATGTAGATTCCTTGAATTGAATGAGTTATTAGGGATAGTATGGGGTGCCTTCAGTTTCTTTTGTTATGTTTGTTCTTCTAACAGTTAAGCATATGTAGATATCTCAGGTTCACCATACCTTGGTTGTCATTGGAGAAAATTGTCATACAAATAGGTTGTGGCGTTGTGCAGAAGTTGGCATAAGTTGTCGCTCCATGAAAGTTAGTTCCTGTGGTTGCAATCAACCTTATTTGAAGTTCATGCTCTATGTTTCTCTACCTGTCTATGTGTTACAATTTAACATTTCATTTTTCTTTGGACAAGAACAGCTACACAAATGATAAGGATTATCTTCCTTAAAGCTTAGACGGCCTGCCAAATACTAGAGGGCTTTCTTCAACTTAAGGTTATAGATATGTTTATGGTTCTTCTAGGACTTTGCTTCCTTCTGAGATTTGTTTCCTTTGGCGTGGTGAACTTGCAATCAGGCAAATATAAGCAGCAATAGAAGTAGATTCTAGAAATTCTGTAGCCTACTGTTTGTCATGCTAATTCAGTACTTGTGACAATTCCTCATGACCTCTTTCGCCATGCCCGAGCTTATTATTTTCTGGTTTATGTGGTACTAGCGAGATGCTTAATTCACCTTTTGGTACGTAATATTACTTCGTATTATAGAAGCCAATCTGTTTTCATGGCAACTAGTGTTTTTAGATTTTGTAAATGATTTTTTAACTTGATCTTGGTTAGAGTTCTTGCTAATATTGTGCTAGCTTGCCTCGTGGCGTGGCATGTGTGAAGTTCTGACTGCAATTCCTCGTAGCCAAAAGCTGAAAAACGTTTTCAGTGTGATTGACTGGCCCTTTTCTTTTCTTTTAAAGTTTTGTTACGGTGCTTGATGCCTTTAATGGAAGTGATCCAATTTGCAATGTTTTGATGTTGCTTAAACGTGTTTTTTGCAGTAATGCAATCATACAAAAGGTGTTTAGGACTATTCTAGCTATGATGTGGTGCTGTTGTTCACTTTTGTATCTTAGCCCTCTCCCCTGAACAAGCTTTGTTTGACTTTGACTGACTCATTTCATCACACTTCTCAAGTGCAATTGATTTTGAAAGAGCTACATGAGGAGACAGTCTCATGAGATTTGTGTGCATTTATGTTTATCTTTCCATTATTTATACAAGCATTTTACTATTTTATGTCCTCAGTCTCCCTTGATTTCGACATGTGTGGTAGATCGAAGAGCTAAAAAATACTATGGCAAACATGATCCATTTTGTCACCTTCATATCCCTGCTTCAAATTACTAATGGAATTACAGTGATAGTTGGTAAACCAATAACGACAATCAAGGTAAAATTCTTTTCATATATTATAAGATAAAGATATAGCCTTAATATATAATTTGTATATGATATTCTTTTGCTGTTGATATCTAGTAAATCATTCTAAGCACTAAATTCTAAGGAGCACATATGACCACATGATTCCAAATTTCACGAAAGTTTAAATTATTCAATATAAGTAATGCTTGCCAATGCAATGCGATCCTTATTTCATGTCTTATCCTTTCAAAGAAAATTGTACTTGCACTTATAATAATGTCAAAATCTCCGGAGATGATGATAATATGACAAAATTTGAAGGCCTTACTTTTCATAGAATTATGAGATTAGAGAACGCTAAAAACATTTTTGATTGTGATGACCTAAAAGTATTATATCTCAACAAAGCAGCATGAGAAGTGAATACCAGAATGTATCATATGTTCAGTATACAAATGAACGCATTGGAGGGTGTTCAATACTCCTATCAAGACACCTAATAGAAGAATCAACAAAGAAGATCTTGCATGGGCTAATTTGCTATCTTGAAAACTAGTTTCTTGACCTAGAACTCAGAAATAAAGTTTGGGAAATGGTAACTGTCGACCCAATTAATGTATAAGATTTTGATGGTAACAATCCAAATGTACTAGTCAATATGTTGTGCTTGAGTTGTGTGTTGAGACAAGATCCGAAAAATACTTAGTGCGATTCGTATGAGTTTGGAGCATCAAAGTCGATACATGTGCAAGGAGTCCAGCTGATAACAAGAGTCTTAGGTTTTGTATATGCTTTATTCTTTTAGATTCTTATTAATATGCCAATTAGAAGGTCCTTGACGTAGTGTTTGCTTTGAGTGGTTTTGAGGGATCTCAGAATAATACCTCAGAACAGTTACGAGAAGTCAAGTCTGCAATGTTTTGAGACCAAAAATAAAAAATGAGTTTCAAGGTTTTTAAAATGATGTTTTACTGTCGAATTTCATGAAATAATTGGGATTAATTTTCCTAATGTCATTTGAGTCTAAAACGGTTTCTTCCTTTGTAAATAATGTTGAGCGATTTGATCCTACTTTTTAGGGATTTTTAGGGAAGAATGTTTACCAATTAAGTAATCCTACTTTTTAGGGACTGGCTAAGATAGTGGAGAAATGTGGGGGATTGACTATTGGAGTTTATCAGTTCAAAGAAGTGGTTTTCACTTCTCCCAATTCTTGCACCACAAGCACTTAGTGGAATAATTGTTCCTCTTTCCCACTCACACACATTCCTCTATTTAAGTTGCCTTTTTCCCTCAGTGTTTTTCAAGGTTTTCCAAGTGTTAAAAATTGTCTTTGTGACTCAGAATTTTTTGTGAGAAAAACCTTCAAAGAGAGTGCTAAAATCAAGTCTTCAGTATTGGTAAAATAGGAATTGTATTGTACCTTACGTTCAATTTGTTTAGAAGCATTCAAGTAAGGTGTTGTTATCTCTTTTCCACCAGTGACATAAGAGTTTGTACAAGTCTTGGGAGACGTTGGACGTGGTGTCTGTAAGAGTTTGTCCAAGCCTTGGGGGATGTTGGACGTGGTATTAGTAAATAGGGTCTCGTGGTAGACTAAGTTACGTGTGTGAATGTTACATGTGTAACGTGTTTAGCCCGTCTAGTGAAAGTCTTGCTGAAATCTTACAATGGTAGGTCGTGGTTTTTATTCCTCAACTAGGCCAGAGGTGGTTTTCCACCTAAAAACACTGCGTCTCCTTTATTATTTTCACAATTAGCTTTGTTTCTGCTTCACTCAAAGCACACATTCTAAACAGTTTTCACGAGTGTTCTGAAACAATTAAAAACATTGGTAGGCACAATTCACCCCACTCTTGCATCCTTGTGCGATTAAATTCAACAAGTGGTATCAGAGCGGAGTTCTCATACCTATGTTAACACATTGAGAGATCGTGAAAAGGTGAGTGAACCAAAAGGAATTTTGGAGGGTCAATCTATGACTCGACCACCATACTTCAATCGACAACATTACAATTGGTGGAAGAATCGTATGGAGAATTCCATTCAGGCTTATGACTATGAGCTATGGATGATCATTGAGAATGGTCCTTACGTTCCAATGAAGACCACGGAATATGGCAAGACCGCCCCTAAGAAGCCAAATGAGTTCGACTCAGATGACCTCAAAAAGATGGAGAAAAACGCTAGGGCCAAGAAGCTGTTGTACTTTGGTCTTTGACTAGATGAGTGCACATGCATCTCATAGTGTGAGTCTGTGAAGGATATATGGAATGCATTTCGCGTGGCTCATGAAGGAACCAACCAGATCAAACAGTCTAGGATCGAGCTATTAATGAGAAAATACGAGCTGTTCGAAATGAGCGACAAAGAGACGGTGATGGATATGTACACTCGTTTTACCTACATCACCAATAAGCTGAAATCGTTGGGGAAATCCTTTACCACTGAAGAATTGGTAAGAAATATCTTACCATTTTTACCTCAATCATGGGAAACGAAAGTAACAACCATCCAGGAAGCAAAGAAGATGAACGAGATCTCTTTGAATGAGCTCATTGGGAACCTTTAGACATACGAATTGAGGAAAAGCTCCCAGGTGAAGGAAGAAACAAAGAAAGACCGAGGCCTTGCTCTAAAGGCTGTGGAAAGTGATGATTCAGATTTGGATGATAAAGAAATAGCCATGATAACCCGGAAGTTCAAGAAATTCTTCAAGAAGGCTGGAGGGAACTTCAAGAAGGGAATTACTAGAAAGCCAAGGATTAGTGACCGTGATCAGTCCTCGGGTTGCTTCAGATGTGGGAAACATGATCGCATCGTGAAGAGTTACCCCATGCAGAAGGAGGAATAGGGGTCAGACCAGTTCCGGAACCATGGCAAGAGACCGCAACAAAGCAGCTCTGCAAGGTGTTTCACTAAGGCTATGATGGCAGCCTGGGCTGAGACTTTAGAGGAAGAAGACGGCTCTCAAGAAGAAGAAGTTGCAGTAGCCCTCACGGCCAGAAGTGAATCTAAATCAGACTTTGAACCGGTCGAAAGCTTGTCCCAACTCAAGGATAAGGTACGTGGTCTTAGCAAAGCTAAAGTTCAGAAATTATTGCTCACTTTAATGGATGAATGTGATGTAATAAATGCTGAGAATTGTATGCTTAAAGATGTTTGTTCCAAATCGAAAAAGGATGTTAGAATGCTTGAAATGAACAAACAAGAACTTGAACGTGTGAATGAAATCCTCAAATGCGAAAAATTTAAGGCAGATGAAAAGATCATTACCTTATGTAAAGACCTTGACACGCTTAAAGACCTCATGAGCATGAGAGAGAAGACGTTTAACACTAATCTCTCAAGGCTGGAAAGTGAGTCCTTAGACCTGAAACTTAGGCTAGAATCCTTGGTGAGCAAAAACAACCAGCTACTTGAAAAGGCCCATAAGGCTGAACCTGATCTCGCTCAGAATAGGAGCTGGAACAGTTCCTCAAAAGCGCTTAATTGGCTAAACACTCACCATAGTCGAAACAAAAAGGGACTAGGATTTGTGAATATGCGTGTCATTAAACCAGCAAACAAAAAATAGGTTGGACTTCAAGAAAATATAATTTGTTTTCACTGTAGAAAGACTGGTCATTATCGATACACTTGTCCTTTGAGAAACAAGGTCATGGAGAGAAACTCACTGTATGTTAAACAAATGTGGATTAGAAAAGGTGAGTTAACCTCCATGTCAAAGAAAATGGGACCCAAGTGGATTTGGGTTCCCAAGACTAACACTTAGCTGTTTTGCAGGCTAAAGTGAAAGGAGACAACCAACTATGGTTCTTGGATAGTGGTTGCTCAAGGCACATGATAGGAGACATATCAAACTTCCTCTCACTTACATCCTTTGATGGATGGAGTGTAGCATTTAGAAACGGCAAGTCTGAAAAAATTATCGTTGTAGGTAAGATAGGTAAATTACTCTCTCACTCTATTGATAATGTGTACTTGGTCGACGGTTTACAACATAATTTGTTATGTGTGTCTCAATTGTGTAATAGAGGTAATCACAATGGTTTCTCTTCAGATCAATGCTTGCTCTGGTGATGTTGTGTTGAGGGGTAAGCGACACCACAATGTGTATTAAGTGTGTGTTCTTTCACTTCCTCAAAATCATATGAATTGTTTAAGTGCTCTTGAGGATGATGTTATGCTTTAGCACAAGAGGCTAGGTCATGCAAACTTTTCTCTTTTGAATAAACTCATTTCTGAGGACCTAGTAATCGGACTACCTTCCATCAAGTACAATGATGACAAGGTGTGTAACGCTTATGCCAGAGGAAAACAAGTTAGGACCTCTTTCAGGTCAAAGAACTGTGTTAGCACTTCCCGACCTCTTGAACAACTACATATCGATTTGTGTGGTCCTATGAGGATCACAAGTAGAGGTAGAAAGAGGTATGTGTTTGTTACAGTGGATGATTACTCTCGTTTCACCTGGACTCTATTTTTAGTATTGAAAGATGAATCATTTGAAAAGTTTCTTATGCTCCTTAAGAAAATTGAAAAGAGAGTAGGACACTCATTGGTAAGTCTTAGGTCTAACCATGGGAAAGAATTTGAAAACTCGAACTTCATTGAGTATTGTAATGATCATGGTGTTGATCGCAACTTTTCTGCCCCCATAACACCCTAACAGAACGAGGTGGTGGAGCAGAAAAATCGTACTCTAGAGGACATGACTAGGACTATGCTTGTCGCTAGTGGTCTTCCTAGGAACTTTTGGGCAGAGGCGTTGAATACATTGTGTTATATTATTAATAGATGCATGATCAGACCCATACTTAACAAGACTCCTTATGAACTTTTCAAAGGACGAAAGCCCAATATTAAGCACTTAGGGATGTTTAGTTGCAAATGCTATGTGCACAATAATGGGAAGGAATCCTTGGGAAAGTTCGACCCTAGAAGTGATGAAGCCATATTCTTAGAGTACTCCTCACACAGTAAGGCATACAAAGTGTTTAACAAAAGGACCTTGTGTTGAGTAGAGCGTGCATGCATTGTTTGACGAGACTAACTCCTAGACTGAACATGATACACAGGATAAAGAGTTTGAACTTGGTCTTGTGAGAAAAGATCTCTCGCTCACTCAAAGCTTCATGGCAGATAATGGTAAGGCTCGTAAAGATGAACCAAGTCTTAGATCTGATAGTGTGAAAGATAGGCAGGGAGCAAACCAGTCAGGGGGAAGCATTGCCAAACCCGATTTGGAACATAACCGACCCACTCAACCCGATCTTTCTCGAACTGATCTGGGAACAGGCTCCAGTACAGATTCAGAACCTGTTTCACCAAGTATCCAGGACAGATTGAAAAATGTGCCCATGGATCCATTTACTCCACGACCCTGGAAGTACCAGAGTTCGCATCCCCTTGACCAGATTACGTCTGACATTAACAAAGGGGTGCAAACCAGATCTAAACTCAGAAACTTTTGTGCTCTCTACGCCTTTTTATCTAACATTAAGCCAAAGAATGTTCATGAAGCTCCTGCAGATTCTAACTGGGGTACTGCTATGCAAAAAGAGTTTCATCAGTTCGAAAGGAACAAGGTTTGGCACTTTGAACCGCGGCCTAAGGACATATTAATAATTGATACCAAGTGGGTGTTCAAGAACAAATTGGATGACTTCGGAACAATCACTCGGAACAAGACCAGGTTGGTGGTTACAACCAAGAAAAGGGGATCGATTATAAGGAAACATTTGCACCTGTTGCAAGGATCGAGACTATCCGCATTTTGGTGGCTTTCGCAACCCACATGGAAATCAAGTTGTACTAAATGGACTTCAAGAGTGCATTCCTCAACAGATACCTTAAGGAAGATATGTATGTAAGCCAACCCCTCGGTTTTGAAAATCATGATTTGCCTAACAATGTATTTAAACTTGACAAAGCTCTTTATGGTTTAAAACAAGCTCCTAGAGCTTGGTATGAACGCTTGTAAAAAATTTTAATCAATAATAGTTGTCAAATGGGCAAGGTGGTTGATAATACCTTGTTTCTCAAATCAAAGGGGGAACATTTGCTGATTGTTCAAATATGTGTCGATGACATTATATTTGGTGCAACCAACAGTGATTTATGTGATGAGTTTTCAAAATTGATGAGGAGTGAGTTTGAGATGAGTATGATGGGCGAGCTGAACTTTTTCATAGGCTTGCAAATCAAGCAAACCTTAAACGAAACTATGATACATCAACAAAAATATGTCAAGGAATTAATTAAGCTGTTTGGAGTGGAATCGACTAAGCCCATAGACACACGCATCTCTCCTTCAACTAGGTTGGTTGTGGATGATGGGAGTCCTTCAGTTGAAGAGAAATCCTATAGGGGCATGATAGGGCCGCTTCTATATCTAACCGCCAGTAGACCTGACATAGTTTTCAATGTTGGCTTGTGTGCTCGTTTTCAGTCAAATCCTAAAGACACACATTTGAAAGCTGTAAAACGAATTTTGAAATATTTGAAACACACCCCTGATTTAGCTCTATGGTATCCTCGAGGGTGCAATTTTGATCTCATTGGGTATACAGATGCTGATTATGCTGGATTTTTTGTTGATAGAAAAAACACCTCATGTATATCTCATTTTCTCAAACCCTGTTTGGTCTATTGGGCAACCAAGAAACAGCACTCTGTTGCCATGTCCACAGCAGAAGTCGAGTATGTAGCGGTTGCTTCTTGTTGTGCTCAACTGTTGTGGATACGGCAACAACTCAAGGACTTTTTTGTTGACACAAGATGCATTCCCATATTTTGTGATAACACAAGTGCAATTAACATTGTCAAAAACTCATGTCAGCATAAAAGGACTAATCATATTGACATATGTCATCACGTTTTGAGAGACAATGTTGAAAAGGGCTTAATTTCAATGAATTTTTGTACCACCGATAAACAAATTGTTGACATCTTTACCAAGGCACTGAGTAGAGAGCATTTTGAGAGAAATAGACTTGAACTAGGTATGATTAAAAAGACTTGAGCATGCTTGTTTAACCCCCAATGATTGATTAGTTAAGGGTTTTTAGGCCAAATAAATTGATTCAATGGATGCATTCAATTCCTGTGCTATTATTAGCAAATATATGGAGTATAACATGCTGACACTCGATGATGTCTAATGATATTGTCCTTTGTCACCGAACATTTAGCAGTAAGAACAGGCTCTAGGAACAGTCCTGACCGCTGTTTGTATCATGTGCTGATCAAGTGGCACTGTTGAAAATATGGTGGAAACTGAATTTTCGTCCTTCATTACACCTAACGTACCCATCAATACACCCCTCAACCAATGACTAAATCGGCTACCAAACACCAAAGAGAGACTACAACCGCACCCAACGTACCCATCAATGCACCCCTACCACGACCCCGAACTCGCAGTTCAGGTCCCCTCATTGTTTTAGCCCTTCTAGAAGACAGAGTTGAAAACCCTGTCAAGAAGAAAAAACCAACTCTTAAATCCACCAAAACACCCACCAGACCAGTTTCATCCAAGAAACCTGCCCAAAAACAAGAGGCCCTAGAACAGGTGTCAGAACTAGTTGAAGAATCTGATGAACCAAAAAAAAAAGAAAGTTGGGAAAAACATAACACTTGCTGAGAGGTACGAGCATTTCCTTTAGAAATCTGTGGTTCGGGGCAAGGTGGTTAAAGTGTCATATTTTTAAGAACAAGGGCTTGGAGTGTTTTTAGGGAAGTTGGATGCACAGGGTTGGTTGAACTTGTGCACGAACACTAAAAGAGGTTGTTCTGTTCCAGATTTGGTTGAGTTCTATGCAAATTGTGTTGTTACCAGTGGAGTGGTGACAAGTACAGTTAATGGTCATGAGCTACGATTTGATGCTAGTGATTTAGGTGAGTTGCTTGGGGTCTCATCAGAAGGTTTTGATGTATATGTACATGAGGACAAGAGCGTACTTGGTTATGAGTGTTTGTTGGAATTGACCAGGAGACTAGCCCAAAAGCCCCATATGGCTGAGTCCCGGTCTGTGAGAAATGGGGAAATGATGTCATTGCATCGGTTGTTATTTTGGTTTATGATTATCATTCTCCGAGGTCAGGGACCCAACCTTGCTGACCTTGTAGACATGTGTTACACTGATTTATTGGATCGGGGTGAGAAAATTAACCTGCCCGTAATCATGATTAGCCATATTAGGAGAATTGCTAACACGTCCAAGGATCATGACATAGGGTATGGGTTCTTGCTCACTTCGATGTTTGAAAAACTTGGGATTCCCTTGCAGAAGAGAGTAGACTTTCAGGCCAGTGATGAAATTGGAAGCAGTACCTTGATTGGGTGTGGTTTCAAGGTGACAAAAGGAAGCAGTGCAGGTTCAGAACAGGGGCCCCAAACAAACCTTGGCCCTGTTCCTAGTGAGGCTTCCACCTCCAGTGCTCCTACGTTTGATACATTGCTGCATGACCAACTTAATTTGAAGGGGAAGATAGCTGAAGTGAAGCAGGCGCTTACAGAGGAAAAGGATCTCAATGCAAAACGATACGAGGATCTCCTAAGTGCCCTCTCTGCCCTTACAGCCAAATTTACTTCTCCATCTTCCTCTACCTAATCGATCCTTGCTCCCTGTTTCCAACATTATTGTTTATTTTTCTTTTGAACCACTTGGTTGTGCGTGTGACTGGTAGTGGTTTGTGGATGTTCTTGGACGGTTTATGCATTTCTGTTATGCCTTTGCGTGTTGAATGTGTTACTTGTTTGTGTGTGACTCGGATGACCAATATCATTACTGTACCGTACACTTGAGTGTATCGCTGTTATTTTCCGTATTACCGCTTTGGTGGTGATTGCATCCACAATGGATTTCAACTTCCTGCCTACTCACCCTTTTCGACGATGTCAAAAGGGGGAAGATGAGTATGACGTCGTTTCGATTGGTTTGCCTAGTTTTAAGTTGACCTCTTAACTCTTGCTTTCTCTCTTGTGTAGATTGAATAAACTATTTTGGCACGAATGTATTTTGCACTAATGTATTTTGCACTGTCATTGATGACAACTAACGGTCATTTGGTTTGTCATCATCAAAAATGAGGGAAATTGTTGACCCAATTAATGTGTAAGGTTTTGATGATAACAATCCAAATGTACAAGTCAATATGCCGTGCTTGAGTTGTGTGTTGAGACAGGATCCGAAAAATACTTGGAGCGGTTCGTATGAGCTTGGAGCATCAAAGTCGATACATGTGCAAGGAGTCCAACTGATAACAAGAGTCTTAGGTTTTGTATGTACTTTATTCTTTTAGATTCTTGTTAATATGCCAATTAGAATGTCCTTGACTTAGCGTTTGCTTAGAGTGGTTTTGAGGTATCTCAGAATACTGCCTCAGAACAGTTCTGAGAAGTCAGGTCTACAGTTCTTTGAGACCAAAAATAAAAAATGAGTTTCAAGGTTTTTAAAATGATTTTTTACTGTCGAATTTCATGAAATAATTGGGATTAATTTTCCTGATGTCAGTTGAGTCTAAAACGATTTCTTCCTTTGTAAATCATGTTGAGAGATTCAATCCTACTTTTTATGGAAGAATGCTTACCAAGTAATTAATCCTATTTTTTAGGGAGTGGCTAAGATAGTGGGAAAATGTGGGGAATTGACTGTTGGAGTTGATCAGTTCAAAGAAGTGGTTTTCACTTCTTCCTATTCTTGCGCCACAAGCACTGAGTGGAATAATTGCTCTTCTTTCCCACTCACACACATTCCTCTATTTTAGTTGTTTTTTTCCCTCAAGGTTTTTCAAGGTTTTTCAAGTGTTAAAAATTGTCTTTGTGAGTCAGAATTTTCTGTAAGAAAAACCTTCAAAGAGAGTGTTAAAATCGAGTCTTCAATATTGGCATAATAAGAATTGTATTGTACCTTACGTTCAGTTTGTTTAGAAGCATTAAAGTAAGGTGTTGTTATCTCTTTTCCATCAGTGAGATACGAGTTTGTCCAAGTCTTGGGAAATGCTGGACTTAGTGTCTATGAGAGTTTGTCCAAGTCTTGGGAGACGTTGGACGTGGTGTTTGTAACTAGGGTCTCAGAGTAGACTAAGTTACATGTAACTAGGGTCTCGGAGTAGACTAAGTTACATGTGTAACGTGTTCGGCCCGTCTAGTAAAAGTGTTGCCGAAATCCTACAATGGTAGGTCGTGATTTTTACTCCTCAATTGGGCCAGAGGAAGTTTTCCACGTAAAAATACTGTGTCTCCTTTATTATTTTCGCAATTAGCTTTGTTTCTGCTTCACTGAAAACACGCATTCTAAACAGTTTTCACGAGTGTTTTGAAACAATCGAAAAAGTTGGTAGACACAATTCAACCCCCTGTTCTGTCCTTGTGCGAGTAAATCCAACACTAGCCATTGCCCTAAGGGAAATAGTTAAGAATTATTTAATGCACTCAACAACACAATTCTCACAACAACATTCAGCGTAATTAAAAATAATTTTTCAACTTTCCTAAAGTAACCCTCTTTCCGTTTCAGCTTCCTCTAAGCATTTTCTCTCTCCTAGTTGATTCCTCTACCTATCTTTCACCAGTTAGAGCACCTACAATGCAAGGCTTGCGAGCCAAAAATTTGGCTCACGGTCCAAAAAAACCATGCATCAGTGATCCGCTTCGCTCGCCCCACGATCCAGCTCATGGTCGTGATCCGCCCCCCTAAACATTTTCTCTTTTTCTTTTTTTGGCAACTAAGCTCTTAAAAGTCTAAAAGCCAATGAGATGTTAGTGGTAGGATCCATAAAAATTATTTTATTTGGTGATCCATAAGATGCAGAGAAGAGAGAAGAAGTTGGCTTGTGAGATGATGTGGAAGGTGTGGACCCCCACTTGTGATCCAAAATTATGGATCACCGTCGCATATGCTCTTAGTCCACCCCAAAGGCAAACGTCATTGTCTTCCCAGCACCACCCCATCTCCAAAAGGAGCATAATTGTTCTGCCCTCCAATCGGCTGCCTCCTTCTCCTCTATATGACCCGATGTACTCCATGGTTGTCGTCTCCCTCATCCACTCAAGCCTCTGCAAATCTAACTGCCTCCCAAATTCCCTGTGAAACTTGAACCGCCCATCCACAACTTTCTAAGTCCATCACCATCGTCTATCTGTGATTTATTTAATTTTCACAATTTCTCAATTTTTAAGTCCTTTAATTGGGGATTTAGGGTTCACCATTCTTGTCAGCAAAGCTGGCCACGCTAAGGAGTCATTTCATGTCGCCAGCGAAGCTAATAGAATGTGGCTGGTCAGTAGTGTTGTGGTATTTCACTTAGTTTGTTACGTGGTGGCAGTGTTCAAAGGTAACTTTTTGTTTTGTTCCAATTCGATTTGCGCAGACCACTGTAGGTCCATTTTTTGATTGGTGGGTTATTTACTTTTTTCCAATTTGGTGTTTCTGTTGGTGTTGCATTTGGCTAAGGGTCTCGGTTGTTGCCGCAACGATCTCGGCGGTGTGTGACGGCAGTGATGGGGCATCCGAGCACATATTGTTGGAGTTTCTAATAATGTTAGATTGGATTTTAAAGTAAAAGTAATAATAAATTCAAGTGACTTCAAAAGGTTTAAATAAAGGACATAATTATAAATATAATATCACATTAATGGCCATCATTCAATACTTGGTGTAGAATTCAATTATCAACTCTTATTAATTAATTATTCCTTAACCATTGGCCTTAGGGCAATCATTAACAAAACCGATAAAGTTTTTGATTGAAAATCTGAGGTAGGCACGAGAGCGTTGAAAGGGGTGAGGGTGATGGGGATGGCTCCTCGAGAGTGTTGAAAGAGGTAAGGGTGATGGGGATGGCTCCTGACGTACCAAAATCTAGTTTGGTGGATTATCCAGCGGTCACTCCAATTTATATTCTCTGTCTCTCACCCTAAGGACTAAGTCTATGATGAACAAGCGATACTCAAAATCCAGGTACTGTCGTGGTTTCCCTTATCCCAATATCAGGATCTACAATGTGGGCATGAAGAACGGAGTCGATGAATTCCCCTTAAGTATGCACATTGGCAGTTGGGAGTCTACGTTACCAGGACTCCGATCTTGGGGCTGCTGCACCCATGTCGACACAATCCGACATGGATCCGGACACAGGGGTCAGATCCGGCTAGAGTCATCGGACACCATCATCCCACCACAGTCGGCACTGGAGAAAGGGACAAGGCAGTTGCCGCGGGGAATGTTTTGGATAGTGGCCCTGTATCCGTATCCGAGATTAGGACGATGTCTCCGTGTCCCAATTTTTGAGACTTGAAGAGTCGGACACTTGGATCCTTACCGTATCCAAAACCTGTGTCCCATATCCCGGTAACATAGATTGGGAGAAGGAAAATGTGTCAAAGTGAGGCTTTGGAAGCTGCTGGTATTGCCTGCAACAAGTATATGGAATTGGGTTGGCAAATAGTTGCTTTTCAATGGGCTGGATCCCTGTGCAGAGATCATACATTCTCTTGCTGTCAGGAAGGTCATTATCTGTTCATCAAAAGGATCAGCTGAACTGAACCTGGAGGAAAATCAGGATGTTTCCCCCTGTCACGGGTTGTGCAGCCTCTATTGGCCATCAAATGCTTGGATGGTGATTTTGCCAAATTATATTACAATCAGTCCATGATGAAGACCTAAATATCACCTTGATTTCTCCTTTTTTTGCGCGGGGGGGGGGGGGCGTACTCTATTCATCTTGGCACTTTATTTCCACCGTTTCTGGTTACTTAACCCAATTGTTGATTTTTCTTTCGATGTGCAAAACCCTGCTCTGTTCTGTCAATTTCAAGAATGATATGACTGCCCGGCATGTTATATTATACTTAAATGATTTTTATTGTGATTGTGGGCGAAGATAGTCAAGAAAATGCATTGTGGTCATGTTTGGTAAACAGCTGCTAGCTGTTTGTGTTAGCTGTTAGCTGTTAGCTGTTTGATTTAGCTGTTTGCATTAGCTGTTTGAATTAGTTGTTTGCAAAAAAAGTGTTTTGTAAAGTTAGCTGTTTCTGAAATGTATATTTGATAAAATTTCAATATTGCCCCTATGTTCAAATGAACTGTCAGGGAAAGAAAAGGTTAATTAATGGCATGGGTGTAATTTTCTTGAACTTCTGGGTAGTATCGTAATTTCAATAAAAAGCTGTTCTCAAAAGGCTATTAAGATTAGCTGTTTGAAAAAGAGCTGTTTGGGGTAAAACAGCTGTTTACCAAACACCTCTTTAGCTGTTTGACTTGGTCAAAACAGCTAAAGAGGTGCCAAACAGCTCTTTTTTATCAAACAGCTGATGCAACCAAACACCTCATTTTATGTTAATGTTGGCAAAGAAGTGTATATGTCAATGAATAAAAATTATAATAGTCTTTGAAGATATTTCTTCACTCATTGAAACGCTCAAACCCTATGCACCTTGTGACCTTGTTTTGGTTAATTTTTTTAATTGGCCTAAAACTACCGAGATGCGTATATGTATTCAAGGTCATTTATTTTATTAATATGAGATAACATTTACTATTATACATTTCACGCACGTTCTCAATTGGCGACGATTGACAAGGTCGAATTAACATGTTCGTAAGGATCTAAAGTCCGTAGTTACAATCCATCAAAGACCTGAAGTTATAATCACTTACTTTCAAGGACCTCAAGTGAGTATTACATGCTTTTAAGGACATATCAAGATTATTTTTCTATAAGAGTACTCTAAATTATTGAATAAATTTAATAATAGCATAAAAAATCTACTTACTTCAAAAACGACCGCTTGATAAAACAAAATTTAAAAAAAGGACCCCTACTTTTTTCTCTTAAAAAATGAAAAAAGCTATTATTATCAATTTAATTTCCTTGTTAACTTTTAAAATACTAGTATGGGCCCGTGCAAAAGCACGGAGCATGTTTAAATAGATAATTCATACATATCTCATCAAAAAAATAAATGGATAGTTTGCGTAGAAACAATTAATACTATAAGCAAGTAAAGAGAAGGAAAAAACACAACGAAAAAAATTAAATGTACAGTAATTGCTTGCATAAACATTACAATTAACAATAGAAAACTATATCATTGTGGAATAAGTCTATATAAGAAAGTCTAACACATTAGGTAGTGAACTCGGTACAAAGTACACTAAATTGGATGATGATAAGTTAAATTATGACGCCAGTGATGAAGAATCCACCTTCGTCTCTTGTACCTAAACCAAAAATAAAGATTTAACGATAATTTGATTTTCATTTATGGAAGAGAATTTTATACATACACAGTATATACCTGGTATACCTAACATTAGTACGTCGTATCTAATGGACTTCTTCCTCCCAATTGACTGACACAATAAGAGCAACAGGAGCTTTTACTTCATGCCGGCGTGGAGGCTCTATAACGAAAACCCAAGGTTTTCCGATGTAATCATCTATAATCGAATAGAGCGATAGATGACCATATGACTGTGCATAATAGTCACACAGGTTAGGAAACAGTGGAACAATAATTTTGGTGAACATGATAATCAGCAACAATAAGAATACCTGCACTGCATACATATCCAACTGTGTGTGGTAATAAAGTGTTGCGTAGCCCGATTTGGTTGTGCTGTTTTGTGTTTTCTAACAGTCCTCAGCTGTTAATGCTGTTCACTATGAAGGGTGTGAGTGTGTGTGTGTGTGTGTGTGTGTGTGTGTGTGTGTGTGTGTGTGTGCGTGCGTGTGTGTGCGTGTGTGTGTAATGGAACAATGAATATCAACTTCAAAATGGTAAATACTTTATTGTCCTGATTTGTGTTTGGTAATCTCTTCTTTCTGTTTTGCTTTAAGATTGTGCTTAAAATTATTTCAGCCTTTGACTTATATAGTACATGATGTCAAATAATGCCTGAGATTATGCTTAAAAATATTATGTTTAAAATCGGTTCAGAATTTGAGTTCTATGGGATATGATATAAAATTATGCTTAAAATAATGCTGGAAATTGTTAGTGTGTGGTAATAAAGTGCTGCGTAGCCCTGATATGGTTGTGTTGTTTTGTGTTTTCTGACAGTCCTCAGCTGTTAATGCTGTTCACTATGAAGGGTGTGAGTGTGTGTGTGTGTGTGTGTGTGTGTGTGTGTGTGTGTGTGTGTAATGGAACAATGAATATCAACTTCAAAATGGTAAATACTTTATTGTCCTGATTTGTGTTTGGTAATCTCTTCTTTCTGTTTTGCTTTAAAATTGTGCTTAAAATTATTTCAGCCTTTGACTTATATGGTACATGATATCAAATAATGCCTGAAATTATGCTTAAAAATATTATGTTTAAAATCAGTTCAGAATTTGAGTTCTATGGGATATGATATAAAATTATGCTTAAAATAATGTTGAAAATTGTTAGTGTGTGGTAATAAAGTGCTGCGTAGCCCGATTTGGTTGTGCTGTTTTGTGTTTTCTGATAGTCCTCAGCTGTTAATGTTGTTCACTATGAAGGGTGTGAGTGTGTGTGTGTGTGTGTGTGTGTGTGTGTGTGTGTGTGTGTGTGTG
>JACYFF010031958.1:95385161-95396366 GCA_017589665.1 Selenicereus undatus
TTATTATTATTATTATTATTATTATTATTATTATTATTATTATTGTTATTGTTATTACTATTTTCTACGTCTATTTCATTACTGTTTTTTCCTATTAGGTTTTCAATTATTTATTCCATTACTGTATCAGTGGGGCCATTGTCGGTTTTTTCATACTTTTCTGTTAGATTGGTTCTTTCATTGTTAGTATTATTATTATTATTTATATCTGCATTGCTAGTGGTACCTCTATTAGTATTAGTATTATTATATAGTTCTTTTATACCTGTATTAGTTTTTTTATTATCATTTACTTTTTAGTTAGTTAGGCTATTGTAGATTTTGTTCACTTTTATCTTGTATCTTAGTTTTCTTCCAAGTAGGCCTGTTGTTTTTATTTCTTTTCTAGTGGTTGGAGGGTAGTCGACCAGCTTTTTCGGGTGTCTTTTAGTTGGTAGCTCTTTAGGGTGTTCGTTGGCCTTGGAGACGTCGGCGTCTGTGGCGGGCCATGTAGTTGTTTCAGCCTGTCCTCCGGGGAGTTCTGGGGTTAGGAGGGGGTTAGGGTTGCGGAAGGTGCGTCTTGCTTCCTGGAACATTGGGACCCTCACGGGTAAGTCGATAGAATTAGTTAAGGCTCTGCGTAGGCGTAAGATTAGTATAGCGTGTGTCCAGGAGACGAAGTGGACTGGGGCGAAAGCTAGAGAGATCGATGGATACAAGCTGTGGTACTCGGGGTCAACCAAGGTGAAGAATGGAGTAGGCATCCTGGTCGTGAAGGATTTGGCGGACCAGGTGGTCGAGGTGAGGCGTAAGAGCGACCGGATTATGGCCATTAAAGTTTTGGTGGATTCAGTTTTCGTGAACGTGGTGAGCGTGTATGCACCCCAGGTAGGCCTGCCGGAGGAAACTAAGAAGCTCTTCTGGGAGGACTTAGACGAGGTCGCTCAGGAGGTACCCCAGAGTGAGAAACTGTTCATAGGAGGAGACTTTAACGGTCATATCGGCGCGGAGGCAGCAGGTTATGATGGGGTCCACGGGGGTTTCGGTTTCGGTGAGAGGAATGCGGGAGGGGTCTCTGTGCTGGACTTTGCGGTGGCCTTTGATTTGTGGGTTGTCAACTCCTTCTTCAAGAAGAAGGAGGAACACATAGTGACCTTCAAGAGCATTTCCTGCAAGACCCAGATTGACTACTTCCTAACGAGGAATGAGACTCGGAGATCGTGTAAGGACTGTAAAGTGATCCCTAGCGAATTGCTGGGAACTCAACACAAGCTGCTGGTTTTAGATGCAGAGTTCAAGTTTCCTAAAAGGTCGAAGAGGAGAGCTGAAGAATCTAGAATTAAGTAGTGGACCCTCACAAAGGAGAAGGCGGGGTTAATAGCAGAAAGGATAGTTGAGGAGAGAGCCTGGAGGAGGGCTGAAGACGCTGACTCGATGTGGGATGCTATGGCGGATTGCATCCGTAGGGCGGCTAAGGAAACCTTAGGTATGTCAAGGGGAGGAGGTAAAAGGATGGAGGGCGCCTGGTGGTGGAACGAAGAGGTAAAGGAGAGAGTTAAGGCAAAAAAAGAGGCTTACGCGGAGCTCATGTACAGCAGCTCGGAGGACGAGATGGCACATAAGAAGATTGGATACAAGGCGGCCAAGAAGGTAGCTAGAAGAGCAGTGGCAGTAGCTAAGAGTCAGGCGTTTGATAGACTGTACCATAAATTGGGGACGAAGGAAGGGGAGAAGGAGATTTTTAAACTGGCGAGGAAAAGGGAGATGAGGACTAGGGATTTGGGGGTGGTAAGGTGTATCAAGGACGAAGAGGGCAAGGTGTTGACGGAGGATGCTGAAATTAAGGAGAGATGGCAAAGGTTCTTTGCTAAACTCCTCAATCGGGAAGGGGGGGAGACGTCAGTAGTCGGGGCAGAGAGTGTAGCGATCAGCGTGCGGGCGATATGATCTCAAAGGAGGAGATTAGGGAGACCTTGAAGAAGATGGCGAAGGGGAAGGCAGTGGGCCCGGACCAGATTCCAGTGGAAGTTTGGAAGTTTCTGGGGGAAGTGGGGCTAGAATGGCTCACAGAGCTTTTCAATGTCATTTTCCGAACCGCCAAGATGCCCAGAGAGTGGAGAGTCAGTACAATCATCCCACTGTACAAAAACAAAGGGGATATCCAAGATTGTAATAACTTTAGGGGCATCAAGCTGCTCAGCCACACTATGAAACTGTGGGAGAGGGTGATTGAGAGAAGGTTGAGAGGGGAAGTAGAGATTTCAGAAAACCAATTTGGTTTCATGCCAGGCAGAGCGACCATTGAAGCGATCTACCTCCTCAGAGGGCTCATGGGCGCGTTCAGGGACAGAAAGGTGGATCTCCATATGGTGTTCATTGACCTGGAGAAAGCCTATGATAGAGTGCCAAGGGAGGTATTGTGGAGGTGTTTGGAAGAGAAAAGGGTGTCGCACGAGTATATCCGTGTTATCAAGGACATGTACGAGGGAGGGCGGACGAGGGTTAGGACCCCAGGCGGGTTCTCAAACGACTTTGCTGTTACTCTGGGACTGCACCAGGGATCCGCTTTAAGCCCGTTTCTTTTCACATTAGTTTTGGACCAACTCACTAGAGGTATACAGGACGAGGTGCCTTGGTGCATGTTATTCGCAGATGACATCGTTCTTATCGATGTCACCAGACAGGGGGTGAATGCAAGGTTGGAGAGTTGGAGGCGCACGCTGGAGGCTAGGGGCTTTCGGTTGAGTAGGTCGAAAACGGAATACCTGCACTGTTGTTTTAGCGGGAGGATGGTAGAGGGGGGAGATGTCGTTCTGGATGGGAGGGCAATACCAAAGGTTGACAAATTCAAGTATCTGGGCTCGATCATCCAGCAGAATGGGGACATTGACGAGGACATTAGCCAGCGGATTAGAGTGGGATGGCAAAAGTGGAAGGCAGCGTCAGGGGTGCTGTGCGACAAGAGAGTGCCCATGGGTTTGAAAGGCAAAGTTTATCGGACTGTAGTCAGACCGGCTATCCTCTATGGATCGGAGTGTTGGCCCGTAAAAAAGACGCAGATCCAAAAGTTGATGGTAGCTGAGATGAGAATGGTCAGGTGGATGTGTGGCTCAGCAAGATTGGACAGGATCAGGAATGAAGTGTTTAGGGGCTTAGCTGACGTGGCCCCGATAGAGGAGAAGATGCGGGAAGCAAGGCTCAGATGGTTCGGTCACGTCAAGAGGAGAAGTGCGGCCGCTCCGGTGAGAAGGTGTGAGAGAATCGACCCCCCCCGGTGGTAAGAGAGGGAGGGGTAGACCGAAGAAGAGTCTAGAACAAGTGCTTAGAGAGGACCTGAGAGTTGTCGGACTCACGGAGGACATGGCTCAGGATAGGAAACTGTGGCGGGACAGGATTAAGGTTTCCGATTGTAGGGGTCAGGCTGTAGCTTAGGCGGTGGGGGGTGGGTAGGGTTTTGGTTTGCTTGTCCGCAGGTCATGCTTTTCGGGGATGAGACGGCAACAAGCGCCCCTGGTTTTGATGAGGTATGTCTACGCTCCGCTTCTTACTTATTTGCTATGTATTCAATCTCTCCTTATTTGCCTTTCGGAACCTTTTCTCATCCTCTCTATCTTTCTCTTATTCGGTATTTGGTTCCTACAATTGTTTTTCTTTCAAACCTTTTTCATAAAACTATTTTGTGGGTCTTTTGGAATCAACCTCTCTATGGGTAGGAACACCGGTAGAGGTAAGGTTGCCTACAACTGGATCTCCCCAGACCCCGTGAAAGTGGGACCCACATGGGAGTTTGTTGTTGTTGTTGTTGTTGTACTCGCTGCCCTCAGAGCACTGCAGACCTGTTTGCTCAATTGTTCTGAGCAGTGTTATGAGTCAGCTTAAATAATTCCTTCAAGGTGAGTGTTAAGTCAAGCTCTTCTTTGGCATATTAACAAGAATCTAGACAAATATAACCAGTACTTAGCCCTAAGACTCTAAAGACTCTTGTACTCTGCTGATGATATGCACATATATCCACCTTGATGATTTTAGCTTCTTTGACCTGTTCTTCGGGGTGTCTGCAACTTCTGTCGCTTTCAACATATAATTTTATCACATAGCTTCAAGCATGATATTTCGAACTGATATCTAGGATGTTTGCAATCTGTCTTATCACATGATTCTAACACTCAACTCAAGCCAAGCATAATTAACACATTTGGGTTGTAATCATCAAAACCTTATATAAGATTGATTCAACAATAAGCAACTCTTTCTATTCTCGTCCGGATCAATTTGACTCTAAATATGGGTCATCTTTAAAGTCTCTTTACATGACCATTAGTTAAGGAAAATTATCCTTAATCATGCCCATATGAAATTCACAAATCTGCGACGAAGTCCCCATCAGAACTACATACAATTTGATACAAGTGTAGATTCAAGTACTAGGATGAACGGTACATAGGGCAATTCGATTCTCATTCGAATGGGAATCGAGTATATACTAGCCAATATGTAGGGCCTTACCCTTTATTTGTGTACTTGTCTATGTATTCCTATGTGCACTATATACATATTTCTTTTATTATTTAGCAATTCACTTTCAATAAGTAATTGGCCAACATTTATGACATTTGAAAAGACATAACGTATTAGTATGAACCTACCTTTAAGATGGAGGGAATGACAAGTCATTGACATGTATGCTTCATGACCAATACCTTGATCAATTATCTTAGGCTTTTAGTCTCAGGGAAGTTCTACTAATTTTTGCTTTTAGGGCGCATATAAGTCATCTTTTTTTTTTCTAAAATAGTTTTTTTAACTGTTTTATAAAACCCATCCTTGTTTGGGTCGTAACAAGATAACAATTCCAGTCATCCTATTTTCAACTCTAAAAACTTACCTCAACCTTGAGTGATCACTCCCCACAGGGGAGTCCATTTACAGTAATGTACTCACCCCATATAAAATCCATATAGAAATCCTTTTTCCCTTTCCCATAATCCAGACTTCAGACTATGATCTCAATAAATAGGTAAGATGTCTGACCCACTTAAATGATGATATACCCTCCTTTCTTTTGTTTAGTTTATTTGATTTTGTAATATAGATCATAAAACATATTGAGAGTAAGGGAAGTTAGTTGTCATATTACTGAGCTGGACCATAATGTAAGGAAGTTAGTTATGAATGTGTGGTTTGTAAATAAGCAGGGAATAATATAAAAAGGGCACACGCACTCAAAGATGCTCAGAACATTTCATTCTCTCCAAATATGATATTCTTACTGTGTTCTCATTTTCTCTCTCTCTAGCTATAATGGCTTCACTACATACCCAGGCATGATTTATCGAACTTATCATGGCATCAAAGCTGGAAAAATGTTGGATCTTAAATATAAATATTTTTTTTTGAATTTTGATGAGTTAATTTGCTTCATCAACTAATCAAGCCTCAATCACTGTTTCTTATATTTCTTCAACTTCAGTCAATTGATTTGGTTCATCATTGACTCAGCTTCAAATATAGAGATTCAACACTACATTCTCATTCACCTCTTGCAGATCGAAAGCTAGGTCATGTCAGCAAACAGAAATCGAATCAACCATGCAGATTTGCAGAATCCATTGTTCATACACCCATCGGATGGACCATCCCTACTTGGTTGAGGTGAGAAACTCAGTGGATTAGCAAATTATAGATCCTGCAGACGTGCCATAGAAATAGCGTTGTCCACAAATAGGAAAATCGAATTCGTGTAAGGTACTATCCCCAAACCTGTGGATGGTCCTACTAAATTGGAGCAGTGGGTAGCATGTAATAACCTTGTGCTATCTTGGATTATGAATTTCGTAAGTGAATCTATCAGTATATTAATCCTGTATATACGATTGGCTAGCCAAATCTAGAAGCATTTGGAAAATCGTTTTAACCTAGTTAATGGATCTCGGAAATACAGACTGAAAAAGATTTATATGCTTTGAAACAGAATCAGCTACCTGTGAGTGAATATTATACTAAGATGAGAGGTATTTGGGAGGAATTAGACTCTATGAGTGAGTAGCTTGTGTTTACAACACTTACAGATGAAGTTGTTGCATTTCTAAATGCACTAGGGAAGCAGCGACAGGAATATAAATTGTTCCAGTTCTTAAATGGCTTAGATGATGAATTTGGGCCACAAAGGAGTCAAATTCTTCTAATGTCACCTCTTCCATCAGTTCAGGCAGCTTGTGCTATGATCCAATGGGAAAAGCTCCAGAGAGAAGCATTAACTGATGTACAAATTCAAGTGGGAACATCTATATTGTTAAGCAAAGGCATGGAGGAAGTAAGGTGTGCTAGTTGTGAAGCAGAGGTCATCAGAAGGATAAGTATTGGAAAAACATTGGATACCCGAGCTGGCATCCAAGGTTTAGAAGATTTCCTCAAAGAAGAGGTGGCAGAAGTTCAAGAGGAGGAGGTACTGGCCGAGGATAAGGACAGAGAAGCAATAACAGGTCTAGGGAGTTTAAGCCCAAAGTCAGTGTACAGGTGCAAACAGACTCATCTGTAGTTGAATCTTGTCCTGTCAACACACTTATACCGTAGCAAATTGAGCACCCGTTGAGACTTCTTCCTACTACAAGCAAAGCACCTTCAAGCAAAGCAAGCAACAACACCTATGAAACTGATGAGGAGATGGATTACAAATTTTACAGGTATGGTATATTCTTATGCTGCTACTAAGTCCCATGTCTGGATTCTTGATACTGGGGCTACTGACCATATGACACCAGTGGCTAATTTGCTGTTGAATCATAAGCTACAAAGTGGTAAACAACACATCAAGTTACCTAATGAATCTACGGCTGAAATAGAGTTAGTTGATGGCATTAAACTGGCAAGTGGTTTTTGGCTGACTGATGTACTAGTAGTGCCTGGTTTTCATTTCAACTTGTTGTCAGTAGCAAAATTGACTAGACGCAATAATTGTGTGGCCTTGTTTCATCCTGAATTTTGCATAATTCAGGATTGTGTCTCAAGGAGAATTAAAGGTCTTGGACAACAAAAGGGAGGACTTTACTACCTGTTGGATGTGCCACTTGCAGCCCTGGAAAACAAGCAATTGGAATCCTCATTGTCTCAGGTTTTATATACTGTTAATCATTTTGTTCAGTATAATGATGGAATTGTGGCTTCTATGTTCAGTGAGCACAATATGTCTCATATTTGGCATAATAGGTTAGGACATGCACCTTTTGCCAAAATAAAGAAAATACCATATATTGCTCGTGATGTTGTACTGCCTACTACTGAAGTTTGCCTTACCTGTCCAATGTCCAAATTTACCAAACTTCCTTATCAGCTAAGTGCACATCATAGTGCCAAACCTTTTGATTTAATTCACATGGATATATGGGGGGCCTATAGAGTGGTCACTTAAAAGAAGTGCAGATATTTCTTGACCATTATTGGTGATTATAGCATAGCCACTTGGACATATCTGCTTCAATATAAATCAGATGCTTTGGGAGTTCTCAAAGTTTTCTCTAAAATGATTGCAACGCATTTTGACTCATGCATTAAGGTGGTCAGGTATGATAATGCCCTGGAATTTGACTCAACATCATGTCTTCATTATTTTACTGATCTTCCCATTATCCATCAGACTTCTTGTGTAGACACACCACAGCAGAATGACAGGGTTCAGAGAAAGCACAGAAATATACTAGAAATGACTAGGGCCTTAAGATTTTAGGCAAGCTTGCCTATACAATATTGGGGTGATTGTGTACTTTCAGCTACAGACATCATTAATAGGTTGCCAACACCAGTGCTAGGACATAAAACCCCATATGAAATGTTATTTCATCAAACACCTACTTACAGCCATCTCAGAGTCATTGGTTGCCTAGCCTTTGCCAGTAACCCTTCTAGGCATACAGACAAATTTCAGCCTAGGGTTGTTCCATGTGTTTTCCTGGGATATCCAAATCATAAAAAAGGTTACAAGCTCCTCAATATGCTCACCAAACAAGAGTTTGTGTCTAGAGATGCGAAGTTTTGTGAGCACATATTCCTATTTCAACAAAAGACTTTTGATGCATATATAAAACCAATTCCTGCATCTAATTCTGAGTCAGTCTCTTGGCCTACTAATTATTTGGAATATCTAAACTCTTACTCTAAGACACTGGTAGATGGGACTTCCTCACCAATGTTGTAACGCCCCTAAAATGCTAATGACATGATTTACGAAAAACTGCAATTGAAGACTTAATAATAAAAGGCGCTATTGCCATCCTGATAAGGACAAGGCTCACTGAAACCATTTAATTTCGCAACTCATGCTCACAATCACAAAATCTATTAACTGAAACACTTCAAGACCAAAGTCCATAATAGTTCAACTTCAATAGCATCTACTTGATCATACCATGTGCTAACTTGCACTCCACACTACACAAGTATATTGAATATAGACCCAACTTAACCCTGAGGTCGATTCCAACATTCATGCTATGTTGAATCCACTATAAGCATCTGATGACTTCCAAAAGGGTTTACTAAAAGAGGAAACATGTGATTCTTCATCACTTAAAATGGAAAACCTGAAAACAATTCGAAAATGTGAGCAAAAACTCAGTACATGCATTCCTGTATTGTAAAATGAGCATATAAACGCTGTTGATGGGCACCCGCTTTTGCAACTCATTTAGTTCACAATAATAATGAAAATGAAAGTAATATGAAACTGAATTGCTCATTATTATCTAGATGTGAACCCCTTGTAATGATATGATCTATATATAGGTGTACACCTGCTAATCCGATCAAGAGTCGACCTAAAGTAGCGCGGATAAATGATGGGCTAACGCCCTATAGATGATAACTGACAGGGTCACAAGCTAAATAGCAAATCTTTGTATAAACTGATTCATTGATAAACTCATTAAGAGTTGTAACTTGATAAACATGTTCTGCTTTCTAAAGAAACAAGCAATGGACGTACCTTGAGTCTTTAAAAATATCATCTGACTTGATAAAAGTCAATTGTTTCATAAATGTCATCTGATTTGATAAATATGTTCTGACTTGATAACATTTATGCATAATGAGGAACAATAACTAGGCCTCGACTCTGTTCCATAAATGTCATTGTAAGTATGTGTAGTCAGTAAATGATTTTTACTTACATAATTGAGTAAGCAAAAGTATGTGTAATAGAAATTGAGTAATTAAATGGTATACATAACTTGGGTATTTCAATATAACTTCAAAACTGAATTAATAAAAGTAATTAAATCCGATATAAAGTAAATGAAAGTAAAATAGTCCACAATGAGATAAATGGGATTACAAAGGAAAAGGCATTGACGGTGACAATTGGGAGAGTAGTTGTGGCTTTTTTTGAAATAGGTTACTGATACGGATTTAAGACTCGTTGATGTATAGCTTGGTTCAAGATAACAATGAGTACACTAGATTGGCTTGATAAATACATTTGATACATTCTAAATTGAGTAAGTAACAAAGGTTTGAGGCCAAGAGAGATACATATTGGTTCAAAATAGTATAAACTGCAATAACTTGGTCTGATAAATATGGTTTCTAAGTCACAACTCTCCCCACTTCTCATATTTCATTCATAAATCCATTAGATATATAATTCCACCCAAATGAATCATTGAACACAATAGAAGCTATTAAGCTCACTAAACTTGGTTTTTTCTCTGAAAAATTCATAAATGATTCAAGCTCATAAACAAGCTCCCACATTATATACTTGTCTTCTTCTTTCTCATTAATCAAGCTAAAAACTCCATGAAAGTTCATGAATATTTATTTCCCCCTTAAATGACCTTACCTGATCCAAAATACACAAAATAAGTGTATGATCAATCTCACTCAATCTTTATTTTTGTTCTTTACACAATTACTCAAAATACTTCCAAAAATCACCAAACTCAAAATACTCAACCAAAATTCATGAAATCCAATAAGAAATTAGAAAATAATATGGAAAATCTACAGTGAAATTTTCAGAATTTTCCTCCAAGTATACGTTGCACGGAAATTGCAATAACAACCCAATTTGCACCAAAGCAAGTCAGTTCACTTCATACCCTTCAGCCTTGACCTCAAATGGAGACCTAAAATCCCAATATGAAAAGATTAAGAAGTCCCAAAAAACTTTCATTTGCAACACAAAATATGATTCCCACAATAGGGTTCCCAAAATGGGGGTATAACACAAGTGTGTTAGTTTTAGTCCCATTCTGCATAGTTTTGGTAAAATGACCATAACTTTTTGCACAGACTGACAGACCTCAGATTAAGGCAATTCAAAATCCATTTGAAATTTAACACATTGAGCTATCTACCCACCAAAAATCATAATTTTTCCTTAGGCCGATCATTACCAGTTTAATCCTGAAGTCTGCCCTATTTTTCTGAAATTTTCAGTCATCACTGTTTTAGCCTTTTCCTCTCTTTTCACATAAATCCTTAATTGAAATCATTCCAAATCATCAAAAATATCATCATAATCATCAATAAAACTAAATATTACAAAATCAAATACAAATCAATCCATAAGCATGGTTTTAACTTAAGCTTGCATGAACATGATCAACCTCAACCCTTGCATGCTTTCAAGCTTAACTAACAACTAAAACTCAAAATAACACTTGGTTATATCAAGATAACATGATCCATAATCAAATCCAACACAAAAACCCAAAGTTAAACATGATTAGGTTAGGATCTACCTCACTTTAAGCTGGGATTTTGAGAGGTGGAGGTGATGTTTGGTGTTTGTGAGAGTTATGGGTGGTGGCTGGTGGCTGCCAGCAGCAGCAGGTGGCGACAGTATGTGGTGGTGGTGGTGGCAGCAGCAGGCCATGGGAATGGGTGAATGGAAGAAAGAGAGTGTGTTGATATTTTGATAGTTTATTTGATGGAAAATGATTTAAATTTACTTGGTTGAGTTTATATCCACCAAGAGTGACCTTAGACCAATGATAATTAGGCACATCTTATGGTGATTAGCTAAGTAAAATGAAGTAAAGCTTATTGGGCCGAAATGAGGTTGGACCCGAAAGGAAATTACGCTTAATGCGATTGAATTTTCGTAGCTTGAAATTAAATTTTTGTAAGGTTATAAAAAAAAAAAAATAATAATAATAACAACAACAACAACAACAACAACAACAACAATAATAATAATAATAATAATAATAATAATAATAATAATAATAA
>JACYFF010031958.1:95396466-95428278 GCA_017589665.1 Selenicereus undatus
TTCTATTATTAAGAGGAGGATGAAAAACATAAGATTAAATTAGTGATGTCACTTTTTTAATTTTCATGACAACAAAAGTAGGAGCCTTTTTAAATAAGTGAATTGTTTACTTATTTATTAAATGTATGTCATACTCACTTCAGGTCCTTGAAAGCATGTGATTGTAGCTTTAGCTCCTCAACAGATAATAATAAAAGCCTTTAGGTTTTAGAAGAGTTTTGACTCTAATAAGGTCCAACATGTGTAAAATTTAGGTTATACTCCTGAGGGTATAATTTTACTCTTAGTCAAATCTAAGGCTTATCTTTTCAATCTTCGGATTCGCGATTTTGAACTTAAAGTGTCTTGTTCTTTAAATTATCCAATAAAGCGGGAGACTAGTTATTTACGATAAAGCCAAAATTTGATGATTGTATTGTAGGGTGTACAATTCATTGAACTACAGGGAGTACAATCTAAATCCTATATGACGACGACAAATCAAGATTGAGCACGACCTGAATTTGATACCAAGTTAATTTTTTTTCTTAACTGGGTCTTAGGCTTTTGAGTGATGAATATAACCCAATGAAGTTCGAACTTAGATCTCACTGGCAATGGATGAAGTAATTTAAAAGATTATATAAATGCTCAAGTTCACATGTTTATGGGGCAATACCTACAATTATATTTTTCACAAGTTTACTTTATCTACACAATGATGTCAATATTGACAGCAATAATTAGATTAAAATAACACAATTTTTATAGTAAATTATATTATAGAAATTATTGTTTAGATCGCAAGTATAGACACTGTATTTTGACTCATTTGTTTGTCAGAGTCCATTATTAAAATACAATTTTTCAAAATTTGAAAATGCAAAACAATAAAATTAATCTAGGCTCAATTATGAACAAAGGTTAAAAATTAAGCCCCGCAAAAAACCCCAAGCCCAATAACCAAAATAGTCATGATCCAAATCCAAACCCAAAATCAAAATCCAAAAAAAAAAAGCAGAATGAAAAGAATGAAAAAGGAAGAAAATGCAGGAAGATAAAAAAGAGTCCCCAAAAAAAAATATTTTTTGAAGCCTCAGATTTCGCGTGACCCCCATCCCTTTCATTTATACTATTTTCTATCTTTAAAAAAGACCAAAAAAAAAGGAAAATAGAACAAAGAAAAGGCCACAAAATTCATTTATAAAATAAAGGGGAAAAGAAAAGCAGGAAAAGACAAGAAAAGGACTTGATCAGTTCTAAAAACGGTGACCTGCATAGTGCTACGCCTACCGCATTGCCACGATGCTTACCCCTCTCCAAAAAAATCCAAATTTTGTTTTATGTCCCCCCAATTATCCCTCTTGTTCACCTTCATCTACCCTAGGGCTGGCAAAAATTTATCCGATCTGATTACCCGAATTTATCCGACCCGAAAAAAACCGGGTACGGTCACCAAATTTATGTCCGAATTTAAAATTCGGACAATCGGTCATGTCCGAATTTAAACCAGGTCGGGTTCGGGTTTGGAAATCCGGGTTCAGGTTGTCCGGATTTTTGAACCATTTCGGGTTCGGACAAATTCGGACAATCGGACAACCGGGTTCAGACATCGGACAACTATGTTTATATGTAATTTTAGTCCAAATTCTTTAGAAAATTTTATAAAAATAAATTCGGACAACCGGGTTCGGACATTAAAAAGCCGGGTTCGGGTTCGGTCACACAAAATTTCGGTCAGAATCTCCTAAAATCATATTACAAATTCGGACATCCGGACAACCGGGTCCGGACATTCGGACAACCGGGTCCAGGTCCGGGTCTGGTCAGAGTGTCCGATTTGTAATCCGAACAGCGTCCGGGTATGAAGTTTTTGTCCGAATGTCCGATTTGTCCGGACCCGAATTGACCCGGATCCGAATTTTTACCAGCCCTAATCTACCCCTTCTCATTTCCTAATTTGTCTGTTTTGGTGAGTCACATCTTCAATCCTTTCAGGCTTTTGTGGTCGTTTCTCCTACTTGAGATTGGCATAATATTTTTACTTTTTTTTCGAAAGTGAATAAGGTTGAGAATATTTCGTGTTATACGTTTTAATTCATTTCTTTATTTTTTTTTTTCACCGCCTTTGTTTTCTATTTTGTTTCACAAAAGGATTAGATGGAAAGCTATGCTTAAAAATCATTCAGTAAGAAATTTAGAGTTAAGTAACTGAAATAAAATCGAAAAAATTGTGTAGTTTTTAAGGCTAACTTTTCTTTGGCTAATTTTTTTGGGTCCATTCAAAACCCAATCTATCTCATCTTGTTTCAATTTATAAAGTAATCTTCAAATCAAATACTCAAAATCAGAATTCAGGAATGACTGTAGCGTTCAATTTTTACAATGCGTCTAGTCTTATCTATCTAAAACATTGCCACCTTATGTTTTCTTCACTTTCACCATTTTCTTGACCCTTCGTCAAAATCTTTCTTCTTATAAAATAAGGTACATTTTGGAACTTTCTATTTTGATGTGGCTTGTATCCTAACTCTTTATAGCTAGTGAGATATAATTTATCAAAGTTGATATTACAAAAGTAGAATTTTGCACATTAGCATATCAAACCCTTCTTTTTAAAAAGTCCAAAACATTATCTTGAATAGTCTAAAAATTAAAATAAAATTTTGGTGCATTCCTAAGTTAGTCTAGTTTAACTTCTCAAAGTAGTTTTGCAAAATTCCTCTCCAAGAAGTTCAGGTGAATAAAACAAGGACATACTATCCAAAGTAACAAATTCAATTTTAGCACTTGAGTTTATATTGCCAGAATGAGATCTTTTTGAATTTTAATACCAACCTTTAAAGAATAAACTAGCATTGTTAAGGAGCATTTCGACTGCAGAATAATCCATTTGGACTCTTCTTTATAAAGTTATGATTTTTTGAAGTTGGCATCCATAATTTTATGAGGCATAGAACAATTAAATTTGTGAATTCACTTTTACCAACTTAAATAGAGCATGTGGCACCAAGGGGTCTAAGTCATCCATGCCCATGGTCAAAGTAAGCCTAACTTACACATTTTATCTTAGCTTAATAAGTTATTTTTGGGCGAAAGTTCAATGAATATCAACTCAAAGTTAGTCCTAAAAGCTTTCATAGTAGTCCATAGTCCTTCCTATAAAGCTTGCCCAAAGCTAATTCCATGCCAAAGTTAGGAGCCTACCAAAGTCTATGACGATTGTTTTGTAACTGCAAGAGGCAATAATTGGTTTCCTCCATTACTCCTCCACGATATTCATCCATTCTTGAGTTTCAATTCAAGGCACCCAACTCTGAGTTCTTACCACTTAGGAAGGCCGTGCATGAGCAAGCATTTCATGATGGAAGATGAATCATCAAGGAGATGCATTAGCACTAAACAAAGCCTGATCTTTTTGTATTTATTCTGTAGTTTTAATGCTTTCTAGTTGAGTGTACTAGTTTAATACTTTGTTTTTCATTTGACTAGGAGTTAATCCCTTTTTTCATTGATGGAAAGTAGCTTGCTTGTCTCCTAAACATAAGTATCTACTTATCCAAGTGTCCTTGGTGGTGATTTGAGTTGATCCTTTAGATATAAGTTGAGGGTGGCTTGGCCTTTCATTTACTTATTGGTGGGTCTTCTAGGCTTAGTGGTGGTGATTGTCACATCCATAATTACTTTGATCTTTGTTTACGCCGAAGCTAACTCAAGATGTATAAAAGTCCACACACAACCAAAGTTTAGAGCCAGTGACTTTGAAATTTTATCAAAGTGTCTCGACTATGAAATTGCCCAATTTTGACATGCTACATTAAAGACATTCAAAAATAATAAAATCCAGTAGTTGAGCTCTTCGTATGGTCTTCTAACTCTTAGTTTAAAAAAGCACATTTGAGTAGTGCCTGAGCGATATGTGACCAAGCCAACGCCTCATGTAACCCCAAGTGTAATGAATTTCGAAGGCGTAGGGAGGTGAAGCGCCTCACCCGATTCGAAGGTGCAATACTTTTCTCGCCGCATAGCATTTCGCGGTTTTAGAGGCAGGTCATTGAAAATTAGTACTTAAATCTCAAAATTTCTCCAAATCAGAACTTACCTAAGTCATCGTTGGTATATTTTGAGAAGAATCACTCATCTAGTTGCGTCAAATTGCTCTAAATTCAACCCTAATTTTCACATGCTCTAATTTTTTGAAACCCTCATCTCACTTTGAAGGCTTGTATAGTGGCTTGATGGAGACAAGCTACACGGACCTTTCTTTCTAAAGATTTTCTAGTGGTGGATCTTCACCAATCGTTTGTGATTTGCTCCGACAATGTTGCACTAAGCTACTAACTTGCTAGTGTTGTTACAGAATTCGAAAGAGTAGGTGCCAGGTTGACTTGCTCCATATTTGTGATATTTAGCCATTTGGCTTACTAATAATCGGAAAGAAAAAAAAAAGAGTGGGTGCCAGGCTGCTTATTACTCTTCCCTCTCATCTTTCTATTCTATAGCAATTAAATTTGCTCCTTTTTTTCTTTTTCTTTAGGGTGTTTTGTTATTAGTTGGGCAAGCAATTACCTTTTTTATGCCCCCTTGAAAAATAGTATGGTGAGGTTACTTTAATATTTATGCATATATCATGTGCATGTGTGCCAATCTTGATACATTTACAAAATTTATCTCATTTTCAGCAGTTTAATTTTTTATGTAAGTGAATTATAATAATATTATATCGTACTTTATATCGTGTTGTGACTACTCTAGACTTTATAATGGTTGTTACAGTATTTAATTATTATATTGATGCAAGTATATAAGTTATTTCGGTGTAATATATTTTCCATAATTTTTTGTATTTTTCTACAAAGTGTGCCTCGCGCACTTGGGGCGTGCGCCTTTGCCTCGAGGCTCGCACCTCTTGCCCCAGAATCTTTTGTGTCTCAGTGAACCTAGCGCTTTTTTAAATAAAATCTAACTTAAAGAATTTTTTTTTATTTTCGAGCTTATTTTACTCAAATTTCGGAATTCCTTTTCATAATTGTCAATAACTTATTTTTCAAGCTAGTAAAATCTCTTTTAATAGTTGGGTGCTTAGACTACTTCCCAACCTTCAAGACTCATATTTGACCACATGCATGTTGAAGGCAACAATCCTTTAAAGGGTCAATGGAGAAATGATTCATAAAGTTTTGGGCATTTATTTATTTTCCTTAAATCTCTTGTATATAGGGGGGAAAAAATCATGTACATATGTCATTCTATTCATTTATTATGTGATGATGTGGTTCATGTCAAATCATTGATTCTAAACTTCAAATAATAAAGTCATCTCTTTGAGTATGACTTAGTCCATCAGTAATAACATAATTCAACCCAACTATTTCAAATTGTTCTTAGTTTGAGCATAAGAAAAGTACCAGATCTAGGCCTTGAAAGCAATTTGAAGGATGATGGTAATCATAATGACTCCTTTATAATAACTATGACCTTAATCACAAGTCCTGACAGTATTAGTCAAATACTAATTAATGATTTCTACACTCCACTCTACCTGGATATATCTATGTATGTGTGTTGGTCCTTATGGTCAACGTATTCTTTAACGTATGGCAATGATCCTTCATCAAACTTGAGGTTATAATTAAAATTTCATTCATACATGGCTTGCTAGGATATTACACATTCATTTTAACTCAAATAACCTCCACAACTCCACCACAATTCTCAATGGACTATTTTTTATAATAGATATGAACGAATAGTTAAATGTATCCTCTGGTTAGGCGACAGACCATCAGCGAGAATTCCATCTTAAGTTTATGAGAATCACAAGCCATTAAATATCAATCCATTAAGTCCCCAAAATCTATGCTAATCTATACTTAAGGTTTTCATTCTCTCAATACTAATAGTAATCTTAAAAGGTTGACACCATAAGTGTTAGATTTACTCACACAAGGACACAAGAGGGGGGTGAATTGTGTCTACCGATTTTTCGAATTGTTTCAAAAACACTTGTGAGAACAGTTTGAAGTGCGTGGTTCTAGTGAGACAGAAACAAAACTTCTTTCAGAACACTCGTGAGAACGGATTGGAATGCCTGTTCTCTGTAAAATAGAAATGAAAGTAATTGCGGAAATAGTAAAGGAGACACAATATTTTTACGTGAAAAACCACCTCTGACCCAAAGTAGGTGTAAAAACCAAGACTTACCTCAATAGGATTTCAACAAACATTTTCACTAACACGGGCCAAGTTCATTACACTGTATGACACACGTGACAACGTCACACACGTAACTTAATCTCCCCCGAGACTCTAGTTACGAACACACATCCAAGGTCTCTCAAGACTTGGACAAGCTCACACGGACAACACGTCCACCATCTCCTAAGAGACCCCGTCCAACTTGGACAAATACTCACGAACACAGTGTCCACACGTCCCCTAAGAGACCACGTCCAACAACTTGGATAACCTCTAATCACGATGACGGAAAAGAGATAAAAAAAAAAACCTTTCTTGAATGCTTCTAAATAAGTTGAGTATAAGGTACCATACAACTCCTATTATACCAATAATGAAGACTCAATTAAGCGCACACTTTGAAGGTTTTTCTCATAGAAAAATTCGGACTCAGAAAAGCAATTTTAGCACTTGATCAATCGTGAAAGCCCTTGAAAAACCTTGCATGAAGATATGAGAAGTGAGTGCTTATTTACCCACGAGATTTGATTTCCATAATAATTCTGAAAATACTCAGTATCTTAAAAGGAATTAAATCCTTCAAGAATTTATCTTTTTAAGAAATCATATCTTTTAAGGATAAGATAAAATCTTTTGAAAAATCTTTTAGGAGACCAATATTATTTAGGAAAGTACTCTTTCTAAAACACAATATTGTCAAAAAATCGATTCTAAATATATTAGGAATTTTGGCAGTAGGAAAACTCTTGAAAATCTTTGAAAACCGATTTTTGCACTCGCTGCTCTCAGAGCACTGCAGACCTGTTTGCTCAATTGTTCTGAGCAGTGTTATGAGTCAGCTTAAATAATTCCTTCAAGGTGAGTGTTAAGTCAAGCTCTTCTTTGGCATATTAACAAGAATCTAGACAAATATAACCAGTACTTAGCCCTAAGACTCTAAAGACTCTTGTACTCTGTTGATGATGTGCACATATATCCACCTTGATGATTTCAGCTTCTTCGACCTGTTCTTCGGGGTGTTTGCAACTTCTGTCGCTTTCAACATATAATTTTATCACATAGCTTCAAGCATGATATTTCGAACTGATATCTAGGATGTTTGCAATCTGTCTTATCACATGATTCTAACACTCAACTCAAGCCAAGCATAATTAACACATTTGGGTTGTAATCATCAAAACCTTATATAAGATTGATTCAACAATAAGCAACTCTTTCTATTCTCGTCCGGATCAATTTGACTCTAAATATGGGTCATCTTTAAAGTCTCTTTACATGACCATTAGTCAAGGAAAATTATCCTTAATCATGCCCATATGAAATTCACAAATCTGCGACGAAGTCCCCATCAGAACTACATACAATTTGATACAAGTGTAGATTCAAGTACTAGGATGAACGGTAGATAGAGCAATTCGATTCTCATTCGAATGGGAATCGAGTATATACTAGCCAATATGTAGGGCCTTACCCTTTATTTGTGTACTTGTCTATGTATTCCTATGTGCACTATATACATAGTTCTTTTATTATTTAGCAATTCACTTTCAATAAGTAATTGGCCAACATTTATGACATTTGAAAAGACATAACGTATTAGTATGAACCTACCTTTAAGATGGAGGGAATGACAAGTCATTGACATGTATGCTTCATGACCAATACCTTGATCAATTATCTTAGGCTTTTAGTCTCAGGGAAGTTCTACTAATTTTTGCTTTTAGGGCGCATATAAGTCATCTTTTTTTTTTTTCTAAAATAGTTTTTTTAACTGTTTTATAAAACCCATCCTTGTTTGGGTCGTAACAAGATAACAATTCCAGTCATCCTATTTTCAACTCTAAAAACTTACCTCAACCTTGAGTGATCACTCCCCACAGGGGAGTCCATTTACAGTAATGTACTCACCCCATATAAAATCCATATAGAAATCCTTTTTCCCTTTCCCATAATCCAGACTTCAGACTATGATCTCAATAAATAAGTAAGATGTCTGACCCACTTAAATGATGATATACCCTCTTTTCTTTTGTTTAGTTTGTTTGATTTTGTAATATAGATCATAAAACATATTGAGAGTAAGGGAAGTTAGTTATCATATTACTGAGCTGGACCATAATGTAAGGAAGCTAGTTATGAATGTGTGGTCTGTAAATAAGCAGGGAATAATATAAAAAGGGCACACGCACTCAAAGATGCTCAGAACATTTCATTCTCTCCAAATATGATATTCTTACTGTGTTCTCATTTTCTCTCTCTCTAGCTATAATGGCTTCACTACATACCCAGGCATGATTTATCGAACTTATCATGGCATCAAAGCTGGAAAAATGTTGGATCTCAAATATAAATATTTTTTTTGAATTTCGATGAGTTAATTTGCTTCATCAACTGATCAAGCCTCAATCACTGTTTCTTCAATTTCTTCAACTTCAGTCAATTGATTTGGTTCATCATTGACTCAGCTTCAAATATAGAGAGTCAACACTACATTCTTGATTCACCTCTTGCAGATCGAAAGCTAGGTCATGTCAGCGAACAGAAATCGAATCAACCATGCAGATTTGCAGAATCCATTGTTCATACACCCATCGGATGGACCGTCCTTACTTGGTCGAGGTGAGAAACTCAGTGGATCAACAAATTACAGATCCTGCAGACGTGCCATAGAAATAGCGTTGTCCACAAATAGGAAAATCGAATTCGTGTAAGGTACTATCCCCAAACCTGTGGAGTGTGGATGGTCCTACTAAATTGGAGCAGTGGGTAGCATGTAATAACCTTGTGCTATCTTGGATTATGAATTTCGTAAGTGAATCTATCAGTATATCAATCCTGTTTATACAATTGGCTAGCCAAATCTGGAAGCATTTGGAAAATCGTTTTAACCTAGTTAATGGATCCAGGAAATACAGACTGAAAAAGATTTCTATGCTTTGAAACAGAATCAGCTACCTGTGAGTGAATATTATACTCAGATGAGAGGTATTTGGGAGGAATTAGACTCTATGAGTGAGTAGCTTGTCTTTACAACATTTACAGATGAAGTTGTTGCATTTCTAAATGCACTAGGGAAGCAGCGACAAGAATATAAATTGTTCTAGTTCTTAAATGGCTTAGATGATGAATTTGGGCCACAAAGGAGTCAAATTCTTCTAATGTCACCTCTTCCATCAGTTGAGGCAACTTGTGCTATGATCCAGCGGGAAAAGCTCCAGAGAGAAGCATTAACTGAAGTACAAATTCAAGTGGGAACATCTATATTGTTAAGCAAAGGCATGGAGGAAGTAAGGTGTGCTAGTTGTGAAGCAGAGGTCATCAGAAGGATAAGTATTGGAAAAACATTGGATACCCGAGCTGGCATCCAAGGTCTAGAAGATTTGCTCAAAGAAGAGGTGGCAGAAGTTCAAGAGGAGGAGGTACTGGCCGAGGACAAGGACAGAGAAACAATAACAGGTCTAGGGAGCTTAAGCCCAAAGTCAGTGTACAGGTGCAAACACACTAATCTGCAGCTGAATCTTGTCCTGTCAACACACTTATACCGTAGCAAATTGAGCACCCGTTGAGACTTCTTCCTACTACAAGCAAAGCACCTTCAAGCAAAGCAAGCAACAACACCTATGAAACTGATGAGGAGATGGATTACAATTTTGCAGGTATGGTATATTCTTATGCTGCTACTAAGTCCCATGTCTGGATTCTTGATACTGGGGCTACTGACCATATGACACTAGTGGCTAGTTTGCTGTTGAATCATAAGCTGCAAAGTGGTAAACAACACATCAAGTTACCTAATGAATATATGGCTGAAATAGAGTTAGTTGATGGCATTAAACTGGCAAGTGGCTTTCGGCTGACTGATGTACTAGTAGTGCCTGGTTTTCATTTCAACTTGTTGTCAGTAGCAAAATTGACTAGAGGCAATAATTGCGTGGCCTTGTTTCATCCTGAATTTTGCATAATTCAGGATTGTGTCTCAAGGAGAATTAAAGGTCTTGGACAACAAAAGGGAGGACTTTACTACCTGTTGGATGTGCCATTTGCAGCCCTGGAAAACAAGCAATTGGAATCCTCACTGTCTCAAGTTTTATATACTGTTAATCATTTTGTTCAGTATAATGATGGAATTGTGGCTTCTATGTTCAGTGAGCATAATATGTCTCATATTTGGCATAATAGGTTAGGACATGCACCTTTTGCCAAAATAAAGAAAATACCATATATTGCTCGTGATGTTGTACTGCCTACTACTGAACTTTGCCTTACCTGTCCAATGTCCAAATTTACCAAACTTCCTTATCAGCTAAGTGCACATCATAGTGCCAAACCTTTTGATTTAATTCACATGGATATACGGGGGCCCTATAAAGTGGTCACTTAAAAGAAGTGCAGATATTTCTTAACCATTGTTGGTGATTATAGCATAGCCACTTGGACATATCTGCTTCAATATAAATCAGATGCTTTGGGAGTTCTCAAAGTTTTCTCTAAAATGATTGCAACGCATTTTGACTCATGCATTAAGGTGGTCAGGTATGATAATGCCCTGGAATTTGACTCAACATCATGTCTTCATTATTTTACTGATCTTCCCATTACCCATCAGACTTCTTGTGTAGACACACCACAGCAGAATGACAGGGTTGAGAGAAAGCACAGAAATATACTAGAAATGGCTAGGGCCTTAAGATTTCAGGCAAGCTTGCCTATACAATATTGGGGTGATTGTGTACTTTCAGCTACAGACATCATTAATAGGTTGCCAACACCAGTGCTAGGACATAAAACCCCATATGAAATGTTATTTCATCAAACACCTACTTACAGCCATCTCAGAGTCATTGGTTGCCTAGCCTTTGCCAGTAACCCTTCTAGGCATACAGACAAATTTCAGCCCAGGGTTGTTCCATGTGTTTTCCTGGGATATCCAAATCATAAAAAAGGTTACAAGCTCCTCAATATGCTCACCAAACAAGAGTTTGTGTCTAGAGATGCGAAGTTTTGTGAGCACATATTCCTATTTCAACAAGAGACTTTTGATGCATATATAAAACCAATTCCTGCATCTAATTCTGAGTCAGTCTCTTGGCCTACTAATTATTTGGAATATCTAAACTCTTACTTTGAGACACTGGTAGATGGGACTTCCTCACCAATGTTGTAACGTCCCTAAAATGCTAATGACATGATTTACGAAAAACTGCAATTGAAGACTTAATAATAAAAGGCATTATTGCCATCCTGATAAGGACAAGGCTCACTGAAACCATTTAATCTCGCAACTCATGCTCACAATCACAAAATCTATTAACTGAAACACTTCAAGACCAAAGTCCATAATAGTTCAACTTCAATACCATCTACTTGATCATACCATGTACTAACTTGCACTCCACACTACACAAGTATATTGAATATAGACCCAACTTGACCCTGAGGTCGATTCCAACATTCATGCTATGCTGAATCCACTGTAAGCATCTGATGACTTCCAAAAGGGTTTACTAAAAGAGGAAACATGTGATACTTCATCACTTAAAATGGAAAACCTGAAAACAATTCGAAAATGTGAGCAAAAACTCAGTACATGAATTCTTGTATTGTAAAATGAGCATATAAACGCTATTGATGGGCACCCGCTTTTGCAACTCATTTAGTTCGCAATAATAATGAAAATGAAAGTAATATGAAACTGAATTGCTCATTATTATCTAGATGTGAACCCCTTGTAATGATATGATCTATATATAGGTGTACACCTGCCAATCCGATCAAGAGTCGACCTAAAGTAGCGCGGATAAATGATGGGCTAACGCCCTATAGATGATAATTGACGGGGTCACAACCTAAATAGCAAATCATTGTATAAACCGATTCATTGATAAACTCATTAAGAGTTGTAACTTGATAAACATGCTATGCTTTCTGAAGAAACAGGCAATGGACGTACCTTGAGTCTTTAAAAATATCATCTGACTTGATAAAAGTAAGCTGTTTCATAAATGTCATCTGATTTGATAAATATGTTCTGACTTGATAACATTTATGCATAACGAGGAACAATAACTAGGCCTCGACTCTGTTCCATAAATGTCATTGTAAGTATGTGTAGTCAGTAAATGATTTTTACTTACATAATTGAGTAAGCAAAAGTATGTGTAATAGAAATTGAGTAATTAAATGGTATACATAACTTGGGTATTTCAATATAACTTCAAAACTGAATTAATAAAAGTAATTAAATCCGATATAAAGTAAATGAAAGTAAAATAGTCCACAATGAGATAAATGAGATTACAAAGGAAAAGGTCTTGACGGTGACAATTGGGAGAGTAGTTGTGGCTTTTTTTGAAATAGGTTACTGATACGGATTTAAGACTCGTTGATGTATAGCTTGGTTCAAGATAACAACGAGTACACTAGATTGACTTGATAAATACATTTGATACATTCTAAATTGAGTAAGTAATAAAGGTTTGAGGCCAAGAGAGATATATCTTGGTTCAAAATAGTATAAACTGCAATAACTTGGTCTGATAAATATGGTTTCTGAGTCACAACTCTCCCCACTTCTCATATTTCATTCATAAATCCATTAGATATAGAATTCCACCCAAATGAATCATTGAACACAATAGAAGCTATTAAGCTCACTAAACTTGATTTTTTCTCTGAAAAATTCATAAATGATTCAAAGCTCATAAACGAGCTCCCACATTATATACTTGTCTTCTTCTTTCTCATTAATCAAGCTAAAAACTCCATGAAAGTTCATGAATATTCATTTCCCCCTTAAATGACCTTACCTGGTCCAAAATACACAAAATAAGTGTATGATCAATCTCACTCAATCTTTATTTTTGTTCTTTACACAATTACTCAAAATACTTCCAAAAATCACCAAACTCAAAATACTCAACCAAAATTCATGAAATCCAATAAGAAATTAGAAAATAATATGGAAAATCTACAGTGAAATTTTCAGAATTTTCCTCCAAGTATACGTTGCACGGAAATTGCAATAACAGCCCAATTTGCACCAAAGCAAGTCAGTTCACTTCATACCCTTCAGCCTTGACCTCAAATGGAGACCTAAAATCCCAATATGAAAATATTAAGAAGTTCTAAAAAACTTTCATTTGCAACACAAAATATGATTCCCACAATAGGGTTCCCAAAATGGGGGTATAACACAAGTGTGTTAGTTTTAGTCTCATTCTGCATAGTTTTGGTAAAATGACCATAAATTTTTGCACAGACCTCAGATTAAGGCAATTCAAAATCCATTTAAAATTTAACACATTTAGCTATCTACTCACCAAAAATCATAATTTTTCCTTAGGCCGATCATTACCAGTTTAATCCTGAAGTCTGCCCTATTTTTTTGAATTTTTTAGTCATCACTGTTTTAGCCTTTTCCTCTCTTTTCACATAAATCCTCAATTGAAATCATTCCAAATCATCAAAAATATCATCATAATCATCAATAAAACTAAATATTACAAAATCAAATACAAATCAATCCATAAGCATGGTTTTAACTTAAGCTTGCATGAACATGATCAACCTCAACCCTTGCATGCTTTCAAGCTTAACTAACAACTAAAACATCAAAATAACACTTGTTTATATCAAGATAACATGATCCATAATCAAATCCAACACAAAAACCCAAAGTTAAACATGATTAGGTTAGGATCTACCTCACTTTAAGCTGGGATTTTGAGAGGTGGAGGTGATGTTTGGTGTTTGTGAGAGTTATGGGTGGTGGCTGGTGGCTAATGGTGGCTGCCAGCAGCAGCAAGTGGCGACAGTATGTGGTGGTGGTGGTGGTGGCAGCAGCAGGCCATGGGAATGGGTGAATGGAAGAAAGAGAGTGTGTTGATATTTTGATAGTTTATTTGATGGAAAATGATTTAAATTTACTTGGTTGAGTTTATATCCACCAAGAGTGACCTTAGACCAATGATAATTAGGCACATCTCATGGTGATTAGCTAAGTAAAATGAAGTAAAGCTTATTGGGCCGAAATGAGGTTGGGCCCAAAAGGAAATTACGTTTAATGCGATTGAATTTTCTTAGCTTGAAATTAAATTTTTGTAAGGTTATAAAAATAATAATAATAATAATAACAACAACAACAACAACAACAACAACAACAACAACAACAACAACAACAACAACAACAACAACAACAACAACAACAACAACAACAACAACAACAACAACAACAATAATAATAATAATAATAATAATAATAATAACAATTTCTTAAACCATAATTATCGAGGTCTACTATCGACTCACCGATATTTAATTAATCAACAAAACTTGAATTAACAACCAATGAAGGTTGAATTGCAAAATGGGACCCCAATAAAATATCCCCAAACTGGGATGATTAAATACGATAAATGAAAGCGAAAAATTTAAATGACATAAGGTAGTTCGGTAAATATATAAATTGAGTGTAATTGAATTAATAAACATGATTTGGTTAAACAAACAACCATGAGTGATTAAATCCATAAACATGATAAATTAAATGAATAAATATGATTAAATAAATAAATAAATATGATTTGAATAAATGAATATGGATTAGGGTCGGGTTATTACAAATGTCATCTCAATCTGAGCATATCTCAGGCTTACACCCTCATCTTGCACCACATGTCCCTCAACATCCACTACCGTCAACAGCCTCTAACTCTACTCCTACTCAGGCTAGAAGGTCTAAGCCTTTCTACCTGCTTTGGATAGCTCTTCATATCCTAAATTTTTCTATGAAGCTGTATCCGATTCTAAATGGTGTGAGGCTATGAATCTTGAACTTAGAGCCTTGGAGAGGAATGATACTTGGACAATTACATCTCTTCCCCTTGGAAAAAAGGTCATTGGGTGCAAGTGGCTGTATAAAACAAAGTTCAATTCAGATGGGACAATAGAAAGGTACAAGGCTAGATTGGTGATCCTTGGGTGCAGACAGGAATATAGTGTAGACTATCAGGAAACATTTGTCCCTGTCGCTAAAATGACTACAGTTACAACCTTGCTTGCTGTGGTAGCTATGAGGAAGTCTGGAAGTGGCATGCTTATCAAATGAATGTATTTAATACTTTCTTGCATGGTGATTTAGAAGATGATGTGTATATGACCTTCCCTCTAGGTTACACTCAGTTTGGAGCAGATATCACACCAGGTCATACCACAGATGCAGTAAGGGGGAGTTTTGAAGTTTGCAAAGTAAAGAAATCACTTTTTAGCTTGAAACAAGCCCCTAAAGAGTGGTTTGCTAAGCTGTCTAGTGCTTTACTAAAATTTGGTTTTCATCATTCCAAGGCAGACTACTCTCTCTTCGTTAAGAAGCATGGCAATGTCTTCCTTGTTGTTCTTATGTATGTTGATGATATGATTATCATGGGTAATGATGCACAGGCCATTACTTAGCTGAAAACCTATCTACACAAACAGTTTCTCATGAAGGATCTGGGTGAACTGAAGTATTTTTTGGGTTTGGAAGTTATCAGATCCCCTACTGGCATTTTTGTCTGTCAGCGAAAATATATCTTGGATTTATTACAGGAAACTAGAATGATCAATTGTAAGCCTCTGAAGCTACCCTTGGCTCAACATCTGAAACTCTTGATTGATTTTGGATATTTGTTAGCCGATCCCAATCAGTACAGAAGGCTAGTGGGGAAACTGATTTATTTGACCCTCACTAAACCGGACATAACATATGTTGTCCAAATTTTGAGTCAGTTTATGTCTCAGCCTACCACTGAGCACATGACCGCAGCCAATCATCTGCTGAGGTATTTGAAATCTTGTCCAGGCCAGGGTATTTTTCTTGATGCTACGTCTTCCTCTCATATCACAGCTTACTGTGACTCAAACTGGGCAAGTTATTCTATGGGCAAACGATCTACTATAGGATATGCCATCAAATTGGGTAATTCTCTTATTTCCTGGCGAGCAAAAAAGCCAGACATGTCTCTCGGTCATCTGTTGAGGCTGATTATCGGACTATGGCCATGACAAGTTATGAAATTACTTGGTTACTTGGACTGTTATAGGATCTTGGCTTTACTAAACAACAGTTGCTACTAGTGGAGATGTTTTGTGATAACATGGCAACTCTTCATATTGCTCGCAACCCTGTGTTTTATGAGCGGACCAAGCACATCAAAGTTGATTGTCACTACGTTGGGGACCAGATCACTGCTGGCATACTCAAAACTGCTCATGTATCCACCAAATCTCAATTAGCTGATGTATTTACAAAGGTAGTTCCTGTTTATCATTTTTGAAGCATGTTAAACAAGTTGGATGTTGTTGATCTTTTTTGCTGACAACATCCAACTTGAGGGGAAGTATTGAGAGTAAGGGAAGTTAGTTATCATATTGCTGAGCTGGACCATAATGTAAGGAAGTTAGTTATGAATGTGTGGTCTGTAAATGAGCAGGGAATAATATAAAAAGGGCACACGCACTCAGAGATGTTCAAAACATTTCATTCGCTTCAAATATTATATTCTTATTGTGTTCTCATTTTCTCTCTCTCTAGCTTCAATGGCTTCAGTGCATACCCAGGCAGGATTTATCAAACTTATCAAAACATAATTAGATGTAGATAATTTTCTTTAAAAAATTGAATATAAATTACTATGTTTTCGTAAATTATGATCCTTTTAGATTTCAATCTGATGCACCTGATGTTACATATCAGGTTTCATGCACAAATATGATTGTTATATTAGTCAGATTAATCTAACAAATATGTCATACATACCTAACCTAAAAATTAAAAATCTTGCAACAATTTTTGTGCGGTGAGACCCACTTGTGAAAACGCAATAGCCCATATGTAATGAGATCCATTTAGGCATGCGTAGTACAGCAACTTGATTAAATTCACTATCGCATGCCAAAATTCACCAAAATTCCTCCAAAAAACCACCATTACTTAGTTGCTCCCTCAATTATAAATTAATAGCAATAAACATTCAAAGAAAAAAAATATGGACTTTTTCATATTAGCCTTCAATTTTGAGGGGAAAAAAGCAATTAATGTAAATAATCATAAATCCCAATTGCAATGCTCATCATGCTAAACTATCATGTTAATGTTCTAGCCTGAATTGCTAAACTCACTAAAATTAATTTGACATCATCATATGAATAATGTCAACCCTAATACTGAACATGCTGACCCAATGAGCTCAACTCCTTAAACTTGAATGCTCAATACCATAAGGCATGACAATCAACACCGTGAAACCTAAATGCTTAGGACCATAACCCATAATGCTCAAGACCATAACCCATAATGCTCAACATTAGTGGATTCAATGCTCATTACGATACTAAATACCTCATGGATTAATGCCTGGTCCTATCAATTTAAAGTAATTTGAAAATTTTCATATTAGCACCCAATTTCGAGGGACAAAAATAAAGTAATACTCTAAATGTTGAAGTTTCCCAAAACTCCATTAAATCAAATCAGAAGCAAAAAATCATGATGAAGAGAAATATATCAAGAACACTAGAAAATTGAAGATAGGTGAAGGAGAAATGAAGAAAGACAGACTGTTGCAAAAGCAAACCAAAAATTAATGATTTCCACATTCAAAACTAAATTAACAGCAACTAAAGCAAAATAACTCAAAATCAAAGATAAAATATGTAAAATGATGACAGAGGAGTAGATCAAAAAAATTGAAGTGTAAAATAGAGAAAATAAATAGTCTTGAAAAATGAACAATAAGGAAAAAGCTAAATTAAATCAATTTCTCATTTAAAAAAGGAAAAAATACACGTGGCAATGAAGAAGTTCATAAACTTGGGCCTATTATATAAATTATACCCAGACAGGCCACAGCCTCATGACATGAGAAACCTCTATCCAGGTTGGATTGGTGTTAGTGAAGCAGGTGGGTGGGCTCATGCAAACCTGCTTCCCACTAAAACATAAAAGATCTTGAATCTTTTCTTTTTTTTTTCTTTTTGAGTTAAATGGGATGCCTACAAACTTATCCACAATTGTTGTATGTCTTTGATAAGTTTGGCAATGGTTTATACAAGAGCGGTCCACAAATATTTATTGTAACTCATGTATGGATGGATCACTATTAAAAAACAAAGAATTCGGGTCCATGGAATAAATGATTCTCAAATAGCTTTTATGTTCACAATTTTTCTCTTGCACATTTGATCTTCAAAATTAATCAACTTTATTTACAAATCATGCGTTGAATGAACTTGAGTTCACAGAAGTGCAACAAATGAAACTCACATGACAAATTAAATTTTGATTGCTAGTAGGGTTATTCGCAAATACTCAAACCCAAAAATCAATGATCGATCCAAATTTTCAGATTTTTGAACAAATATGTTGAAGAAAGTTCGGTAGGGTACCCAATCCAATAAACTTTTTTATGTAATTTGTTACAACGTGGGTTAATGTCTTCATGATTGAGGTACCTAATAATCAAATAATTTGTTTTCTTTTTTATTGATGCACAACAACGTAGTATTGTCAGTAGTAAGCTAATTATGGCTTCTGCATCATACCATCAAGCTTGTTTTTGGCTATTTGGTTTTAGCTTAACATAAATTATACCATTGTCAATATGCAGTAAGCTTTTGCCCGTACATTAGCACTGCACAAGATTTACTCTATTCCAAGGCATATGATATGTTCTCTTTTTTTGTGGGAAAGGGGTATAGTAATAATTGATTCTATTGTGTGGACATCGATGGTGAGCTACTGTTTATTCTTCAAATTAAAAAATCACAATGACGATAATCCGATACATTTGCCTTATCTAAAGAAAAGACTATGGGTATCAAGTTACTAAAGTCTAACCGAAAATTGGTTGTAGCTACTAATGTGCGGTCAAGGTTCGCAATTTTGATGACCCAAAAAATTGAGTACCCAAAAAATTGAGTACCCAAAATTATAACAATTTTAGATTGGAGTTTCAGTTTATGAACAACCCTAATAGCCAGCGAGGGAAAATGACAAATATTAGTTAGTTTTGTATCATTATGTTAATTGACAATGTTAGTTGTTCACTTAGAATTGACAATAATTACGTTGTATTCATGAAGTGTAACGTATCTAACGTGAATAACATCAAACTTTTTTTCTTGGTGCTTTGTGAGGTTGCTAGTTCAATTCTCATATAGTTTAGCATTTTATTAGACATTAATTACAGGAGTGAACTTATTGTTAAACTGATTTAAGACGTGTTTATTTTAGTGGTATAAACTTGCGATAAAGTGATTATGAGTGGTAAGACTTAATGATAAGCGGTACAAAGTGGTAACACAATTGTTAAAAGTTATGCAAAAGAGGGGCACGTAGCAGTTAAAATGCCGTACAAAGGACTTATCTTTACTAGTAAAAAAGGTTTTAGTCTCTAACACATATAGTCAAGGTAACTCCAAAAGCTATTTTGAGCAATATAACTTATGAAGACATTAAAATCACTTGTCAAAAAATGTATGCTATGATATTAGTAAATTTACACTATATAAGTGCAATGTTGTAAAGTTGGAGATAGTAATATAATAATAAAATGGTAGTTGATGTTATTTCAAGTAATTTTTGATGACTAATAGCCTATATATTTGTTGCTAAGTATTTTAGTCTTTCATCATTCAATAGTTAGAGTAAAGGTAACTTGCACCATAGGGGGCCAAAACTTTTGCAATGTAGGTATAACTCTATCCACAAGACTCGAGTTTGATGCTTTATTTAAAAAGAACAAATATCAAACCAATTAAACTATTCTCTATATGTTGGGAACATATGTGTTAATGGTATTACTTGATCTTGTACATGATTATTTACTTTGCGACAGAGAATGATTAAAAATCATTAATTGAGCTGATAGATAACCTCAATTGATTGAACACCTATTTGATTATAGTTCCTTTGCTCTCTCGTCTGCCCCCTCATCAAATGCCTTGTGAATTAATCAAACATAATTGAAAAATAAACCTCAAATCAATTCTTGAAACATTTATAATGTGAGACATATTCACACTTCAAATGTTTAGAAATACGAAAAATGTTGTAAGAGCAAACCCAATGGTAAGCCACTACTCACTAGTGGGGGCCTACCAGTGCTACATCAATCATCTCTCCAACTTTTTGCCTCATAATATTCCTTCTCTCAAATGAAATGCTCACCACTTTGACTCACCAAATAAAATAATACCCGTAGACCCACTATATAACATACAACTTCATTTTTAGAATTAAAAAAAAGAAAAATTAATAAAAAAAATATTAAAAAATCAAAAAGCTACCCTTCTCTCACTTGTGAGCCTCCTCTCAGCAGTGAGTCATCATGCGAGGGGCCTAACATGAGCCAGCCTGTAATAGTCCAATCCTAAAATTATTTAATTATGTTCATTTAATTATTTAATTATGTTCATTTATTTAATTACTTCATGTTCATAATTTTTATTCTCTCATTTCATTTATTTAATTTATTCACCCCGGTGGAAAAATTTTATTTGGGCCCTCACTTGGCAATTCAGATTTTAATCGTTTATTTAATCGATTAACAAAAACTTTGGGAGAATTGATAGTAGGCCCTAATGAGTTTAATCTACGTAATCTATTTTGCTTTACATAACCTTATAAAACTTTCATTTTGAGTTTCGTAAAAAAATGTTATCGTTATGAAGCATTTTATTCCCGAACCCAATTTATTTCGGCCGTTTTGAAGCCCAACAAGTTTGCCTATTAATCTAACTAATTACCATGGTTAATTTAACCATGGTTAGTATAAAAAGGTGACTTATCTAGTTATAAACTCAGCCAAACCATTTAGATAAGTCAAACAAACACAACTTACTCACAAACTCCATTTTCTCTCTCTTCTCTCTCTCTAAATGTCGTGCCATTTTCAGCCCCTGTTTGTGGTGGTTTTCGGCCAGCCCCAGTAGTTTTCGACCCCCCAACATCCTAGTACCTCAAGCTATCATCCTCCATCATCAAAACCCCTAAATCTCATATCCATCTCAACTTATTTGCACTCAAAGTGAGTAATCTTGAAATTTATTTTTGTTGGTTTTGATTTTTTATCTTAGTTGTGATTCTTGTTTTGATGTTTTTGAGTGTTGATCATGATGTTTTGATAAGAAATAAGAATTATTTTGATGTTGATCATAGTGGTGTTGAGGTTGGAACATGCTAGGTTAGGGTTAACCTTTGATCATGCAAGCTTAATGTTAAAGTGTTGGATTTTGATTGTTCTATCTTTGATTTGATCATCTTTTAATCTATTGGTGTTTATGTTGATGTTTTTGGTGATTTCGCATGAGTTGGAGAAAGTCCAAGTTGGCCATAAACTACGATTTTGGCAAATAATGCATGGTTTGGATTAATTTAGCCTTTATCTTGGATTAAGTGGGTGTTTGATTGAAAAATGATCTCTTTTGGACATGATTATGAAGTGAGTTTGAGTGTGGTGATTTTCTATGCTGTTGAGATGCACCAAAGCTTGCTTACATGCTTTTAAAGAATGGTTTAAGTTGAGATCTTGTGTGAAAAAGTGAGGGAAAAGCTAAAACAGTGAGGGCTGAAATTTTCAAAAAAATATGACAGACTTTGTCAATAAACTAGTAATGCAAGACTAAGACAGAAATTATGATTTTTTGTGGGTAGATAGTTCAGTGTGTTAGCTTTTAAAAGGCTCTTGAATCGCCTTAATCGGAGGTCTATGGAAAAATTTATGATCGTTTTACCGAAACTGCGCAGAATGGGCCAAAACTAATATGCTTTGGTTCTAGCCTCATTTTGAGAATCCTATTGAGAGAATCAAGCTTGGTGTTCTAAATGAACGATTTTTGGGACTTCCTTAGCTTTCTATATTGTGGTTTTGAGTCTCAATCCGAGGTCATATGATTAAGTTATGTGTCATTCTTCCTAAGCCCTTGTTATGCTTACTTTGCTGTTTCTAAATTATTAGCTATGAAATAAATATTTTGCCAACCGTATGTTCCTAAAACAGTAATTTTGTACAGAATCTGGGCTCATCTATCATTCCTTCCACTTTTGTGCACAATATTATTCCGTGAGCTTACATTTAAAAATTTCAGGTACGTTCATTGCTTGTATCTTTAAAAATCAACACATATTTATCCAAATTATAATGTTTTGGTAAGTACATCAATGAATCAGTTTAATCAGTGATTTATCACATAATTAGTGACTCAATCAGTTATCAGTTACAGGGCATAGCCCTTCAGTTACCTGCGCGGCTTCAGGCTAGGTCCCGATCGGCTTAACAGGTGTACATCTATCTTCAGATCGTAACAGTTACCAGGGGTTCACTATCAGATAATAATAGACAACGCAGTTTCATATTCATCTTTTTCCCTGTATTTAATTGAAAATGAATTGCAATACGAGCCCAACCAGTTTTTGTTCCATGAATGTTTAACAATACAGGAATGCATGTACTGAGCTTCGGCTCACATTTCAAAATGTTTTCATGTTTTGTTTTAGGAAAGTGTTCAGTGAATCGTCATCAGGCACGCAGAACGGTGGAAGATAATAAGTGAGTTGGGAAATCTTTATGGAATAGGGGTGTATTACCGTTGAGATGTTATAACTCCGTATTATGAAATATATTTTGGTGTTGAGACTGTATATTTCATCAGAATTCTATATTTTGGTGTAATCCTTGACATGTTTGTATGGTTTTGATGTTAGAACAATTTCTATATTTATCGAAATGGTTTGATAGGTTGTGATGGTGTGAACGCCTTTGATGGTAAACGTTGTTTCTTATGGCTCAGTTTATCATGTACAAGTAAAACCTTGTCTTTGTTTTGACAGCGGTAACGCCTAATCATTTAGGTTATCATTTCTATTTGGGGAAAACTAATGAAAGAAATACAAACAGTGATTGATGTACGTTTGGGGCGTTACACAGCCATAGGAGCACTTCTCCCCGCCTCACCCCTTTCTCTCTCCTCTAATTTGCCTCGCGAAGCTCACGTTGGAACTGCTCTAATGTTTGATGCCTTTAAGTATTGAAAATGGGCTAACGGCGGGATAACCATATGATTGTTCAAGACTTCTCTATTGGAAATCAGCTAAAAAACAACCCTAAAAAGATTTTATTATTCATTCTTTGCATATATAGGCTCCGTTTGGACATTGGAAAATTTGGTAGAAAGAAAAAAATTGAGAAAATTAATTTTTTTCTTGTGTTTGGTTTAGAGAAAATCACAAGGAAAAAAATATGGAGGAAAGTTATATGGAAAAATTGTTAGAAACAAGTGATCAATTTTTCCTCATAAAATTGTGAGGAAAGTTTGAGGAAAATTCCCAACTTCCTCCAACGTCATATTACTTAGATGACATCAACATGATTTAAGTAGTTTATCAATATTCAAATTTTTCATCCAAATTCTTGTATTTTTTTCCCTCAATCCAAACAAGAGAAAAAAACTTATTTTCTCCCAACTTTTTTTCATTTATATTTTTTTTCCTTCAACTTTTCTTTCTACCAAATTTTCTAAGGACCAAACGGAGCCATAAAGCCAACCATCCTTGCAAAAAACTTTATTTACATCAATGGCAAAGTAATGTCCTTGCACTTTTAATGAACGATCACTTAACATTTTGACTTTTAAAATGTCTTATTTATTTATTTTAATTTAAGGATGAGAAGCTTGGGATTCTATGAGAAGATTGGGGTCCCATGAGAAATAGTCATGGTCCCCATCTTTGCACTATTGATGATTATTTCTCAATGTCTTGCCAAATCAAATCACTATTTGAAAAGTCATTTTGGTACTTGTATATAAGTATACCTGTGTTATCCAATTGCTCCATATACAAATAATATTTGTGTACAAATATGTAGAATCAATGTAGGAAATAAGTTACACATGATCTGCTTTCTTTTACATTACCACATCAAATACATTAACATTTTCAATTCTTGTATATCTCAACATAGATTAAGTAGATATACCCAATACTTTATATATAAATATTGTCAACACATATAAATTAATCTTTGTACATCCAAAATATTTACCAAAGGTAGGAAATAACTTACATAATATAACAATTGATAAAACCTGTAAAAGCAGAACTAATACCGAAAAGAGTCGTTATTGCATTGTAACAATTGGTAGAAGAAGAGTGGCGGGGCATGAATATGTTGCAAAATGAAAGAGTTTAGAGGACTCGCCGACTTTTTGCCTTTGAATGTGCATATGGCATTTCAGTCCTTTTTTGAATAGTCCAGCCCATACCCCTTCCCAGCACACAAATTTATTCACAAATCGGTGAAATACCCACAAAAATCTGAGACCCATTTTGGTAATTTTAAAGGTTATTCGACCACTGACTACTGCAGCCAAGAGAGACGAGACAGAGGCTGAGTGGGCAGGCTGCAACAGAAACGCATAGTGGCAGCGACCCTCTTCAAAACCCCCCAACACTCACTCACTCACTCATTTTCCACCTTCTGCATGTACTGCTAAACCCCATTTCTCTCTCTGTCCTCTCTCTAGAACACGAATTTGGTGTGGGGATTCGCATTTTGAGGGTTTTTCAAGCGGAGATTTTAGGGTTTAACCGCTCTCATTTTGAGCATTTTGGACCTTCGTTGACGGGTTGTGGTGCTTGATTCAGGTTTCTGTTTTCACTGTTTGAGTTTTGCATTTCACCATATTTTCTTGCTGTTGAGAAATTGTTTAAGTTTTCAGTAATTTGTTTCATTAATGTGCTAGTTTGTCTGGTGAAGTTCGGTGATCACAAGGGTTTTTAGTGCCTGTTCTCTCGCTGCTGGTAAGGATGATACATTTTATCCTTTTGCATGTTCTATTTTGTTTGTTGATGTCGAATTTGTTGATAAAAGTTTCTGCATTGTTGCCCCGTTGTAGTCTTTAGGTGTTGACGAGTTTATCTTTATCCAAAATATTTTCTTTCCCCCCTTTTTATTTGTTTTTTTATTTATATTTTTTGGTGGTGATATTGGGGGATTCCTCTTTTTTATTTTTGGATTTTTTTATGTGAATATTTGGGAAACAACCTCATTTCAGTAGGATCAATACATGGATAATGGTGGTGTTGTCGGAGGAAGTGGTGTCTTCTTCCTTTGTTGGTGTTTCATTTTATTTTCTTATGTTTAATCTTCTGTTTTTGGTTTTGCTTTTGTTCTAGGGTTTGACAGTGTAGCACTCAGGGTTTATCTGTGATATATAATGCTCTTGAGATTGGGTTGTTAGCGCAAATCATACCCTACTGGCAAATATCAGGCAATTGGGTACCTTTATTTATTTATTTATTAATTTGATGTTATGTACGGGATGAATGTGGGTTGGTAATTGCTTGTACTCATCAATGTTCCTTTCCCATGAACTTCATTCCTCTTTAATGCTTAGTCCTGGCTCCAATGTAGCAAAAAACATCTGATGGAGTGTTTCCTGCTTGTGCTATTCAACTTGTATTGATCGCCTTCATATGTCTTGTTGACGATCCTCATCCCCTCCCGAATGTGATGGAAAGTATATTGAGCACCCCTTTTTTCTTAGTTTTCTTAATTGTTTAGTGCACGTGTTTGCAATTTCGATCGACACCAACCTAACTTGTTATTATTAGTCTCCTTTATGCTGTGCTCTGGGAATAGAAGTGTTTTAAATGGTCTAATCCTCCCCCCCCCCCCCGAAAAGTATTCTTAGTTGCTCAATGCTCCCCTTTGTGTTTTGATCGACGCCAACCTCACTTGTTTCTTGCTACTCATCATGCTCTTCTTTCTTATTTTGGAAATTAAGTAACAATTATGTGGCCCCTTACAGTGTGTACTAATATACATGGTCTGGTTGATAATTCAGGTCTCTCTCTGTTTTCCTTTTTTTTGGCACGTTTTACGATAATTGGAATTGATGTGGGTTTGCATATGCTTGCAAAAATTCCTTGTTGGAAATGCTTAGTTCTCATGTTTTTATCAATCATTTTTTGAGTTTTTGTCCCCTAAATTTCTATCTTATTTGCTTGCAGATTGCTTAAGAAGATGGAGGAGAGCACGGCTTCCACCATCTCAGATGGGGGGATAATCGCGATTCAATTTGGCTTGGCAAGCCATTGTGAAATTGTGAGTAGAGAACTTGCTCTGTCTTCTGTAGAAAACCATACTTGGTTTGTTTAATGTTTGTTAGCTTATTTTAGCTTCTCAATGTGTCCCTGACAAGATACTAAACAAAACTATTGCAATGTGCTTTTTAATTTTATATAATTGTATATTTTTTAAAAAGAAGTCTCCTTCATAATGATGATCTATGTCAAAGTAAAACCCATACTCAAAATTGGTAGGCTTATCTTTGAATATGTGATTTTTAAATAATTGGAAAAGAAAGAAGTATGCAGAATCAGCCTAACAGCTGGTGTATTGGATAAAGCTTGCATCAGTTGTGTGGTCACCCAAGTTGTGCACCTCCTATGGCTTTTTGGGAGTTCATTACTCCTTCCCCTTCCAAGTCCCAAGCAATGTACTATTTGTCTAGACAATGGGTGAAAAAAAGGGAAATAGAAGGAATATACACAGAAAAGTTTATCACCGCTTCCTCTCTCATGAGTGTGCTTCCTGGTGCAGAAGCTTACTCATGCTTTCTCGCTCATGTCAATGCCTAAACAGTTTCAAAATCTGCATGTGATTTTTAGTCTTGTGGGAATAGCCCCGTCACTTGCCTGAAAGCAGGCAAGGATACAGTATGAGAGTAAAGAATGGGTAAAAAGATATAGAAAATTAGAATATTTTGATATTGGAGATCTTTTGTATTTTTTATTATTTTCGTAGCTTATTTTTAAGCATATTTTAAGATAGCCAAAATAAGGATATTTAGTGATTTTCTATCAAGATTTAATTTCCTAATCTATTAGGATAATATTAGGTTATATATTTTTATCCTTTGTAGTTTATATGTTATCATTTAGGTTTCCTAATACTAGTTAGCCTCTTGATTATATAAACTCATTTTTGTAATTGGAGAAGATAGATTATGAATCAAAATTGATATTAAATTTAAGTGAAAGCTCTTGTGTGAGTTTTTTTAGTGTGGGAATTGCTCTTAGAGCGTCCTACATCAATTATTCCCTTGTGTAGCAATTGTTCTTAGAGCGTCCTACATCAATTTGGTATAAGAGCTTCGTCGATCTGGCCACTACCATTTTTCCTTCTTTCAATGCAACTATTGCCCTTCTTTCTTCTCTTTACTTTTATCTCATTTCTGCCACACTATACAAAAGAAAATCCAAATAGAATTTTTTTTTTCTTCGTATCAAACTCTGCCCTTATTTGATATTCTTGACTCCAACGGTCTAGATCAGTTTGCTAACTGTCAGATCTAGTGTGAAGTTTTTGTTTCGTTTGGGTGAAGATTATCTATAATGAAAATGGGTTTGGTGTGACAAACATCATTGTGCCCTTTTCGTGGTCATACGTAACAACTAACAAGCCATGGCCTGTTACAATAAGCTCTTAACCATGTTTTCTCTCTTTATGGTGGTGTAGAAAACATCACTAGGTTTCGGACAATGGGAGAATTTCATGCTCTAGTGAATTTTTGTTCCCCAAGAGATGCTGTGAATGCCTTTTGCAAGCTTCAAGGGTGTCAAATTTATAAAAATTGTTATGAGTTGGATCTTTATTTTGTGAGTGAATTCATTTGTGGTTGTAGGCCATATATTCCTAGCTACAAATTGGATTGTGAGCGACTTAGAACTCCGATAATACCTTGGCAGCGCTCTGTAAAGGACTATAGGGTTTGTTCCCAAAGGTTCTCCAGGAAACAATCAATTTCTTATTTGGAAGAGACAAATCGAACATGCCTAGAAACACATGAAAGGGGAGCAGTCATTGAGGAAATCAAAAAGAAAACTTTTCTCAATGAGCCCACAAGAGAGCGTGTCCTAGGAATAGATCTGAACATGGCAATTGATATTAAGGGCAACTGTTTTGATTAGATGAACCAAGCAACGGATGGCATAGCTGATTGCATTAATTCTTCAGTTGAAGATATTACACATGATCAAGCAACGGTGAATGGGCACTCCAATAATATTGATGAAGACAACCTTTCCAACAATCCAAATAACAAAGAAGAGTTGCCAAAAGATATTTGTATTATCCCAAGAATTTTTGAAAATGATGTTGGATTTTCAATACCTAAAAGGTTATTTCAAGAAACTGAAGTTCATCAACTGTTCCCTTGGTTATTAGCCCTCGAGAAGATTTTGAAGCGTGCTATTTATAACATCTTCACCGAAGTTGAATAAGTTCTCTCTTTCTCATTCGCAATCTGTGCTCCTTTCAAAACTTGAGATTGAGTTTTTTTCCAACTAGGGGAGAATGATGCAGTATGAGAGTAAATGGGTAAAAAGATATAGAAAATTAGAATATTTTGATATTGGAGATACAGATTTAGTTTCCTAATCTATTAGGATGATATTAGGTTATATATTTTTATCTTGTGTAGTTTATATCTTATCATTTAGGTTTGCTAATACTAGTTAGCCTTTTGATTATATAAACTCTTTTATCTAATTGGAGAAGACAGATTATGAATCAAAATTGATATTGAATTTAAGTGAAAGTTCTTGTGTGAATTTTCTGGTGTGGGAATTGCTCTTAGAACATTCTACATCAATTATTCCCCTTTATAGGAATTGTTCTTAGAGCGTCCTACATCAGGAAAGAGCCAATTGCAATCCAAGGAAACCAATTGACCGCATGGATGGTGAATGCATCTCAATTATTTGTAGTGCACTGGCTGCAAACTAGATGATTTGTAGTTGGTGGTTCTCCAGTGGTGGTATCGTTTTTGTTCTGCTTTCTGTTGTCTCTTTCCCCAGACCCCACGAAAGCGGGACCCACACTGGGAGGTGTTGTTGTTTCTGCTGTCTCTTTCACAGAAATCAAATTTTGACTAAGAGGTTTGCTGGACTTCTAGGATTTTAAAATTGAGCATATATGCTTCTATCTCTTGAAAAGACTGATTGTATGTGAAATAAAAAAAGGTTAGAGTAAAAGTGATAGTTCATGGCTTGCTGTTGAAGTACTGAATAAGTTGCATGTTTGGAGATTAGGATTGAGAATGTGACGTGTATGACGAGTATTAACCGATGGCCAATCTGTGTGCCATGTAGTGTAATGTGTCAAGGGATATACACAATTCTGATTTTGCTGGTTAGATTCTAAAGAAGATATTCTATTTGTCAAGCCAGGAGCTAATTGAGCCTTAGTTTTCAAATTGCTTACCCTTTTCTTGCCTTTCCATGGAAGGAATTTATAAATATTCATATAATATGTGAACTTTTTGATATGTTATTTGTCCAAGCCCGGGTCGGTGTCTCACTGGTGCAATTTGATGGAAGCAATTTGATGCCATTACTTGTCCTTGACTCCTTATTTACAATTCTAGCTAGCGCTGCTAGTCAATTGGAAAAAATCATGAGAGACTTCCTTTGGTCTAAGCATGCTAGTGTTAACGGTTTCCATTGGGTTAGTTGGGATGAGATTTGACGTCCAAAGTAGGATGGTGGGCTAGGGATTAGGCCACTTCGAGTGATGAATGAAGTGCTTAAGACCAAGTGGCTTTTGGAGGTTTGCTAAAGAGAAAGACACTTTGTGGGAAAAAGTGATTGTATGTAAATATGGAACAGATAGTTTTGGTTGGTGGAGCAAGAGGAGCCCTTATGCACATGGGGTAAGTCGTTGGAAATCTATCCATGCAGGTTTGGACTTTTTCAAGTCTTTGGTTTATTTTGAAGTGAGAAATGGGTCCAAGGTGTTGTTTTGGCATGATAAGTGGTGCGGGGAGCAATCTCTTAAAGGTTTTCCAAATCTTTTCAGGATGGGTGCTTTGAGAAATGCTATGGTGGAAGAGGTTTTATCTTGGATTTGGGGGGGGGGGGTGTTTACCTTCACAAGATGGCCGAATGATTGGGAAGAGGAAAGAACTCTCAGCTTGTTAACTTTAATTGCAGATTCGGATGTGGATGTTCAATCTGTGGGTAATGATAAGATTATGTGTTCTCTTGATCCTAATTGGACCTGCGTTGATAAGAGTCTTTGTAATAGGTTGCATGGGTCTAGTTGTTCTAATTTCCTGGCGTAGGCAATTTGGAAGTCTAAAGCTCCTACAAAAGCTTGTTTCCTTGCTTGGGCGGCTTCTAGAAGCAAGGATCCCATGGAGTTCATGCTCAAAAGAAGAAATTTCAATTTAGCTAGTAGGTGTGCTATGTGCCTTGAGGAGGATGAATCGGTTGGCCGCCTCTTTCTTCATTGTCAATGGGTCTCTTCTCTTTTGTTTTTGGCCCTTTCCTTGATGGGGTTTAGTTGGGTTCAACCTTCTAATGTTAAAGATGTTTTGGTAGCATGGAGAAGGAGATTGAAAAAGAGTTGATTCATGGGATTTGAAAGTTGGTTCCTTTGGCTATTTGGTGGTGTACTTGGAAAAGAGGAACCGACAGATTTTTGAAGGCAAATCTTCTTCCCTTCAGGATTTCAAGCCTGATTTTTTGGAATTGTTGTATAGTTGGAGTCAACTGCTAGATGGTGGTTCTAAGATGTCTTGTTTAGAATTTGTGGATAAAATTATGCGTGAGAGCTTGAGGGGATGACTATTTTTGTACTTGCCCCTTTTGTATATGGGTGTCAACCCCTTGGTGCTTATTTATATATCTCTGTGATTACTTATTGGAAAAAAAATGTTGGACCACCAGAAATTATATACACACGTTTTGATTATGAGTTGAAACGGACTGATGAGGAATTACAAAAGTTTGCGCCTTTGTTCTTTGGGTGAGAGGGGATTTTGGAATCCATTTACTTAGCAGACAAAATGACTTCAGCACTTTCCTATTTCAAGTTTTCCATCTGTTTTCTGTATGTGCCTTTTTGGCTATGCCTATAGCATTGTTGCAATTTCTTTCCATATTGCTTATCTTCTCTCTCGTTTTGTTGCTTTTGCAAGGCTGTATAGAGCCTTCCTTTTTCTTTTTTTGGGGGGGGGGGGGAGGTTCTAAACATCACATAATTAATTGGTTTGCAGCTTGTAAGTTCAGTTTACTAGCAACGTAGGCAGATCTGAGTTAGTGAGAACACTTTATACTGCCACATTCTGTGTCTGAGGACAAGTGATCCTAAGCCTAAATTGGGCTAAATTTGTGCAGCAAGTAGCAGACTGCTTTCCCAACTAAGCAGTCCGGGAGGCATTCCTGTTTTACTTGTGAAATTCTGGAAACCAAGCAATGATTGCCAATCATGCTTGATACCATGTGATATAAGCCTTATTAACTTTGATTGCGAGTAATGGTTGCACTAGTCAGTTGATAACTGCAGTTAGAGATACGTGTAACCTAGTCTCTTGAACCTATGTCAAGAGGTTGCTCCCCTCTTTGTTCTAAAGGGCTTGGAGCTGGCACGCCTGAAAAGAAGGAAAATGTATTTTTGACTTACCAAAAAAAGAAGGGAAATGTATTTTTGTTAGTAAAATCATGAATGAGATAAATAATAATATTTCTTTTATTGTCTTCTCCGAGTTAGTGAGAACACTTTATACTGCCACATTCTGTGTTCTGAGGAC
>JACYFF010031958.1:95432137-95463405 GCA_017589665.1 Selenicereus undatus
TTCTATTATTAAGAGGAGGATGAAAAACATAAGATTAAATTAGTGATATCACTTTTTTAATTTTCATGACAACAAAAGTAGGAGCCTTTTTAAATAAGTGAATTGTTTACTTATTTATTAAATGTATGTCATACTCACTTCAGGTCCTTGAAAGCATGTGATTGTAGCTTTAGCTCCTCAACAGATAATAATAAAAGCCTTTAGGTTTTAGAAGAGTTTTGACTCTAATAAGGTCCAACATGTGTAAAATTTAGGTTATACTCCTGAGGGTATAATTTTACTCTTAGTCAAATCTAAGGCTTATCTTTTCAATCTTCGGATTCGCGATTTTGAACTTAAGGTGTCTTGTTCTTTAAATTATCCAATAAAGCGGGAGACTAGTTATTTACGATAAAGCCAAAATTTGATGATTGTATTGTAGGGTGTACAATTCATTGAACTACAGGGAGTACAATCTAAATCCTATATGACGACGACAAATCAAGATTGAGCACGACCTGAATTTGATACCAAGTTAATTTTTTTTCTTAACTGGGTCTTAGGCTTTTGAGTGATGAATATAACCCAATGAAGTTCGAACTTAGATCTCACTGGCAATGGATGAAGTAATTTAAAAGATTATATAAATGCTCAAGTTCACATGTTTATGGGGCAATACCTACAATTATATTTTTGACAAGTTTACTTTATCTACACAATGATGTCAATATTGAAAGCAATAATTAGATTAAAATAACACAATTTTTATAGTAAATTATATTATAGAAATTATTGTTTAGATCGCAAGTATAGACACTGTATTTTGACTCATTTGTTTGTCAGAGTCCATTATTAAAATACAATTTTTCAAAATTTGAAAATGCAAAACAATAAAATTAATCTAGGCTCAATTATGAACAAAGGTTAAAAATTAAGCCCCGCAAAAAACCCCAAGCCCAATAACCAAAATAGTCATGATCCAAATCCAAACCCAAAATCAAAATCCAAAAAAAAAAAGCAGAATGAAAAGAATGAAAAAGGAAGAAAATGCAGGAAGATAAAAAAGAGTCCCCAAAAAAAAATATTTTTTGAAACCTCAGATTTCGCGTGACCCCCATCCCTTTCATTTATACTATTTTCTATCTTTAAAAAAGACCAAAAAAAAAGGAAAATAGAACAAAGAAAAGGCCACAAAATTCATTTATAAAATAAAGGGGAAAAGAAAAGCAGGAAAAGACAAGAAAAGGACTTGATCAGTTCTAAAAACGGTGACCTGCATAGTGCTACGCCTACCGCATTGCCACGATGCTTACCCCTCTCCAAAAAAATCAAAATTTTGTTTTATGTCGCCCCAATTATCCCTCTTGTTCACCTTCATCTACCCCTTCTCATTTCCTAATTTGTCTGTTTTGGTGAGTCACATCTTCAATCCTTTCAGGCTTTTGTGGTCGTTTCTCCTACTTGAGATTGGCATAATATTTTTACTTTTTTTTCGAAAGTGAATAAGGTTGAGAATATTTCGTGTTATACGTTTTAATTCATTTCTTTATTTTTTTTTTTCACCGCCTTTGTTTTCTATTTTGTTTCACAAAAGGATTAGATGGAAAGCTATGCTTAAAAATCATTCAGTAAGAAATTTAGAGTTAAGTAACTGAAATAAAATCGAAAAAATTGTGTAGTTTTTAAGGCTAACTTTTCTTTGGCTAATTTTTTTGGGTCCATTCAAAACCCAATCTATCTCATCTTGTTTCAATTTATGAAGTAATCTTCAAATCAAATACTCAAAATCAGAATTCAGGAATGACTGTAGCGTTCAATTTTTACAATGCGTCTAGTCTTATCTATCTAAAACATTGCCACCTTATGTTTTCTTCACTTTCACCATTTTCTTGACCCTTCGTCAAAATCTTTCTTCTTATAAAATAAGGTACATTTTGGAACTTTCTATTTTGATGTGGCTTGTATCCTAACTCTTTATAGCTAGTGAGATATAATTTATCAAAGTTGATATTACAAAAGTAGAATTTTGCACATTAGCATATCAAACCCTTCTTTTTAAAAAGTCCAAAACATTATCTTGAATAGTCTAAAAATTAAAATAAAATTTTGGTGCATTCCTAAGTTAGTCTAGTTTAACTTCTCAAAGTAGTTTTGCAAAATTCCTCTCCAAGAAGTTCAGGTGAATAAAACAAGGACATACTATCCAAAGTAACAAATTCAATTTTAGCACTTGAGTTTATATTGCCAGAATGAGATCTTTTTGAATTTTAATACCAACCTTTAAAGAATAAACTAGCATTGTTAAGGAGCATTTCGACTGCAGAATAATCCATTTGGACTCTTCTTTATAAAGTTATGATTTTTTGAAGTTGGCATCCATAATTTTATGAGGCATAGAACAATTAAATTTGTGAATTCACTTTTACCAACTTAAATAGAGCATGTGGCACCAAGGGGTCTAAGTCATCCATGCCCATGGTCAAAGTAAGCCTAACTTACACATTTTATCTTAGCTTAATAAGTTATTTTTGGGCGAAAGTTCAATGAATATCAACTCAAAGTTAGTCCTAAAAGCTTTCATAGTAGTCCATAGTCCTTCCTATAAAGCTTGCCCAAAGCTAATTCCATGCCAAAGTTAGGAGCCTACCAAAGTCTATGACGATTGTTTTGTAACTGCAAGAGGCAATAATTGGTTTCCTCCATTACTCCTCCACGATATTCATCCATTCTTGAGTTTCAATTCAAGGCACCCAACTCTGAGTTCTTACCACTTAGGAAGGCCGTGCATGAGCAAGCATTTCATGATGGAAGATGAATCATCAAGGAGATGCATTAGCACTAAACAAAGCCTGATCTTTTTGTATTTATTTTGTAGTTTTTAGCACTCTAGTTTTAATGCTTTCTAGTTGAGTGTACTAGTTTAATACTTTGTTTTTCATTTGACTAGGAGTTAATCCCTTTTTTCATTGATGGAAAGTAGCTTGCTTGTCTCCTAAACATAAGTATCTACTTATCCAAGTGTCCTTGGTGGTGATTTGAGTTGATCCTTTAGATATAAGTTGAGGGTGGCTTGGCCTTTCATTTACTTATTGGTGGGTCTTCTAGGCTTAGTGGTGGTGATTGTCGTATCCATAATTACTTTGATCTTTCTTTACGCCGAAGTTAACTCAAGATGTATAAAAATCCACACACAACCAAAGTTTAGAGCCAGTGACTTTGAAATTTTATCAAAGTGTCTCGACTATGAAATTGCCCAATTTTGACATGCTACATTAAAGACATTCAAAAATAATAAAATCCAGTAGTTGAGCTCTTCGTATGGTCTTCTAACTCTTAGTTTAAAAAAGCACATTTGAGTAGTGCCTGAGCGATATGTGACCAAGCCAACGCCTCATGTAACCCCAAGTGTAATGAATTTCGAAGGCGTAGGGAGGTGAAGCACCTCACCCGATTCAAAGGTGCAATACTTTTCTCGCCGCATAGCATTTCGCGGTTTTAGAGGCAGGTCATTGAAAATTAGTACTTAAATCTCAAAATTTCTCCAAATCAGAACTTACCTAAGTCATCGTTGGTATATTTTGAGAAGAATCACTCATCTAGTTGCGTCAAATTGCTCTAAATTCAACCCTAATTTTCACATGCTCTAATTTTTTGAAACCCTCATCTCACTTTGAAGGCTTGTATAGTGGCTTGATGGAGACAAGCTACACTGACCTTTCTTTCTAAAGATTTTCTAGTGGTGGATCTTCACCAATCTTTTGTGATTTGCTCCGACAATGTTGCACTAAGCTACTAACTTGCTAGTGTTGTTACAGAATTCGAAAGAGTAGGTGCCAGGTTGACTTGCTCCATATTTGTGATATTTAGCCATTTGGCTTACTAATAATCGGAAAGAAAAAAAAAAGAGTGGGTGCCAGGCTGCTTATTACTCTTCCCTCTCATCTTTCTATTCTATAGCAATTAAATTTGCTCCTTTTTTTCTTTTTCTTTAGGGTGTTTTGTTATTAGTTGGGCAAGCAATTACCTTTTTTATGCCCCCTTGAAAAATAGTATGGTGAGGTTACTTTAATATTTATGCATATATCATGTGCATGTGTGCCAATCTTGATACATTTACAAAATTTATCTCATTTTCAGCAGTTTAATTTTTTATGTAAGTGAATTATAATAATATTATATCGTACTTTATATCGTGTTGTGACTACTCTAGACTTTATAATGGTTGTTACAGTATTTAATTATTATATTGATGCAAGTATATAAGTTATTTCGGTGTAATATATTTTCCATAATTTTTTGTATTTTTCTACAAAGTGTGCCTCGCGCACTTGGGGCGTGCGCCTTTGCCTCGAGGCTCGCACCTCTTGCCCCAGAATCTTTTGTGTCTCAGTGAACCTAGCGCTTTTTTAAATAAAATCTAACTTAAAGAATTTTTTTTTATTTTCGAGCTTATTTTACTCAAATTTCGGAATTCCTTTTCATAATTGTCAATAACTTATTTTTCAAGCTAGTAAAATCTCTTTTAATAGTTGGGTGCTTAGACTACTTCCCAACCTTCAAGACTCATATTTGACCACATGCATGTTGAAGGCAACAATCCTTTAAAGGGTCAATGGAGAAATGATTCATAAAGTTTTGGGCATTTATTTATTTTCCTTAAATCTCTTGTATATAGGGGGGAAAAAATCATGTACATATGTCATTCTATTCATTTATTATGTGATGATGTGGTTCATGTCAAATCATTGATTCTAAACTTCAAATAATAAAGTCATCTCTTTGAGTATGACTTAGTCCATCAGTAATAACATAATTCAACCCAACTATTTCAAATTGTTCTTAGTTTGAGCATAAGAAAAGTACCAGATCTAGGCCTTGAAAGCAATTTGAAGGATGATGGTAATCATAATGACTCCTTTATAATAACTATGACCTTAATCACAAGTCCTGACAGTATTAGTCAAATACTAATTAATGATTTCTACACTCCACTCTACCTGGATATATCTATGTATGTGTGTTGGTCCTTATGGTCAACGTATTCTTTAACGTATGGCAATGATCCTTCATCAAACTTGAGGTTATAATTAAAATTTCATTCATACATGGCTTGCTAGGATATTACACATTCATTTTAACTCAAATAACCTCCACAACTCCACCACAATTCTCAATGGACTATTTTTTATAATAGATATGAACGAATAGTTAAATGTATCCTCTGGTTAGGCGACAGACCATCAGCGAGAATTCCATCTTAAGTTTATGAGAATCACAAGCCATTAAATATCAATCCATTAAGTCCCCAAAATCTATGCTAATCTATACTTAAGGTTTTCATTCTCTCAATACTAATAGTAATCTTAAAAGGTTGACACCATAAGTGTTAGATTTACTCACACAAGGACACAAGAGGGGGGTGAATTGTGTCTACCGATTTTTCGAATTGTTTCAAAAACACTTGTGAGAACAGTTTGAAGTGCGTGGTTCTAGTGAGACAGAAACAAAACTTCTTTCAGAACACTCGTGAGAACGGATTGGAATGCCTGTTCTCTGTAAAATAGAAATGAAAGTAATTGCGGAAATAGTAAAGGAGACACAATATTTTTACGTGAAAAACCACCTCTGACCCAAAGTAGGTGTAAAAACCAAGACTTACCTCAATAGGATTTCAACAAACATTTTCACTAACACGGGCCAAGTTCATTACACTGTATGACACACGTGACAACGTCACACACGTAACTTAATCTCCCCCGAGACTCTAGTTACGAACACACATCCAAGGTCTCTCAAGACTTGGACAAGCTCACACGGACAACACGTCCACCATCTCCTAAGAGACCCCGTCCAACTTGGACAAATACTCACGAACACAGTGTCCACACGTCCCCTAAGAGACCACGTCCAACAACTTGGATAACCTCTAATCACGATGACGGAAAAGAGATAAAAAAAAAAACCTTTCTTGAATGCTTCTAAATAAGTTGAGTATAAGGTACCATACAACTCCTATTATACCAATAATGAAGACTCAATTAAGCGCACACTTTGAAGGTTTTTCTCATAGAAAAATTCGGACTCAGAAAAGCAATTTTAGCACTTGATCAATCGTGAAAGCCCTTGAAAAACCTTGCATGAAGATATGAGAAGTGAGTGCTTATTTACCCACGAGATTTGATTTCCATAATAATTCTGAAAATACTCAGTATCTTAAAAGGAATTAAATCCTTCAAGAATTTATCTTTTTAAGAAATCATATCTTTTAAGGATAAGATAAAATCTTTTGAAAAATCTTTTAGGAGACCAATATTATTTAGGAAAGTACTCTTTCTAAAACACAATATTGTCAAAAAATCGATTCTAAATATATTAGGAATTTTGGCAGTAGGAAAACTCTTGAAAATCTTTGAAAACCGATTTTTGCACTCGCTGCTCTCAGAGCACTGCAGACCTGTTTGCTCAATTGTTCTGAGCAGTGTTATGAGTCAGCTTAAATAATTCCTTCAAGGTGAGTGTTAAGTCAAGCTCTTCTTTGGCATATTAACAAGAATCTAGACAAATATAACCAGTACTTAGCCCTAAGACTCTAAAGACTCTTGTACTCTGTTGATGATGTGCACATATATCCACCTTGATGATTTCAGCTTCTTCGACCTGTTCTTCGGGGTGTTTGCAACTTCTGTCGCTTTCAACATATAATTTTATCACATAGCTTCAAGCATGATATTTCGAACTGATATCTAGGATGTTTGCAATCTGTCTTATCACATGATTCTAACACTCAACTCAAGCCAAGCATAATTAACACATTTGGGTTGTAATCATCAAAACCTTATATAAGATTGATTCAACAATAAGCAACTCTTTCTATTCTCGTCCGGATCAATTTGACTCTAAATATGGGTCATCTTTAAAGTCTCTTTACATGACCATTAGTCAAGGAAAATTATCCTTAATCATGCCCATATGAAATTCACAAATCTGCGACGAAGTCCCCATCAGAACTACATACAATTTGATACAAGTGTAGATTCAAGTACTAGGATGAACGGTAGATAGAGCAATTCGATTCTCATTCGAATGGGAATCGAGTATATACTAGCCAATATGTAGGGCCTTACCCTTTATTTGTGTACTTGTCTATGTATTCCTATGTGCACTATATACATAGTTCTTTTATTATTTAGCAATTCACTTTCAATAAGTAATTGGCCAACATTTATGACATTTGAAAAGACATAACGTATTAGTATGAACCTACCTTTAAGATGGAGGGAATGACAAGTCATTGACATGTATGCTTCATGACCAATACCTTGATCAATTATCTTAGGCTTTTAGTCTCAGGGAAGTTCTACTAATTTTTGCTTTTAGGGCGCATATAAGTCATCTTTTTTTTTTTTCTAAAATAGTTTTTTTAACTGTTTTATAAAACCCATCCTTGTTTGGGTCGTAACAAGATAACAATTCCAGTCATCCTATTTTCAACTCTAAAAACTTACCTCAACCTTGAGTGATCACTCCCCACAGGGGAGTCCATTTACAGTAATGTACTCACCCCATATAAAATCCATATAGAAATCCTTTTTCCCTTTCCCATAATCCAGACTTCAGACTATGATCTCAATAAATAAGTAAGATGTCTGACCCACTTAAATGATGATATACCCTCTTTTCTTTTGTTTAGTTTGTTTGATTTTGTAATATAGATCATAAAACATATTGAGAGTAAGGGAAGTTAGTTATCATATTACTGAGCTGGACCATAATGTAAGGAAGCTAGTTATGAATGTGTGGTCTGTAAATAAGCAGGGAATAATATAAAAAGGGCACACGCACTCAAAGATGCTCAGAACATTTCATTCTCTCCAAATATGATATTCTTACTGTGTTCTCATTTTCTCTCTCTCTAGCTATAATGGCTTCACTACATACCCAGGCATGATTTATCGAACTTATCATGGCATCAAAGCTGGAAAAATGTTGGATCTCAAATATAAATATTTTTTTTGAATTTCGATGAGTTAATTTGCTTCATCAACTGATCAAGCCTCAATCACTGTTTCTTCAATTTCTTCAACTTCAGTCAATTGATTTGGTTCATCATTGACTCAGCTTCAAATATAGAGAGTCAACACTACATTCTTGATTCACCTCTTGCAGATCGAAAGCTAGGTCATGTCAGCGAACAGAAATCGAATCAACCATGCAGATTTGCAGAATCCATTGTTCATACACCCATCGGATGGACCGTCCTTACTTGGTCGAGGTGAGAAACTCAGTGGATCAACAAATTACAGATCCTGCAGACGTGCCATAGAAATAGCGTTGTCCACAAATAGGAAAATCGAATTCGTGTAAGGTACTATCCCCAAACCTGTGGAGTGTGGATGGTCCTACTAAATTGGAGCAGTGGGTAGCATGTAATAACCTTGTGCTATCTTGGATTATGAATTTCGTAAGTGAATCTATCAGTATATCAATCCTGTTTATACAATTGGCTAGCCAAATCTGGAAGCATTTGGAAAATCGTTTTAACCTAGTTAATGGATCCAGGAAATACAGACTGAAAAAGATTTCTATGCTTTGAAACAGAATCAGCTACCTGTGAGTGAATATTATACTCAGATGAGAGGTATTTGGGAGGAATTAGACTCTATGAGTGAGTAGCTTGTCTTTACAACATTTACAGATGAAGTTGTTGCATTTCTAAATGCACTAGGGAAGCAGCGACAAGAATATAAATTGTTCTAGTTCTTAAATGGCTTAGATGATGAATTTGGGCCACAAAGGAGTCAAATTCTTCTAATGTCACCTCTTCCATCAGTTGAGGCAACTTGTGCTATGATCCAGCGGGAAAAGCTCCAGAGAGAAGCATTAACTGAAGTACAAATTCAAGTGGGAACATCTATATTGTTAAGCAAAGGCATGGAGGAAGTAAGGTGTGCTAGTTGTGAAGCAGAGGTCATCAGAAGGATAAGTATTGGAAAAACATTGGATACCCGAGCTGGCATCCAAGGTCTAGAAGATTTGCTCAAAGAAGAGGTGGCAGAAGTTCAAGAGGAGGAGGTACTGGCCGAGGACAAGGACAGAGAAACAATAACAGGTCTAGGGAGCTTAAGCCCAAAGTCAGTGTACAGGTGCAAACACACTAATCTGCAGCTGAATCTTGTCCTGTCAACACACTTATACCGTAGCAAATTGAGCACCCGTTGAGACTTCTTCCTACTACAAGCAAAGCACCTTCAAGCAAAGCAAGCAACAACACCTATGAAACTGATGAGGAGATGGATTACAATTTTGCAGGTATGGTATATTCTTATGCTGCTACTAAGTCCCATGTCTGGATTCTTGATACTGGGGCTACTGACCATATGACACTAGTGGCTAGTTTGCTGTTGAATCATAAGCTGCAAAGTGGTAAACAACACATCAAGTTACCTAATGAATATATGGCTGAAATAGAGTTAGTTGATGGCATTAAACTGGCAAGTGGCTTTCGGCTGACTGATGTACTAGTAGTGCCTGGTTTTCATTTCAACTTGTTGTCAGTAGCAAAATTGACTAGAGGCAATAATTGCGTGGCCTTGTTTCATCCTGAATTTTGCATAATTCAGGATTGTGTCTCAAGGAGAATTAAAGGTCTTGGACAACAAAAGGGAGGACTTTACTACCTGTTGGATGTGCCATTTGCAGCCCTGGAAAACAAGCAATTGGAATCCTCACTGTCTCAAGTTTTATATACTGTTAATCATTTTGTTCAGTATAATGATGGAATTGTGGCTTCTATGTTCAGTGAGCATAATATGTCTCATATTTGGCATAATAGGTTAGGACATGCACCTTTTGCCAAAATAAAGAAAATACCATATATTGCTCGTGATGTTGTACTGCCTACTACTGAACTTTGCCTTACCTGTCCAATGTCCAAATTTACCAAACTTCCTTATCAGCTAAGTGCACATCATAGTGCCAAACCTTTTGATTTAATTCACATGGATATACGGGGGCCCTATAAAGTGGTCACTTAAAAGAAGTGCAGATATTTCTTAACCATTGTTGGTGATTATAGCATAGCCACTTGGACATATCTGCTTCAATATAAATCAGATGCTTTGGGAGTTCTCAAAGTTTTCTCTAAAATGATTGCAACGCATTTTGACTCATGCATTAAGGTGGTCAGGTATGATAATGCCCTGGAATTTGACTCAACATCATGTCTTCATTATTTTACTGATCTTCCCATTACCCATCAGACTTCTTGTGTAGACACACCACAGCAGAATGACAGGGTTGAGAGAAAGCACAGAAATATACTAGAAATGGCTAGGGCCTTAAGATTTCAGGCAAGCTTGCCTATACAATATTGGGGTGATTGTGTACTTTCAGCTACAGACATCATTAATAGGTTGCCAACACCAGTGCTAGGACATAAAACCCCATATGAAATGTTATTTCATCAAACACCTACTTACAGCCATCTCAGAGTCATTGGTTGCCTAGCCTTTGCCAGTAACCCTTCTAGGCATACAGACAAATTTCAGCCCAGGGTTGTTCCATGTGTTTTCCTGGGATATCCAAATCATAAAAAAGGTTACAAGCTCCTCAATATGCTCACCAAACAAGAGTTTGTGTCTAGAGATGCGAAGTTTTGTGAGCACATATTCCTATTTCAACAAGAGACTTTTGATGCATATATAAAACCAATTCCTGCATCTAATTCTGAGTCAGTCTCTTGGCCTACTAATTATTTGGAATATCTAAACTCTTACTTTGAGACACTGGTAGATGGGACTTCCTCACCAATGTTGTAACGTCCCTAAAATGCTAATGACATGATTTACGAAAAACTGCAATTGAAGACTTAATAATAAAAGGCATTATTGCCATCCTGATAAGGACAAGGCTCACTGAAACCATTTAATCTCGCAACTCATGCTCACAATCACAAAATCTATTAACTGAAACACTTCAAGACCAAAGTCCATAATAGTTCAACTTCAATACCATCTACTTGATCATACCATGTACTAACTTGCACTCCACACTACACAAGTATATTGAATATAGACCCAACTTGACCCTGAGGTCGATTCCAACATTCATGCTATGCTGAATCCACTGTAAGCATCTGATGACTTCCAAAAGGGTTTACTAAAAGAGGAAACATGTGATACTTCATCACTTAAAATGGAAAACCTGAAAACAATTCGAAAATGTGAGCAAAAACTCAGTACATGAATTCTTGTATTGTAAAATGAGCATATAAACGCTATTGATGGGCACCCGCTTTTGCAACTCATTTAGTTCGCAATAATAATGAAAATGAAAGTAATATGAAACTGAATTGCTCATTATTATCTAGATGTGAACCCCTTGTAATGATATGATCTATATATAGGTGTACACCTGCCAATCCGATCAAGAGTCGACCTAAAGTAGCGCGGATAAATGATGGGCTAACGCCCTATAGATGATAATTGACGGGGTCACAACCTAAATAGCAAATCATTGTATAAACCGATTCATTGATAAACTCATTAAGAGTTGTAACTTGATAAACATGCTATGCTTTCTGAAGAAACAGGCAATGGACGTACCTTGAGTCTTTAAAAATATCATCTGACTTGATAAAAGTAAGCTGTTTCATAAATGTCATCTGATTTGATAAATATGTTCTGACTTGATAACATTTATGCATAACGAGGAACAATAACTAGGCCTCGACTCTGTTCCATAAATGTCATTGTAAGTATGTGTAGTCAGTAAATGATTTTTACTTACATAATTGAGTAAGCAAAAGTATGTGTAATAGAAATTGAGTAATTAAATGGTATACATAACTTGGGTATTTCAATATAACTTCAAAACTGAATTAATAAAAGTAATTAAATCCGATATAAAGTAAATGAAAGTAAAATAGTCCACAATGAGATAAATGAGATTACAAAGGAAAAGGTCTTGACGGTGACAATTGGGAGAGTAGTTGTGGCTTTTTTTGAAATAGGTTACTGATACGGATTTAAGACTCGTTGATGTATAGCTTGGTTCAAGATAACAACGAGTACACTAGATTGACTTGATAAATACATTTGATACATTCTAAATTGAGTAAGTAATAAAGGTTTGAGGCCAAGAGAGATATATCTTGGTTCAAAATAGTATAAACTGCAATAACTTGGTCTGATAAATATGGTTTCTGAGTCACAACTCTCCCCACTTCTCATATTTCATTCATAAATCCATTAGATATAGAATTCCACCCAAATGAATCATTGAACACAATAGAAGCTATTAAGCTCACTAAACTTGATTTTTTCTCTGAAAAATTCATAAATGATTCAAAGCTCATAAACGAGCTCCCACATTATATACTTGTCTTCTTCTTTCTCATTAATCAAGCTAAAAACTCCATGAAAGTTCATGAATATTCATTTCCCCCTTAAATGACCTTACCTGGTCCAAAATACACAAAATAAGTGTATGATCAATCTCACTCAATCTTTATTTTTGTTCTTTACACAATTACTCAAAATACTTCCAAAAATCACCAAACTCAAAATACTCAACCAAAATTCATGAAATCCAATAAGAAATTAGAAAATAATATGGAAAATCTACAGTGAAATTTTCAGAATTTTCCTCCAAGTATACGTTGCACGGAAATTGCAATAACAGCCCAATTTGCACCAAAGCAAGTCAGTTCACTTCATACCCTTCAGCCTTGACCTCAAATGGAGACCTAAAATCCCAATATGAAAATATTAAGAAGTTCTAAAAAACTTTCATTTGCAACACAAAATATGATTCCCACAATAGGGTTCCCAAAATGGGGGTATAACACAAGTGTGTTAGTTTTAGTCTCATTCTGCATAGTTTTGGTAAAATGACCATAAATTTTTGCACAGACCTCAGATTAAGGCAATTCAAAATCCATTTAAAATTTAACACATTTAGCTATCTACTCACCAAAAATCATAATTTTTCCTTAGGCCGATCATTACCAGTTTAATCCTGAAGTCTGCCCTATTTTTTTGAATTTTTTAGTCATCACTGTTTTAGCCTTTTCCTCTCTTTTCACATAAATCCTCAATTGAAATCATTCCAAATCATCAAAAATATCATCATAATCATCAATAAAACTAAATATTACAAAATCAAATACAAATCAATCCATAAGCATGGTTTTAACTTAAGCTTGCATGAACATGATCAACCTCAACCCTTGCATGCTTTCAAGCTTAACTAACAACTAAAACATCAAAATAACACTTGTTTATATCAAGATAACATGATCCATAATCAAATCCAACACAAAAACCCAAAGTTAAACATGATTAGGTTAGGATCTACCTCACTTTAAGCTGGGATTTTGAGAGGTGGAGGTGATGTTTGGTGTTTGTGAGAGTTATGGGTGGTGGCTGGTGGCTAATGGTGGCTGCCAGCAGCAGCAAGTGGCGACAGTATGTGGTGGTGGTGGTGGTGGCAGCAGCAGGCCATGGGAATGGGTGAATGGAAGAAAGAGAGTGTGTTGATATTTTGATAGTTTATTTGATGGAAAATGATTTAAATTTACTTGGTTGAGTTTATATCCACCAAGAGTGACCTTAGACCAATGATAATTAGGCACATCTCATGGTGATTAGCTAAGTAAAATGAAGTAAAGCTTATTGGGCCGAAATGAGGTTGGGCCCAAAAGGAAATTACGTTTAATGCGATTGAATTTTCTTAGCTTGAAATTAAATTTTTGTAAGGTTATAAAAATAATAATAATAATAATAACAACAACAACAACAACAACAACAACAACAACAACAACAACAACAACAACAACAACAACAACAACAACAACAACAACAACAACAACAACAACAACAACAACAATAATAATAATAATAATAATAATAATAATAACAATTTCTTAAACCATAATTATCGAGGTCTACTATCGACTCACCGATATTTAATTAATCAACAAAACTTGAATTAACAACCAATGAAAGTTGAATTGCAAAATGGGACCCCAATAAAATATCCCCCAACTGGGATGATTAAATACGATAAACGAAAGCAAAAAATTTAAATGACATAAGGTAGTTCGGTAAATATATAAATTGAGTGTAATTGAATTAATAAACATGATTTGGTTAAACAAACAACCATGAGTGATTAAATCCATAAACATGATAAATTAAATGAATAAATATGATTAAATAAATAAATAAATATGATTTGAATAAATGAATATGGATTAGGGTCAGGTTATTACAAATGTCATCTCAATCTGAGCCTATCTCAGGCTTACACCCTCATCTTGCACCACATGTCCCTCAACATCCACTACCGTCAACAGCCTCTAACTTTACTCCTACTGAGCCTAGAAGGTCTAAGCCTTTCTACCTGCTTTGGATAGCTCTTCATATCCTAAATTTTTCCATGAAGCTGTATCCGATTCTAAATGGTGTGAGGCTATGAATCTTGAACTTAGAGCCTTGGAGAGGAATGATACTTGGACAATTACATCTCTTCCCCTTGGAAAAAAGGCCATTGGGTGCAAGTGGCTGTATAAAACAAAGTTCAATTCAGATGGGACAATAGAAAGGTACAAGGATAGATTGGTGATCCTTGGGTGCAGACAGGAATATAGTGTAGACTATCAGGAAACATTTGTCCCTGTCGCTAAAATGACTACAGTTAGAACCTTGCTTGCTGTGGTAGCTATGAGGAAGTGGCATGCTTATCAAATGGATGTATTTAATACTTTCTTGCATGGTGATTTAGAAGATGATGTGTATATGACCTTCCCTCTAGGTTACACTCAGTTTGGAGCAGATATCACACCAGGTCATACCACAAATGCAGTAAGGGGGAGTTCTGAAGTTTGCAAAGTAAAGAAATCACTTTTTAGCTTGAAACAAGCCCCTAGAGAGTGGTTTGCTAAGGTTTCTAGTGCTTTACTAAAATTTGGTTTTCATCAGTCCAAGACAGACTACTCTCTCTTCGTTAAGAAGCATGGCAATGTCTTCCTTGTTGTTCTTATGTATGTTGATGATATGATTATCACGGGTAATGATGCATAGGCCATTACTCAGCTGAAAACCTATCTACACAAACAGTTTCTCATGAAGGATCTGGGTGAACTGAAGTATTTTTTGGGTTTGGAAGCTATTAGATCCCTAATGGCATTTTTGTCTGTCAGCGAAAATATATCTTGGATTTATTACAGGAAACTATAATGATCAATTGTAAGCCTTTGAAGCTACCCTTGGCTCAACATCTGAAACTCTTGACTGATTTTGGATATTTGTTAGCCGATCCCAATTAGTACAGAAGGCTAGTGGGGAAACTGATTTATTTGACCCTCACTAAACCGGACATAACATATGTTGTCCAAATTTTGAGTCTGTTTATGTCTCAGCCTACCACTGAGTACATGACCGCAGCCAATCATCTGCTGAGGTATTTGAAATCTTGTCCAGGCCAGGGTATTTTTCTTGATGCTACGTCTTCCTCTCATATCACAGCTTACTGTGACTCAAACTGGGCAAGTTGTTCTATAGGCAAACGATCTACTATAGGATATGCCATTAAATTGGGTAATTCTCTTATTTCCTAGCGAGCAAAAAAGCCAGACATGTCTCTCGGTCATCTGTTGAGGCTGATTATCGGACTATGGCCATGACAAGTTGTGAAATCACTTGGTTACTTGGACTGTTATAGGATCTTGGCTTTACTAAACAACAGTTGCTACTAGTGGAGATGTTTTGTGATAACATGGCAACTCTTCATATTGCTCGCAACCCTGTGTTTTATGAGCGGACCAAGCACATCAAAGTTGATTGTCACTACGTTGGGGACCAGATCACTGCTGGCATACTCAAAACTGCTCATGTATCCACCAAATCTCAATTAGCTGATGTATTTACAAAGGTAGTTCCTGTTTATCATTTTTGAAGCATGTTAAACAAGTTGGATGTTGTTGATCTTTTTTGCTCACAACATCCAACTTGAGGGGGAGTATTGAGAGTAAGGGAAGTTAGTTATCATATTGCTGAGCTGGACCATAATGTGAGGAAGTTAGTTATGAATGTGTGGTCTGTAAATGAGCAGGGAATGATATAAAAAGGGCACACGCACTCAAAGATGTTCAGAACATTTCATTCGCTCCAAATATGATATTCTTATTGTGTTCTCATTTTCTCTCTCTCTAGCTTCAATGGCTTCAGTGCATACCCAGGCAGGATTTATCAAACTTATCAAAACATAATTAGATGTAGATAATTTTCTTTAAAAAATTGAATATAAATTACTATGTTTTCGTAAATTATGATCCTTTTAGATTTCAATCTGATGCACTTGATGTTACATATCAGGTTTCATGCACAAATATGATTGTTATATTGGTTAGATTAATCTAACAAATATGTCATACATACCTAACCTAAAAATTAAAAATCTTGCAACAATTTTTGTGCGGTGAGACCCACTTGTGAAAACGCAATAGCCCATATGTAATGAGATCCATTTAGGCATGCGCAGTACAACAACTTGATTAAATTCACTATCGCATGCCAAAATTCACCAAAATTCCTCCAAAAAACCACCATTACTTAGTTGCTCCCTCAATTATAAATTAATAGCAATAAACATTCAAAAAAAAAAATATGGACTTTTTCATATTAGCCTTCAATTTTGAGGGGAAAAAAGCAATTAATGTAAATAATCATAAATCCCAATTGCAATGCTCATCATGCTAAACTATCATGTTAATGTTCTAGCCTGAATTGCTAAACTCACTAAAATTAATTTGACATCATCATGTGAATAATGTCAACCCCAATACTGAACATGCTGACCCAATGAGCTCAACTCCTTAAACTTGAATGCTCAATACCATAAGGCATGACAATCAACACCGTGAAACCTAAATGCTTAGGACCATAACCCATAATGCTCAAGACCATAACCCATAATGGTCAACATTAGTGGATTCAATGCTCATTACGATACTAAATACCTCATGGATTAATGCCTGGTCCTATCAATTTAAAGTAATTTGAAAATTTTCATATTAGCACCCAATTTCGAGGGACAAAAATGACGTAATACTCTAAATGTTGAAGTTTCCCAAAACTCCAATAAATCAAGTCAGAAGCAAAAAATCATGATGAAGAGAAATATATCAAGAACACTAGAAAATTGAAGACAGGTGAAGGAGAAATGAAGAAAGACATACTGTTGCAAAAGCAAACCAAAAATTAATGATTTCCACATTCAAAACTAAATTAACAGCAACTAAAGCAAAACAACTCAAAATCAAAGATAAAATATGTAAAATGATGACAGAGGAGTAGATCAAAAAAGTTGAAGTGTAAAATAGAGAAAATAAATAGTCTTGAAAAATGAACAATAAGGAAAAAGCTAAATTAAATCAATTTCTCATTTAAAAAAGGAAAAAATACACGTGGCAATGAAGAAGTTCATAAACTTGGGCCTATTATATAAATTATACCCCAACAGGCCACAGTCTCATGACATGAGAAACCTCTATCTAGGTTGGATTGGTGTTAGTGAAGCAGGTGGGTGGGCTCATGCAAACCTGCTTCCCACTAAAACATAAAAGATCTTGAATCTTTTCTTTTTTTTTTCTTTTTGAGTTAAATGGGATGCCTACAAACTTATCCACAATTGTTGTATGTCTTTGATAAGTTTGGCAATGGTTTATACAAGAGCGGTCCACAAATATTTATTGTAACTCATGTATGGATGGATCACTATTAAAAAACAAAGAATTCGGGTCCATGGAATAAATGATTCTCAAATAGCTTTTATGTTCACAATTTTTCTCTTGCACATTTGATCTTCAAAATTAATCAACTTTATTTACAAATCATGCGTTGAATGAACTTGAGTTCACAGAAGTGCAACAAATGAAACTCATATGACAAATTAAATTTTGATTGTTAGTAGGGTTATTCGCAAATACTCAAACCCAAAAATCAATGATCGATCCAAATTTTCAGATTTTTGAACAAATATGTTGAAGAAAGTTCGGTAGGGTACCCAATCCAATAAACTTTTTTAGGTAATTTGTTACAACGTGGGTTAATGTCTTCATGATTGAGGTACCTAATAATCAAATAATTTGTTTTCTTTTTTATTGTTGCACAACAACGTAGTATTGTCAGTAGTAAGCTAATTATGGCTTCTGCAGCATACCATCAAGCTTGTTTTTGGCTATTTGGTTTTAGCTTAACATAAATTATACCATTGTCAATATGCAGTAAGCTTTTGCCCGTACATTAGCACTACACAAGATTTACTCTATTCCAAGGCATATGATATGCTCTCTTTTTTGTGGGGAAGGGGTATAGTAATCATTGATTCTATTGTGTGGACATCGATAGTGAGCTACTGTTTATTCTTCAAATTAAAAAATCACAATGACGATAATCCGATACATTTGCCTTATCTAAAGAAAAGACTATGGGTATCAAGTTACTAAAGTCTAACCGAAAATTGGTTGTAGCTACTAATGTGCGGTCAAGGTTCGCAATTTTGATGACCCAAAAAGTTGAGTACCCAAAAAATTGAGTACCCAAAATTATAACAATTTTAGATTGGAGTTTCAGTTTATGAACAACCCTAATAGCCAGCGAGGGAAAATGACAAATATTAGTTAGTTTTGTATCATTATGTTAATTGACAATGTTAGTTGTTCACTTAGAATTGACAATAATTACGTTGTATTCATGAAGTGTAACGTATCTAACGTGAATAACATCAAACTTTTTTTTTTGGTGCTTTGTGAGGTTGCTAGTTCAATTCTCATATAGTTTAGCATTTTATTAGACATTAATTACAGGAGTGAACTTATTGTCAAACTGATTTAAGACGTGTTTATTTTAGTGGTATAAACTTGCGATAAAGTGATTATGAGTGGTAAGACTTAATGATAAGCGGTACAAAGTGGTAACACAATTGTTAAAAGTTATGTAAAAGAGGGGCAAGTAGCGGTTAAAATGCCGTACAAAGGACTTATCTTTACTAGTAAAAAAGGCTTTAGTCTCTAACACATATAGTCAAGGTAACTCCAAAAGCTATTTTGAGCAATATAACTTATGAAGACATTAAAATCACTTGTCAAAAAATGTATGCTATGATATTAGTAAATTTACTCTATATAAGTGCAATGTTGTAAAGTTGGAGACAGTAATATAATAATAAAATGGGAGTTGATGTTATTTCAAGTAATTTTTGATGACTAATAGCCTATATATTTGTTGCTAAGTATTTTAGTATTTCATCATTCAATAGTTAGAGTAAAGGTAACTTGCACCATAGGGGGCCAAAACTTTTGCAATGTAGGTATAACTCTATCCACAAGACTCGAGTTTGAGGCTTTATTTAAAAAGAACAAATATCAAACCAATTAAACTATTCTCTATATGTTGGGAACATATGTGTTAATGGTATTACTTGATCTTGTACATGATTATTTACTTTGCGACAGAGAATGATTAAAAATCATTAATTGAGCTGATAGATAACCTCAATTGATTGAACACCTATTTGATTCTAGTTCCTTTGCTCTCTCGTCTGCCCCCTCATCAAATGCCTTGTGAATTAATCAAACATAATTGAAAAATAAACCTCAAATCAATTCTTGAAACATTTATAATGTGAGACATATTCACACTTCAAATGTTTAGAAATACGAAAAATGTTGTAAGAGCAAATCCAATGGTGAGCCACTACTCACTAGTGGGGGCCTACCACTGCTACATCAACAATCTCTCCAATTTTTTGCCTCATAATATTCCTTCTCTCAAATGAAATGCTCACCACTTTGGCTCATCAAATAAAATAATACCCGTAGACCCACTATATAACACACAACTTCATTTTTAGAATTAAAAAAAAAAAATTAATAAAAAAAAATTAAAAAATCAAAAAGCTACCCTTCTCTCACCCGTGAGCCTCCTCTCAGCAGTGAGGCTCCATGCGAGGCGCCTAACATGAGCCAGCCTATAATAGCTCAATCCTAAAATTATTTAATTATGTTCATTTAATTATTTAATTATTTAATTATGTTCATTTATTTAATTACTTCATGTTCATAATTTTTCTTCTCTCATTTAATTTATTTAATTTATTCACCCCGGTGGAAAAATTTTATTTGGGCCCTCACTTGGCAATTCGGATTTTAATCGTTTATTTAATCGATTAACAAAAACTTTGGGAGAATTGATAGTAGGCCATAATGAGTTTAATCTAAGTAATCTATTTTGCTTTACATAACCTTATAAAACTTTCATTTTGAGTTTCGTAAAAAAATGTTATCGTTATGAAGCATTTTATTCTCGAACCCAATTTATTTCAGCCGTTTTGAATCCCAACAAGTTTGCATATTAATCTAACTAATTACCATGGTTAATTTAACCATGGTTAGTCTAAAAAGGTGGCTTATCTAGTTATAAACTCAGCCAAACAATTTAGATAAGTCAAACAAACACAACTTACTCACAAACTCCATTTTCTCTCTCTTCTCTCTCTCTAAACGTCGTGCCATTTTCAGCTCCTGTTTGTGGTGGTTTCCGGCCAGCCCCAGTAGTTTTCGACCCCCCCAACATCCTAGTACCTCAAGCTATCATCCTCCATCATCAAAACCCCTAAATCTCATGTCCATCTCAACTTATTTGCACTCAAAGTGAGTAATCTTGAAATTTATTTTTGTTGGTTTTGATTTTTTATCTTAGTTGTGATTCTTGTTTTGATGTTTTTGAGTGTTGATCATGATTTTTTGATAAAAAATAAGAGTTATTTTGATGTTGATCATAGTGGTGTTGAGGTTGGAACATGCTAGGTTAGGGTTAACCTTTGATCATGCAAGCTTAATGTTAAAGTGTTGGATTTTGATTGTTCTATCTTTGATTTGATCATCTTTTAATCTATTGGTGTTTATGTTGATGTTTTTGGTGATTTCACATGAGTTGGAGAAAGTCCAAGTTGGCCATAAACTAGGGTTTTGGCAAATAATGCATGGTTTGGATTAATTTAGCCTTTATCTTGGATTAAGTGGGTGTTTGATTGAAAAATGATATCTTTTGGACATGATTATGAAGTGAGTTTGAGTGTGGTGATTTTGTATGCTGTTGAGATGCACCAAGGCTTGCTTACATGCTTTTAAAGAATGGTTTAAGTTGAGATCTTGTGTGAAAAAGTGAGGGAAAAGCTAAAACAGTGAGGGCTGAAATTTTCAAAAAAATATGACAGACTTTGTCAGTAAACTAGTAATGCAATACTAAGACAAAAATTATGATTTTTGGTGGGTAGATATTTCAGTGTGTTAGCTTTCAAAAGGCTCTTGAATCGCCTTAATCGGAGGTCTGTGGAAAAATTTATGATCGTTTTACCGAAACTGCGCAGAATGGGCCAAAACTAATATGCTTTGGTTCTAGCCTCATTTTGAGAATCCTATTGAGAGAATCAAGCTTGGTGTTCTAAATGAACGATTTTTGGGACTTCCTGAGCTTTCTATATTGTGGTTTTGAGTCTCAATCCGAGGTCATATGATTAAGTTATGTTTCATTCTTCCGAAGCCCTTGTTATGCTTACTTTGCTGTTTCTAAATTATTAGCTATGAAATAAATATTTTGCCAACCGTATGTTCCTAAAACAGTAATTTTGTACAGAATCCGGGCTCATCTATCATTCCTTCCACTTTTGTGCACAATATTATTCCGTGAGCTTACATTTAAAAATTTCAGGTACGTTCATTGCTTGTATCTTTAAAGATCAACACATATTTATCCAAATTATAACGTTTTGGTAAGTACATCAATGAATCAGTTTAATCAGTGACTTATCACATAATTAGTGACTCCATCAGTTATCAGTTACAGGGCATAACCCTTCAGTTACCTGCGCGGCTTCAGGCTAGGTCTCGATCGGCTTGGCAGGTGTACATCTATCTTCAGATCGTAACAGTTACCAGGGGTTCACTATCAGATAATAATAGACAAAGCAGTTTCATATTCATCTTTTTCCCTGTATTTAATTAAAAATGAATTGCAATACGGGCCCAACCAGTTTTTGTTCTATGAATGTTTAACAATACAGGAATGCATGTACTGAGCTTCGGCTCACATTTCAAAATGTTTTCATGTTTTGTTTTAGGAAAGTGTTCAGTGAATCGTCCTCAGACACGCAGAACGGTGAAAGATAATAAGTGAGCTGGGAAATCTTTATGGAATGGAGGTGTATTACCATTGAGATGTTATAACTCCGTATTATGAAATATATTTTGGTATTAAGACCGTATATTTCATCAGATTTCTATATTTTGGTGTAATCCTTGACATGTTTGTATGGTTTTGATGTTAGAACAATTTCTATATTTATCGAAATGGTTTGATAGGTTGTGATGGTGTGAATGCCTTTGATGGTAAACATTGTTTCTTATGGCTCAGTTTATCATGTACAAGTAAAGCCTTGTCTTTGTTTTGACAGCGGTAACGCCTAATCATTTAGGTTATCATTTCTATTTGGGGAAAACTAATGAAAGAAATACAAACAGTGATTGATGTACATTTGGGGCGTTACACAGCCATAGGAGCACTTATCCCCGCCTCACCCCTTTCTCTCTCCTCTAATTTGCCTCGCGAAGCTCACGTTGGAACTGCTATAATGTTTGATGCCTTTAATTATTGAAAAGGGGCTAACGGCGGGATAACCATATGATTGTTCAAGACTTCTCTATTGGAAATCAGCTAAAAAACAACCCTAAAAAGATTTTATTATTCATTCCTTGCATATATAGGCTCCGTTTGAACCTTGGAAAATTCGGTAGAAAGAAAAAAATTGAGAAAATTACTTTTTTCCTTGTGTTTGGTTTAGAGAAAATCACAAGGAAAAAAATATGGAGGAAAGTTATATGGAAAAATTGTTAGAAACAAGTGATCAATTTTTCCTCATAAAATTGTGAGGAAAGTTTGAGGAAAATTCCCAACTTCCTCCAACGTCATATTACTTAGTTGACATCAACATGATTTAAGTAGTTTATCAATATTCAAATTTTTCATTCAAATTCTTGTATTTTTTTTTTCCCTCAATCCAAACAAGAGAAAAAAACTTATTTTCTCCCAACTTTTTTTCCTTTATATTTTTTTTCCTTCAACTTTTCTTTCTACTAAATTTTCTAAGGACCAAACGGAGCCATAAAGCCAACCATCCTTGCAAAAAACTTTATTTACATCAATGGCAAAGTAATGTCCTTGCACTTTTAATGAACGATCACTTAACATTTTGACTTTTAAAATGTCTTATTTATTTATTTTAATTTAAGGATGAGAAGCTTGGGATTCTATGAGAAGATTGGGGTCCCATGAGAAATAGTCATGGTCCCCATCTTTGCACTATTGATGATTATTTCTCAATGTCTTGCCAAATCAAATCACTATTTGAAAAGTCATTTTGGTACTTGTACATAAGTATACCTGTGTTACCCAATTGCTCCATATACAAATAATATTTGTGTACAAATATGTAGAATCAATGTAGAAAATAAGTTACACATGATCTGCTTTCTTTTACATTACCCCATCAAATACATTAACTTTTTCAATTCGTGTATATCTCAACATAGATTAAGTAGATATACCCAATACTTTATATATAAATATTGTCAACACATATAAATTGATCTTTGTACATCCAAAATATTTACCAAAGGTAGGAAATAAATTACACAATATAACAATTGATAAACCCTGTAAAAGTAGAACTAATACTGAAAAGAGTCGTTATTGCATTGTAACAATTGGTAGAAGAAGAGTGGCGGGGCATGAATATGTTGCAAAATGAAAGAGTTCAGAGGACTCGCCGACTTTTTGCCTTTGAATGTACATATGGCATTTCAGTCCTTTTTTGAATAGTCCAGCCCATACCCCTTCCCAGCACACAAATTTATTCACAAATCGGTGAAATACCCACAAAAATCTGAGACCCATTTTGGTAATTTTAAAGGTTATTCGACCACTGACTACTGCAGCCAAGAGAGACGAGACAGAGGGTGAGTGGGCAGGCTGCAGCAGAAACGCATAGTGGCAGCGACCCTCTTCAAAACCCCCCAACACTCACTCACTCACTCACTCATTTTCCACCTTCTGCATGTACTGCTAAACCCCATTTCTCTCTCTGTCCTCTCTCTAGAACACGAATTTGGTGTGGGGATTCGCATTTTGAGGGTTTTTCAAGCGGAGATTTTAGGGTTTAACCGCTCTCATTTTGAGCATTTTGGACCTTCGTTGACGGGTTGTGGTGCTTGATTCAGGTTTCTGTTTTCACTGTTTGAGTTTTGCATTTCACCATATTTTCTTGCTGTTGAGAAATTGTTTAAGTTTTCAGTAATTTGTTTCATTAATGTGCTAGTTTGTCTGGTGAAGTTCGGTGATCACAAGGGTTTTTAGTGCCTGTTCTCTCGCTGCTGGTAAGGATGATACATTTTATCCTTTTGCATGTTCTATTTTGTTTGTTGATGTCGAATTTGTTGATAAAAGTTTCTGCATTGTTGCCCCGTTGTAGTCTTTAGGTGTTGACGAGTTTATCTTTATCCAAAATATTTTCTTTCCCCCCTTTTTATTTGTTTTTTTATTTATATTTTTTGGTGGTGATATTGGGGGATTCCTCTTTTTTATTTTTGGATTTTTTTATGTGAATATTTGGGAAACAACCTCATTTCAGTAGGATCAATACATGGATAATGGTGGTGTTGTTGGAGGAAGTGGTGTCTTCTTCCTTTGTTGGTGTTTCATTTTATTTTCTTATGTTTAATCTTCTGTTTTTGGTTTTGCTTTTGTTCTAGGGTTTGACAGTGTAGCACTCAGGGTTTATCTGTGATATATAATGCTCTTGAGATTGGGTTGTTAGCGCAAATCATACCCTACTGTCAAATATCAGGCAATTGGGTACCTTTATTTATTTATTTATTAATTTGATGTTATGTACGGGATGAATGTGGGTTGGTAATTGCTTGTACTCATCAATGTTCCTTTCCCATGAACTTCATTCCTCTTTAATGCTTAGTCCTGGCTCCAATGTAGCAAAAAACATCTGATGGAGTGTTTCCTGCTTGTGCTATTCAACTTGTATTGATCGCCTTCATATGTCTTGTTGACGATCCTCACCCCCTCCCGAATGTGATGGAAAGTATAGTGAGCACCCCTTTTTTCTTAGTTTTCTTAATTGTTTAGTGCACGTGTTTGCAATTTGGATCGACACCAACCTAACTTGTTATTATTAGTCTCCTTTATGCTGTGCTCTGGGAATAGAAGTGTTTTAAATGGTCTAATCCTCCCCCCCCCCCGAAAAGTATTCTTAGTTGCTCAATGCTCCCCTTTGTGTTTTGATCGACGCCAACCTCACTTGTTTCTTGCTACTCATCATGCTCTTCTTTCTTATTTTGGAAATTAAGTAACAATTATGTGGCCCCTTACAGTGTGTACTAATATACATGGTCTGGTTGATAATTCAGGTCTCTCTCTGTTTTCCTTTTTTTTGGCACGTTTTACGATAATTGGAATTGATGTGGGTTTGCATATGCTTGCAAAAATTCCTTGTTGGAAATGCTTAGTTCTCATGTTTTTATCAATCATTTTTTGAGTTTTTGTCCCCTAAATTTCTATCTTATTTGCTTGCAGATTGCTTAAGAAGATGGAGGAGAGCACGGCTTCCACCATCTCAGATGGGGGGATAATCGCGATTCAATTTGGCTTGGCAAGCCATTGTGAAATTGTGAGTAGAGAACTTGCTCTGTCTTCTGTAGAAAACCATACTTGGTTTGTTTAATGTTTGTTAGCTTATTTTAGCTTCTCAATGTGTCCCTGACAAGATACTAAACAAAACTATTGCAATGTGCTTTTTAATTTTATATAATTGTATATTTTTTAAAAAGAAGTCTCCTTCATAATGATGATCTATGTCAAAGTAAAACCCATACTCAAAATTGGTAGGCTTATCTTTGAATATGTGATTTTTAAATAATTGGAAAAGAAAGAAGTATGCAGAATCAGCCTAACAGCTGGTGTATTGGATAAAGCTTGCATCAGTTGTGTGGTCACCCAAGTTGTGCACCTCCTATGGCTTTTTGGGAGTTCATTACTCCTTCCCCTTCCAAGTCCCAAGCAATGTACTATTTGTCTAGACAATGGGTGAAAAAAAGGGAAATAGAAGGAATATACACAGAAAAGTTTATCACCGCTTCCTCTCTCATGAGTGTGCTTCCTGGTGCAGAAGCTTACTCATGCTTTCTCGCTCATGTCAATGCCTAAACAGTTTCAAAATCTGCATGTGATTTTTAGTCTTGTGGGAATAGCCCCGTCACTTGCCTGAAAGCAGGCAAGGATACAGTATGAGAGTAAAGAATGGGTAAAAAGATATAGAAAATTAGAATATTTTGATATTGGAGATCTTTTGTATTTTTTATTATTTTCGTAGCTTATTTTTAAGCATATTTTAAGATAGCCAAAATAAGGATATTTAGTGATTTTCTATCAAGATTTAATTTCCTAATCTATTAGGATAATATTAGGTTATATATTTTTATCCTTTGTAGTTTATATGTTATCATTTAGGTTTCCTAATACTAGTTAGCCTCTTGATTATATAAACTCATTTTTGTAATTGGAGAAGACAGATTATGAATCAAAATTGATATTAAATTTAAGTGAAAGCTCTTGTGTGAGTTTTTTTAGTGTGGGAATTGCTCTTAGAGCGTCCTACATCAATTATTCCCTTGTGTAGCAATTGTTCTTAGAGCGTCCTACATCAATTTGGTATAAGAGCTTCGTCGATCTGGCCACTACCATTTTTCCTTCTTTCAATGCAACTATTGCCCTTCTTTCTTCTCTTTACTTTTATCTCATTTCTGCCACACTATACAAAAGAAAATCCAAATAGAATTTTTTTTTTCTTCGTATCAAACTCTGCCCTTATTTGATATTCTTGACTCCAACGGTCTAGATCAGTTTGCTAACTGTCAGATCTAGTGTGAAGTTTTTGTTTCGTTTGGGTGAAGATTATCTATAATGAAAATGGGTTTGGTGTGACAAACATCATTGTGCCCTTTTCGTGGTCATACGTAACAACTAACAAGCCATGGCCTGTTACAATAAGCTCTTAACCATGTTTTCTCTCTTTATGGTGGTGTAGAAAACATCACTAGGTTTCGGACAATGGGAGAATTTCATGCTCTAGTGAATTTTTGTTCCCCAAGAGATGCTGTGAATGCCTTTTGCAAGCTTCAAGGGTGTCAAATTTATAAAAATTGTTATGAGTTGGATCTTTATTTTGTGAGTGAATTCATTTGTGGTTGTAGGCCATATATTCCTAGCTACAAATTGGATTGTGAGCGACTTAGAACTCCGATAATACCTTGGCAGCGCTCTGTAAAGGACTATAGGGTTTGTTCCCAAAGGTTCTCCAGGAAACAATCAATTTCTTATTTGGAAGAGACAAATCGAACATGCCTAGAAACACATGAAAGGGGAGCAGTCATTGAGGAAATCAAAAAGAAAACTTTTCTCAATGAGCCCACAAGAGAGCGTGTCCTAGGAATAGATCTGAACATGGCAATTGATATTAAGGGCAACTGTTTTGATTAGATGAACCAAGCAACGGATGGCATAGCTGATTGCATTAATTCTTCAGTTGAAGATATTACACATGATCAAGCAACGGTGAATGGGCACTCCAATAATATTGATGAAGACAACCTTTCCAACAATCCAAATAACAAAGAAGAGTTGCCAAAAGATATTTGTATTATCCCAAGAATTTTTGAAAATGATGTTGGATTTTCAATACCTAAAAGGTTATTTCAAGAAACTGAAGTTCATCAACTGTTCCCTTGGTTATTAGCCCTCGAGAAGATTTTGAAGCGTGCTATTTATAACATCTTCACCGAAGTTGAATAAGTTCTCTCTTTCTCATTCGCAATCTGTGCTCCTTTCAAAACTTGAGATTGAGTTTTTTTCCAACTAGGGGAGAATGATGCAGTATGAGAGTAAATGGGTAAAAAGATATAGAAAATTAGAATATTTTGATATTGGAGATACAGATTTAGTTTCCTAATCTATTAGGATGATATTAGGTTATATATTTTTATCTTGTGTAGTTTATATCTTATCATTTAGGTTTGCTAATACTAGTTAGCCTTTTGATTATATAAACTCTTTTATCTAATTGGAGAAGACAGATTATGAATCAAAATTGATATTGAATTTAAGTGAAAGTTCTTGTGTGAATTTTCTGGTGTGGGAATTGCTCTTAGAGCATTCTACATCAATTATTCCCCTTTATAGGAATTGTTCTTAGAGCGTCCTACATCAGGAAAGAGCCAATTGCAATCCAAGGAAACCAATTGACCGCATGGATGGTGAATGCATCTCAATTATTTGTAGTGCACTGGCTGCAAACTAGATGATTTGTAGTTGGTGGTTCTCCAGTGGTGGTATCGTTTTTGTTATGCTTTCTGTTGTCTCTTTCCCCAGACCCCACGAAAGCGGGACCCACACTGGGAGGTGTTGTTGTTTCTGCTGTCTCTTTCACAGAAATCAAATTTTGACTAAGAGGTTTGCTGGACTTCTAGGATTTTAAAATTGAGCATATATGCTTCTATCTCTTGAAAAGACTGATTGTATGTGAAATAAAAAAAGGTTAGAGTAAAAGTGATAGTTCATGGCTTGCTGTTGAAGTACTGAATAAGTTGCATGTTTGGAGATTAGGATTGAGAATGTGACGTGTATGACGAGTATTAACCGATGGCCAATCTGTGTGCCATGTAGTGTAATGTGTCAAGGGATATACACAATTCTGATTTTGCTGGTTAGATTCTAAAGAAGATATTCTATTTGTCAAGCCAGGAGCTAATTGAGCCTTAGTTTTCAAATTGCTTACCCTTTTCTTGCCTTTCCATGGAAGGAATTTATAAATATTCATATAATATGTGAACTTTTTGATATGTTATTTGTCCAAGCCCGGGTCGGTGTCTCACTGGTGCAATTTGATGGAAGCAATTTGATGCCATTACTTGTCCTTGACTCCTTATTTACAATTCTAGCTAGCGCTGCTAGTCAATTGGAAAAAATCATGAGAGACTTCCTTTGGTCTAAGCATGCTAGTGTTAACGGTTTCCATTGGGTTAGTTGGGATGAGATTTGACGTCCAAAGTAGGATGGTGGGCTAGGGATTAGGCCACTTCGAGTGATGAATGAAGTGCTTAAGACCAAGTGGCTTTTGGAGGTTTGCTAAAGAGAAAGACACTTTGTGGGAAAAAGTGATTGTATGTAAATATGGAACAGATAGTTTTGGTTGGTGGAGCAAGAGGAGCCCTTATGCACATGGGGTAAGTCGTTGGAAATCTATCCATGCAGGTTTGGACTTTTTCAAGTCTTTGGTTTATTTTGAAGTGAGAAATGGGTCCAAGGTGTTGTTTTGGCATGATAAGTGGTGCGGGGAGCAATCTCTTAAAGGTTTTCCAAATCTTTTCAGGATGGGTGCTTTGAGAAATGCTATGGTGGAAGAGGTTTTATCTTGGATTTGGGGGGGGGGGGTGTTTACCTTCACAAGATGGCCGAATGATTGGGAAGAGGAAAGAACTCTCAGCTTGTTAACTTTAATTGCAGATTCGGATGTGGATGTTCAATCTGTGGGTAATGATAAGATTATGTGTTCTCTTGATCCTAATTGGACCTGCGTTGATAAGAGTCTTTGTAATAGGTTGCATGGGTCTAGTTGTTCTAATTTCCTGGCGTAGGCAATTTGGAAGTCTAAAGCTCCTACAAAAGCTTGTTTCCTTGCTTGGGCGGCTTCTAGAAGCAAGGATCCCATGGAGTTCATGCTCAAAAGAAGAAATTTCAATTTAGCTAGTAGGTGTGCTATGTGCCTTGAGGAGGATGAATCGGTTGGCCGCCTCTTTCTTCATTGTCAATGGGTCTCTTCTCTTTTGTTTTTGGCCCTTTCCTTGATGGGGTTTAGTTGGGTTCAACCTTCTAATGTTAAAGATGTTTTGGTAGCATGGAGAAGGAGATTGAAAAAGAGTTGATTCATGGGATTTGAAAGTTGGTTCCTTTGGCTATTTGGTGGTGTACTTGGAAAAGAGGAACCGACAGATTTTTGAAGGCAAATCTTCTTCCCTTCAGGATTTCAAGCCTGATTTTTTGGAATTGTTGTATAGTTGGAGTCAACTGCTAGATGGTGGTTCTAAGATGTCTTGTTTAGAATTTGTGGATAAAATTATGCGTGAGAGCTTGAGGGGATGACTATTTTTGTACTTGCCCCTTTTGTATATGGGTGTCAACCCCTTGGTGCTTATTTATATATCTCTGTGATTACTTATTGGAAAAAAAATGTTGGACCACCAGAAATTATATACACACGTTTTGATTATGAGTTGAAACGGACTGATGAGGAATTACAAAAGTTTGCGCCTTTGTTCTTTGGGTGAGAGGGGATTTTGGAATCCATTTACTTAGCAGACAAAATGACTTCAGCACTTTCCTATTTCAAGTTTTCCATCTGTTTTCTGTATGTGCCTTTTTGGCTATGCCTATAGCATTGTTGCAATTTCTTTCCATATTGCTTATCTTCTCTCTCGTTTTGTTGCTTTTGCAAGGCTGTATAGAGCCTTCCTTTTTCTTTTTTTGGGGGGGGGGGGGAGGTTCTAAACATCACATAATTAATTGGTTTGCAGCTTGTAAGTTCAGTTTACTAGCAACGTAGGCAGATCTGAGTTAGTGAGAACACTTTATACTGCCACATTCTGTGTTCTGAGGACAAGTGATCCTAAGCCTAAATTGGGCTAAATTTGTGCAGCAAGTAGCAGACTGCTTTCCCAACTAAGCAGTCCGGGAGGCATTCCTGTTTTACTTGTGAAATTCTGGAAACCAAGCAATGATTGCCAATCATGCTTGATACCATGTGATATAAGCCTTATTAACTTTGATTGCGAGTAATGGTTGCACTAGTCAGTTGATAACTGCAGTTAGAGATACGTGTAACCTAGTCTCTTGAACCTATGTCAAGAGGTTGCTCCCCTCTTTGTTCTAAAGGGCTTGGAGCTGGCACGCCTGAAAAGAAGGAAAATGTATTTTTGACTTACCAAAAAAAGAAGGGAAATGTATTTTTGTTAGTAAAATCATGAATGAGATAAATAATAATATTTCTTTTATTGTCTTCTCCGAGTTAGTGAGAACACTTTATACTGCCACATTCTGTGTTCTGAGGAC
>JACYFF010031958.1:95463505-95474607 GCA_017589665.1 Selenicereus undatus
TGGGGCTGGTAACTGGCTTCAAGATCTTGGGAGCTCATTTCATCAACAGAACACAAAGGGTCACATTCTCCTGATGTTGGTGGCAGCTCCTAGCAATATGCTATATGGTAAATAAAGCTCTCAAATGAAATCTAATTGGAATATGCTCAAGAAGTTCACCCGAGAAATCCTTGCTAAATCATCCACACAACAGTGAGTAATCAGAAAAATGGTTTTGCAATCACTTTGGCTGTAACTACATAGCCCAACCTAGCATTTCCTAGCTCCTGCCACTGCTCACTATCTAACTCCTTCCCAATGCAATTCAGATACTTTTGCATTTTATTCCATATTACTTGCATTTCATAGCAGCAAACGACCCGACACTAAATTTATCGTCAACATCTCTCCATTTTATTCATAAGGATCAAATAGAACATAACTCAAAGTCCAATATCAAGAGCATTCATACTACATGTAGAGAACTCCATAGAGCAACTAGGAACCCATGAGAATTAAAATACCAAGAGAACTTGAATTATAGAAGATGCCCATAGTGAAAATGGATTTTAGCCTCTTGGCTACGTTTTTGCACTTCTCCTGGTTCGACCTAGTTTACAATGGTCAGCAGCTCAATAAATTCCTAATTCAAACCACTGAAGCATACCAAATCCAATTCAGCATAAATGCGTGCAAACTAATTGAATTCAACAGCGTAATTCAACACTTACTCCAGCAATCCAACAATCATCAATCCAGAAAAGTTGAAAATTTGACGGATAAAACTCTGCAAAGGAAATCGATCCTGAAGCTGGGAAGAAGATGAGGAGCCTCGGGCCTTATCTTCAGCTCTGACAATTACACCCTCCCCGTGTAAATCTCTTGAGTATCTGCCGCCCCATAATCTTGAATTCAAGCTCGTCTGTAACTTGACGGTCGACGACGATACATGCCGGAGCAACACTGGCAACGTGTAGCGTGCCGGCAGCCGGGATGTCGACGGGTAATACGCCGAGGCTGAGAGAGAAGATGCCATTGAAGGCGGAGTAGGCAGAAGATCCCCAAACACCTCAATTGTTGTTGTGCATCTGATTCGCAACATAAAAACTTGTCTGGTGGATGAATAAAAATAGTGAGACTTATTCATTGGAAGCCATCAAGATAGGGAACAAAATTAAAGAAAAGAGGGCAGATATAGATGTGTTCATGCATGGTGATGATGGAAACCTATTGGGTAGTTCAATTGAGAGTCCAGAGAGAGATTTGTGAGTTGTAAGATATGGGAAGTAACTGCCAAAGTGACTGCCCCATAATTCTTATATGCTGTTAGTGGCCATAAAAATAGGTAGCAATAACGATGTACCACTATATATGTTTTCAAGTAGATAATATAAAGATATAAATCTAAAATTTAAATTTTGAAATTGAATGAAAGTTGTAACTGTCTAGAGTAATTTGGCGGGATTAAAAGAGAAGCATGGATTAAGGGAGGAAAGGCTCATTAACTCTTTTCATTCTGCTATTTATAATATATATAGATTCCCCCAAAAAAGAAAACGAAAAAAAAGGTTTGGTAGAAGTGGCAATGCATCTAGCTATTTCCACATGAATCAAGAAAGCAATTAAACAAAGGCAGCATTTTGGTTGACAAACTAACTTAATTCACAACCAAAAAAAAGAAAAGCCCAAGGAGAATGGAGACACATAAACAAAAAGCTCAGACGTAAGCTATAAATGGAACTACAGCTAACATTAGCCAAATGATTCATGAAAGAAATCTAACACTCCATGGAGAAGAGCCAGCATTACCCCATCTAACAAAATTTTTGTATTTGACTCTTCCACAACCTGATCATTGTAACCCTTTGCACCACTCACATTCTTTACCCACAACTTCACAATCTGTATAAATAAGAGAGAACAAAAAATATTACAAAATTTAAATTTTAAACAAACTTCATTAAACTCTAATCACAGAGCTAGCATTACCTCATCTAATTTGCCTAGCACTTCTTTCCTCTTAACAGCTTCATCCTTTGATTCATATAATCCAGAATCTACCAGAAACTGATCACGGAAAGGCCATCATGAAAAAGAAATTGCCATTAACCATAAGAATCAACAAATTTCAGAACCCTAATACATGCAAACAAAAAATTAAATAAATTTATTGAAAAACAAAATAAGAAACCTTTTCTAGGTCTTTGCTCTGGAGGATCCTTTTGTTATTGCGTTTGTATTTTTTTTATAAAAAAAATCCCAGAAAAAAGGAAAAACATGATAGAAAAGAGGTAGTTTTTCTCAACTCACCAACACTGACAATATCTTCAAAACCTGAACTGTGCCCATTATCAGACCCAGGATTCTCGGTACCTTCACCCGAAACGTCCTTTGAAATGGCCAAAACCCTAGACCTAGAAGCCCCAATTCTTTGAGAAGACGAAACCCACAAAGAAAGGTTGAAACTTTGGTTGATTTTCAAAGTCCCAATCCGATTATTGCTTGGTTGAACAGCAAATTCAGGCAGTTGAACAACCGGGTTGTTCATGTTCCCATCTGGGATTCTTGAGATGAAGATGGAGCTCGAGAGGGCATCCATGGCCGCCAGAGACATGTGTTCCAAGTTCCGTATGAAGGAAAAGGAAAAACCAGACAAAAATGCAGCGAGTGAACAACAGGGAACAAAAGAGTAAAGCAGGGTGGATCCAAAGCTCACTGATGAAAGATGTGCAAAAGTGAGTTACAATTACAACCTGGCAACTCATTGAAAAAGTTGAAGTATTAAACACCAAAAACCTGAGAGCAAACTGAAATATTAAACAACAAAATTGCAGAATATGACGTTCTTCTTTGGTAATGCCCGAAATTGATCCTTGCTCACTGTGTCTCTTTAATCAAACGCTTCCTGGTTCTTCATCGAATGACTGGATCAACAATGACCTTCATTTTCTCACTTACCTTGCCCAAAAAATAAACCAAAGAGATTAAGTAAGATGAGGAAGTAGAGTGATGATTTCAAAGAGGAAGTAGAGCCATAGAAGATTGGGGAACGGGAAACTGGAATCTGGAGGAGAGAGAGAAACTGAAGTTTGGAGAGACGTGGAGGTGGGATATAATTGGCAAGCTTTAACTTTTTTTGTAAAATCTAAAATTATTTTAGCTTTAATCAACGGTTGAGATGCTGAGTTATATTTCATTAACTGTTCACAACACAGAAAACTCCGAAATTCACTCCCATATAATAAAGATTTGGCAGTTATTAGATGTGGATGGAAGAAGTCATATCAAGCATTTTAAAATTTAAATTAGTTAGAGAGGTGTATTTTTGGCGGGATTGCACCAGAATTAAGGATTTCCTATTTCCTCAACTGTGAATACCTCACCCATTTTTACATTTATATAATAAAGATATGTCTCAATATCACAACAAACTGTTATTTGTAATAAGTAGCTTTGTTGGTTGGTTAATTGGTCACATTTTTTTCATCAAATAGGGCAGAGATTTACCTTTGTGGAAAGAAATATTTATTCCAGTCGAATCGATATGAGAGTCTAACTACATTGCATTTCCAAAATCCATGTTGTATTTATATATTTGAAAGAAGTTCAATATTTGACAGACATTTGAAATTCGCAATAAAAAATTTGAATCTCATTTCCTATGCGCAAGGTAAAAACAAACATAAACAATCTCCTAAAAACAAGTAAGTGTCATTCTCCTGGATAATAAAATATGTTAACATGAGAAGGAACATATTTACTAGTTATATCATCTACAATCGCCTAAATCCCAACAATTATTCGAACCAATCATAAACTTAACTGACATAGGTAACTGCATGAATTCCATCTCTAAGAACTATATAGAAGATTTTCATCTCGTACACCGCAAGTAGACTTTACTCATTGAAAGGGATGTATAATACAATAGAAAGTTTGAAACTTATTAACCCCTTATTTTCTCTTCTTGGAAGACAGAAGGAATAAAAATTCAAAAGTTCTTCTTTGTGGTGATAATGTCATAAATAAGTTTTATTTGTTCTCCCGTATAGGGAAGAATAAAGCATATATAAATATCTACTCTTATGATTCGTAAGACATGGGAACTCCCCAACATCATGCGGAGGCGTCATCTGAAGAAAGTGATCAGATTTTTCGTTCCACGAAAAAATTCAAAAGGGGTGCACATACCCTTGAACCTCCATGTTTGGACGATGATGATGTGGACATGGTCCCTGAAACAAAAGAGAGGACTACCCATGGCACGAGAGAGGATGCGAATAAGCAACCAACCCCAATGTCATTCAAAGACAGACTCGCGGCCAACAACCCCAACTTATCTTTCCTCCAACATTCAAACCCCACCTGGGAATCAGAGGAGGAAGAGTGGGACATAGAAAATGATGAACCGGACCCTGGAGAGGATCCAAGATGCCCTAAAATCTGCTTAACCAAACAAGAGAAAGCTACCCTCCGAAAGCCATGGAGGAGATCTTTAATAGTGAAACTGTTCGAGAAGGGAGTTGGTTTTATTCAACTGAAACGCGCACTTGCATCTAAATGGTCTTTGAAAGGTGACTTTGCCCTCATTGATCTGGGTCACGACTACTATATTGCTAGATTCTCGAATAAAGAGGACTACGATTTTGTGTTAACTCAGGGACTTTGGCTCGTCAGAGACAATTACCTTACTATACGCAAATGGGTTCCCAATTTTATTCCAGATGAAGAACCTATTCGACATCTTACTGTCTGGATTAGAATTCCTTACCTAAGTGTGGAGTATTTTAATGAAAGATTCCTTCATCTGATCGGTGAGAAAGTTGGTAAGGTACTCAAAGTTGATAATACAACGACATATGTTGAAAGGGGTAAGTTCACTCGAATGAGTGTGGAAGTCGATCTATCCAAGCCGCTACTATCCAAATTTCGGCTTCATGGTCGGGTATGGCGCATCCAGTATGAAGGGCTCAGACTTATTTGCTTCAAGTGCGGCAAAATCAGTCACAAAGAAGATTGTTGCCCTTCCCACCTGCCGGAAGATGCTGGCAGCAATGATCAACAAGGACAGAGGCACCAGGACCCTACTGTTGCCATCCCAGAAGTTAGGCCAGAATACATGGAGGAGTATGGATCCTGGATGCTTGTGAAGAAACCGCAAAAGAAGAAGCAAACCCGGTCCAATGCAGAGATGGGTCGAGTAAACCAGGTCGAAGCAGCCCAAACTCGAACAGGGAATCAAACAAAGCAACCTTTGGAAAGGAACCAAAGGCATAATAGAAATATACAAAATGAGACTCACTTGCCTAATAGGATGGGATCTAGATATGAGATCCTGACAGAAGAAAATATGACAGGCGAAAATTGCGATGAGAATCATGAAGATGATTTGGTGGAGAATCTTACCTCGCATAATACTGCAAATCCCATTGAATTGCAAGGTGATATGGAAGTTGAGTTGGAAGCTGACATAGTTATACCTGTGCTGGAAAAGGAATATGCCAATATTGGAGTTGTTACCAAACAGGCTACGTCAAATGCAAATCCAATTGTGCCCCCACCTCAGCAAGCAACCCCAATGAGAAGTGGCAAAAACCCCCAGCCCAAAGATTATGCCGAGAAAAGTCGAGACATAAGGGCGCCACTGGGCCCCCGTAACGAAAATGTAAGCACGCGTTTTGGGCTGCGTCATGGTTCCAGTAGTCAACACATCCCACATGCATACCCAGGCACAACTTCTAAGGAAAACGAAGGGCGGCAATCTCTCTCCGCTGTGAATTCTACGAAACAGCAAGCCCATGCCACTGTCCACTATGGGGATCCTCCCAATAAGAATAAATCACATCACCAACCTTTTTGGGAAACTGATCCTCTTGGTACTGACAATGCTGAAATCGATGTTCTGGAAGTTAGACATCACCCTGTTGTCCTTGTGGAAACAACAAGAGCAGAAGTGGCTGGGGGTCTACAAGGGCCTAATGCCCCAAGCCAGTAGGGCATGCTTACCCATTTACTCTTTTTTTAGTTATCCCATGTATAACAAACACATAGCATGCCCCATTATGGTTTGGAATGCGCAAGGAGTTGCTAGCAGAGGTTTTTTGAACACTCTAAAGGAGCTTCTCAGAAGATATAGGCCGAGCATCTTGGTCCTCGTAGAGACCAAAATAAGTGGTAATATTGCCGATAATTTCTGTCAGAAAGTCGACTTTGATGGACAATATAGAGTCGATCCTGTGGGCTTTAGTGGAGGTATTTGGCTGTTTTGGCAGACCAGCGAAATCTCAATCCAAATAAAAGAGTGCAACTCACAGTTTGTAACGGCTATCGTATCAAGGAACAACAAAGAGGATTGGCTATTCTCAGCAGTGTACACTAGTCCCAATGAGCAGACCCGGGATGAACTTTTTGAAGAACTTGGTGCCTTTGCATCCCAAAATTAGAAGCCATGGCTTCTAGCAGGAGACTTCAATGAAACACGAACAATGACAGAGCGCAATAATTGCAATGACAGTCTTCAGCAACGTTGTACTAAGTTTGACAACTGGATTAATAATAACGGGCTAGTTGATCTTGGATTCGCTATTCCAGAATATACATGGAGCCGAGGGACTAATCTGGAAACTCGCAAATATGCTAGGCTAGATAGGGGACTGTGTAATCTTCAATGGAGAATGAAATTCCAAGAGGCGAGTGTGCGCCATCTACTTCAAAATCAATCGGATCACTGCCCAATTTTGATAGCTTTAAAAGGCTCAACGCCTACTCATAGCAGCCACCGGCCATTCCGATTCCAAGCAGCATGGCTATCACATACTCAATTTGAAGGCTGCCTCACTGCAAACTGGAATTCTGATCTCAAGCTTGGCCCTCTCCTCCAGCACCTAGCCATTGCATTTGATGATTGGAATAAAAGGGTGTTTGGACATTTGTTTCATCGGAAAAAAACTCTATGGGCGAGGATTGAAGGCACCCAACGTGCGATAGCTCAAAGGCCTCATCGCTTTTTAATTCAACTTGAGGCTAAGCTACGCAAAGAGCTGGATGAAACGTTGGACCAAATTGAGATGATGTGGTTTCAAAAATCACGCATGGAAAAGGTACGCGACGGAGATCGTAATACTCGCTACTATCATGCTAACACCGTGGTACAAAGGCGTATAAATTGTATTGAAATGCTCCAAGATCCAGCGGGTAATTGGCTTATGGAGGAGGAAAGCATCAAGGACATGGTTAGGCTCTTTTTCAATAACTTATATGTTGATGAGGGAGCTCCGCACACCCCATACCTCCTACCACACAATCGGTTTCCCTTACTCAGTCGAGAAGAGATGGTGCAGGTTGCCAGGCCTTTTACGGGGTGTGACATCAAAAAGGCTGTTTTTGAAATGGACTCGTTCAAAGCTCCTGGGCCAGATGGGTTTCAAGCCCTTTTCTACCTAAGATTTTGGGAGCTCACAGGACCCAAACTCATACAAACTGCACTGGACGTCATGCATGGGAAAAGCATGCCAGATGGACTCAATGATACGTTCATCGTACTTATCCCAAAAGTGGAGAACCCCCAATCAGTGACCCAACTAAGACCCATTGGCTTATGCAATGTAGGGTATAAAGTCATTTCCAAAGTGATTGTAAATCGTCACACTGGATAAACTGGTGGCTCCTACCCAAGCAAGCTTCATTCCAGGAAGGCAAATTTTAGACAACGTTATAATTGTCCAAGAGCTGTTGCATACCATGAGGCGGAAAAAAGGGAAAATGGGCTACATGGCAATCAAGGTGGATTTAGAGAAGGCTTACGATCGACTGGGATGGCCATTCATCAGAGAAACCCTCCAGGAAACACGGCTACCCCAGATGTTGATAGAAACCATAATGTTGTGTATCACCTCACCCAAATTCAACATTCTTTGGAATGGGGAAAAGACATTAGACTTCTTGCCCACTAGGGGGATAAGACAAGGTGACCCACTATCACCATACATCTTCGTCCTATGTATGGAGCGGCTAAACCACCTGATCGAAGAAAAAATGGCTTGTGGCCAGTGGAAGCCGGTTTTTGCTAGTAAAGGAGGGCCTGCTCTCACAAATCTGTTTTTCGTTGATGACCTCATTTGGTTTGGTGAGGCCAGTATTGAACAGGCCCAAGTGATACGACACTGTCTTGATCGATTTTGTGAAGCATCTGGGGAACGGGTAAGCTTCTAGAAGTCGATGGTGCTATTTTCCAAAAATACTAGCAGGGATACTGCTGAAGCTGTAAGTGCTGAATTGGGTATCTCTGCTACAGATGACTTAGGCCGATACTTGGGAATGCCAACAATCAATGGAAGGGTAACAAGACAGACGTTTGGCTTTGTGTCTGAGAGAGTAGATCGACGACTGGCCGGATGGCGTGTTAGACTATTAACACCGACTGGACGTAACACATTGATACAAGCAACAATCTCAGCTATACCCGAGTATGCCATGCAAACAGCAAAGCTCCCGAGATCGTTGTGCGATGAGGTGGATAGAAAAGTCCGAAGATTCCTTTGGGGTGGCGATGAAACACACAGGAAAATGCATCATGTTTCATGGAACCAAATTCTCAAGCCTAAATCTATGGGAGGACTAGGACTTAAGGCCATGAGACAAACTAACTCGGCTTTTCTTGCAAAGCTAGGTTGGAGATTACTCATTGAAAGAGATAAACTCTGGTCACAAGTAGTAAGAGCAAAATACTGTGATGGCTGGTGTGACATAGACATGTTTATTGCTAAATCCAATGCATCGAATGCGTGGAAGGGCATCGTGGAGAATGCAAAGTACCTCAAAGAAGGCATGAGAACGGAGGTAGGGAATGGAAAACGCACCCTCTTTTGGTATCACAACTGGGCCTTTGCGAAGCCTCTTTGCAATATTGCCATCGTAGAGATTCCACCTCACCTAGAGGATGCAACAGTAGAGGAATTCTGGGAAGCCACAACGGGTTGGAAATGGGACCTTTTTGCCCATTGCTTACCTGAAGATGCCTTGAAAATCATAGCCTCTAATGACCTTCAACCTGAGGAGGATAATGAAGACCAAATGGTATGGGATGATTCCAGCCATGGAAACTTCAGTTTGAAGTCTGTGCTAGCCATCATTCGAAAGGAGGCTGTAAACGATAGGGACTCCTTATGGGAAGTTATTTGGCAGAGGAAAATACCACAAAAAATCAATTTCTTTTTGTGGCTTGCTGCTCATGAACGGTTAATGACAAATGTTAATCGTTTTGCTCGTGGACTAGCCCCAAGCCCGGCCTGTGCTGTTTGCGATTCTGCTGAGGAAACAACACTACATCTTCTCAGGGATTGCTCCCTTGCAAGAACTATATGGTACTCGCTTGTCCCCCGTCATGGACAGGCAACGTTTTTCGCAAGACCGTTGAGGAATTGGCTTAGCTCCAACCTTGCAACTACTGGCACATCTCATGGAGATTGGCCTACCTATTTCGCAACCGCCTTGTGGTGGATTTGGAGATGGAGGAACAGATGCATCTTTGAAGAGCCCAACTTCACTCCATCTAACCCCATAAGTTTCATCCACGGAAGATGCAAAAGTATTCTGACTGCAATGAAAACAGTAGGATACCAGAACCTGGGTCCTAAGATTGAGCGCTATGTTTGCTGGAAACCACCACCGCTTGACTGGTATAAACTGAACGTTGACGGGGCAGCCAAAGGGAATCCAGGCTTGGCGGGGGGCGGTGGAGTGCTGAGAGGGCACCGTGGGGAGTGGATTAAAGGTTTCATGGCAAATTTTGGATATTGTTCATCAGTAAAAGCTGAGTTGAAGGCATTGCTACAAGGTATACGAATGGCAAAAACCTATGGGGTCAAAAAGCTTATAATCCATATGGATTCAATGGTGGTAGCACAGAAGGTCAACGGTTTAGTCTCCCATAACCAGCCCTATCTCTACTTGCTAAAGGAATGTCAAACTCTTCTCCTCAATTCGGAGTGGAGGGTGACACTAGAGCATTGCTATAGAGAGACCAACGAGGTGGCCGATTATTTGGCAAACTTAGGAATTAACCAGGAGTCACCAGTAGCTATGTTTGTGCACCCCCCCCAGTGGGGCAAAGCCTATTCTATTCCAAGACTGTTGTAATGTTTCTTGGACTCGTATGATCCGAGAGTAGTAATTTTATCTTAGGGGCGTAGCCCCTCGTTAGCACCAAAAAAAAAAATATCTACTCTTATCGTTAGTATTTTCTACAAGGTAACTATTTCGGTTTCATATAAAAAAAAATTTCATATCTAAACTTATATACAATCCTTGAAAAGGCTTTCAATATATCCACCCCTGCATATTCATATAGAATAGAAGGAAATTTGTTATTTTTTTTTCATTCAGGAAAAAGAAATTGTATTTTTCCAATCAATTTTTTACATTTTTATTGTTTTTGTTGGATGTAAAACCACTTAGAATTTTTTTTTTCAATTTCAATAATGAAAAAAATGAATAATAACTGAAGATATATTCTAAATCTTATATGCCCACAGTCTTAACTGAACCAATCACTATTCATTTCCTATCATTTTTTATCAATGTGCCACTTAATTCGACTTTTCTTAGTATTGGATTTTGTTTATCAGAATAGATGTAGTCATAAGATCAGATATTTCACTTCAATGATTGACTTCTATCACCAAACCCTAATGGCCCGTTGTCATGCAAACAAGACGCTGATGGGTGATATATATTAAACATTTTTTTTAATAATTAAATGGGTAAAATTTAAGATAAATGCCAACTAAATTATCTCCTGGTGACCAAATCAACTTAAATTATTGATGGAATCATGGTTTTCTAACTGTAAGACTAAAGCACAAATTGTAATGGGTATTGCCTAATGTTTACCTTTCTTATCATATCTCTCTCGCTCACACACACGTATATAAAAGTAAGTTCGAACGTTACGGTCTTAACATGTGTCATGTTAAGCATTTATTAAAATTTTATTTAAAAATAAGAATTTAAACAATATGTGATTCAAAGTCATTAGAATAAATAGTGTATTTTCAACAATTTCAACTACAAAAAAAAGAAATAAACAACAAATATATAAATATTATTATTTCTAAAAATTTCAA
>JACYFF010031958.1:95474707-95488968 GCA_017589665.1 Selenicereus undatus
GTGATGAAGTATCACATGTTTCTCCTTTTAGCAAGCCCTTTTCGAAGTTATCAGATGTTCACAATGGATTTAGCATATCATGAATGTTGGGATTGACATCAAGGTCAACTTGGGTCTATGCTCAATATGGTTGTGTAGTGCGAGTGGAGTTAGCAAATGGTATGATTAATTCGATTGTATTGAAGTTGAACTATTATGGACTTCAGTCTTGGAGTGTTTCAATTTAATAGATATTGTGATTTGAACATGAGTTGCAAGATCAAACGGTTTCAGTGAGCCTTGTCCTTAATTATCAAGACGGCAGTAGCGCCTTCTATTATTTAGTTTTCCGCTACATTTTTTCATAAATTATGTCATTAGTATTTTGGAGGCGTTACAGATTTAGTATCAGAGCCAAGGTTCTAAAGGCCACTGTGAGCTATTAAGTGTTTATGAGTTAGCTATCAAGGTTTGTATGAGTTATGCTGGACCAGTTGAATGAGCTATCGACTATAAGTTCATATGTATGGGCATATATGGAGGAACCATTTCCATTTGGATGACTCAATCATTTGGTAATATCCTAAGATTCAAGCATTAGCAAAGTGGAGTGTGGAACCATTTGGGTCACCTGTTAGGGAGGCATGCTCTTATTTATCTGGGAGTTGTATTGTATGTTTCATTTCTCTCATTTGTTTAAATTTTTGCAATCGTGCACTCCGAGGGTGTAACTCGTTGAGTTATGAACTCCGGCTTGTGGCCGTTGAGCTATTGAATTACTTCTCTCCATTTTAGGTATCTATTGTAAGGCTTTAAGCCTGGGTTTTAGTCAGTTTTTAAGCGAAACTCTGTCCGTTTTGCCCCAGGATTTGAGAGTCTTATTGAGGTGTGATAATATATGGTTGAAACCCGATGTGAGGATGTCATTTGAAACTTCTTAAGGAATTAATACAGTGTCAAGTTAGATATAAACCTCTAGATGAGGAAATGCCTTGTGGGGTAATATCTTTGGGGTGGACCAGTATGAGATGAACACTACAATTAGTGCTTATGTATGGTGATACCAATTTGTAGCCTGTGGTGTGCTACTTGGCATTATATGTGTGGTACAAGTAAGATTAAGCTGCCATGTATCGGAATTATCTAGTCTTGACATTAGGACATTACATTAGCAATGTTCTCATTACTTCTTGTCATTGACTTATTTTTGCCCTAGTTACCTTAAATTGTTCAGATGCATCATCTCTTTATCATTAACACTCTCTTCATTTGTAATGGAGTGTTTATGAAAAAAAAAGAAAAAAAATCTCCCATATGTGGTTTGTAGGGAGTTCTTCAAATACATCTGAGCAACATTTCTTCTAGGCGATTCAAACCTTGACAATCATAATCGTTTCATTCTTTGTTTCCATAATGGAGCCTATGATAAGCCCCGATATGCATTATTATATGATTTACAGTTCTTCCTAAGCATATTTGACCCATTCTACTTCCAGTTTAGCCATCACTATGCTCATATTTTTACTGACACCTACTTTAACTCCTTGCTTCTATTTAGCCACTATTCATTTATTGCTTGGAAAGCCTTTGCTTGCTTCAGACCCAGTCATTGAGTGCCTTTCATCAATTAAATGTATCCATATCATTCGTGTTTCTATAGCACCGTAACGTCATGGTGGCATAGTATTCCATGGCCATGACGACATGCCGTTACTCAAGTTATTTTGGCAATCCTTTCTTTACTAGTATAACCTATCTTATGAATGATAAACAATGATTTGTGTTATTTCCATCTGCCAACAGTTTTGAAGTTTATATGCCTATCCAGGACTTCATTTACTGCAAAATATGATATTGACGGATGTCATCATGTTTAGTCATAATGCTGACTCAATCATCTTGACGTATTGTCCTTTCAAACACCAGATGAATAAAATTTCTCTTTTGGTATTATTGACCCTTATTTGCATCATTTTACTCACATACGGATACCGTATGACTTTCCAAAAGCCACTTTGGGAATCTGTCACATTCCTTCACCTTCATTACTTTATATACTCTGTCAACCTCATAACATCATTCATTTACTTTACTATCATGACCGTCATGAATAAACTGCATGTCTTGCATATGCAAGACATTTATATGTCTTACCTCTTTCATTATGAATCTTTGTCCTTTCATTCATTCAACTTACATGCCTATCTTTTTAACCAATAAAGAAATATCTTTGCAAGAGTTCATGGTGTGGTTGCACCTCTTTACACTTTAAATCGTCTCCCTGTCTTTTAAATTTACTGAGACCAATAAATAGTTGAATGTGTTATATATAGTATTGGTGGAAACATATTCATTGGGCATTCAATCCAGTTTGATTGGCAGACCTTATTGTCATTATGAGGATGAACTGATTTTGTACTTATAGAAGATGACTTGTAAAGATCTTTAGGTTAGCTTGAGAAATGAGGAAATACTAGACGTGTATTTCTATGGACTAAGGGAAGAAAAACCCTATATCCGCCCTAATTACACTGTGCAAGCAAGCAAGTTATGGTGTTAGTAATGCATTGAATATTAGTGATATCCCAATCTACACTTGGTATGTACATATCCATAATAACAGTTTGTGAATTTAGAGATGTTTCATCTGAAGACTATCAGGACTGTTTCTCCCCAAGGAGCATTGATTTGCCTATCGACGTAAATCTTGATTATTCAACCCATTTTCAGAGCCCCTATCACATGGCCCCCACTGGAGTTCAAGGAACTATAGATTTAATAAAGTGAGTTGTTACCGAAGCGAGTTATTTAACCAAGTGTGCCATCATGGGAAACCCTAGTTTTATATGTGTAAAGAAGGAAGGCAGAACCTTATGATTGTGTATTGCGTATAGAGAGTTGAACAAGATCGCTATCAAAAACAAGTGCCCTATACCTTGAATAAATCATTTATGGGATTAATGGCCAACAACAGAAGTCTTTTCCAGGAATGATTTGAGGTCCGGATATCACACCTAAACCATGCAACCACAGTTTATCTTTTGCAAGAATGCCTTTTATCATAATTCTTGAAATTGTTTGCTTGTCTCATCTTCAAAACTTGATACTATCTAATATTGTTTAATCTCCCTTGCATTTCAACACAATATTTCCTATTAGCGTGATCTTCCATGTCTTTGTAAACCCATTGTTAAATGCGCAATATATTTTTATACGACCTTATATGGTTGTCAACATTCCAGTGCTCTCGACATTCACCATCTTTATTTCATGATCATGAGTTATAGTTCATTCCGTTTGAGAGCTGATTCATACATCTGCCTTACATCTCATTTATTCAAAATGATAAGCTTGTATAACTTGTTCTGAATTCATAATGTAATTCAACTCTCATTGATGTGGGTGATTGCGATTGTCATAATCCCCTTACTCTCTTTATTTTGAACTTCAACTCCCACACATATATCTTACATTCTGATAAATAAACTTCTATATTCTCTATTTAATCTTATTGTTGTACTCAAATTGACTTCATATGAGTAAAGGCATGTTCCTATTGTAGCTTGCTCAATCTATTTATCTATCCATTGGCACTTTGTTGTCCAATCTATTTATCTATCCATTACACTTTGCTTGTTCAATCTATTTTTCTATCTATTGCACTTTGCTTATCCAGCCTATCTATTTATTTATTGCGCATTGCTTGTCCCATCTATCTACTGCACTTATCTTATTGCTTGTAGCTATAAAGTCACCTAGTTGAAATTCCGTTGCTTGTCATCTTGTTTCCAATTCATCAGTTAAATCCGAGTATAACCATGCCATCTTTCTCCTTGATTGATTAATTATTGGATCCTTTATGATCCATATTTATAAACCACAACTCTTGTGGCATTATATTTCAGAATTCATGATACACTTATGGTTATCTTTATTTTAACCGCCCATGACAATATCACCTTTATTAGCCTTTTTCTGGTCTCATTATTCATTTCATTTGTATGCAATGATTCGCTTAGCAACGAATTTCATCACTCTCGTCCCTAACCATGGTCATTTCATTGCCCATTATCGACCGAGAGTAGATCCTTGAGTAGTCTGATGAGGGGAGATCATGTGATACATTAGGAATATCAAATAAGGACATTTTGATAAGGGTATAATCTCAAGCACTGTCTAATTATATTGGAGTGATCCAGAAGAAACATTGAGTATAAGGTCAGAGCTAACCCAAGCAAGCATGAAGAGGGAAAATTCAAATACATGTTGAGGTGATACAAGGTCGACAAAAGAGATGTGCTGACAAAACAAAGAAATAACAAAAGTCTCAGATGGCTTATAAAGTATTTCAAAAGGCTTTTCTAATCAAAGTAGTAAGAGACCGACTATCCAAGGACAAGTAGGGACTAGTTACATGGGGCCTTATGATTCATTGAAAAGTTAAATCTGTAGCTTGTTGGCTGCACCTACTGGTTGAACCCGAACATGTATATGCCGTGTTTATGGCTCGTAATAGTATCAGAGTACTTACCAGGGTATACATCAGTTTTCATTAGTGGACAAGGTGATGAACTAATAGTGAGCACCTCCTCACTAGTAACAAAGTTCTTTTCTTTCGAAGAGAATATCAATTTTGAATCATAGTAATTGAGTTCATTGAGGCTATTGTGTGAGAAGTATCCAGATCTACTACTGAAACATGGGATTAATCAGTTATACAATACGTAGACGCCCTTCGTCAGAGTACATTGGACAATTATACCTCTTCAGAGGGAAGCAATGGAAACCAATGACCCAAGTCTTTTTAAAGCAGTGTTAAGTCAAAAATCATGCATTATTTTTATAATGATTTCGAGTATATTATATATATTATTTCGTTTAATTTGTTTTGTTTTATATATTTTTCAGGGTTAGTATTAATTTAATAAAGAGGAGAAGAGAGGACGTAGAAGCTCGGGTTTTACACACTTGGATACAAGACGGTCCAAAAATAATAATTATGGAAAATATTATTTTCATAATTATTATATTGGGCTAGGGTTTCAAGAGTTGGTGAAAAGCTAGAAGTCTTGAAGAAGAAGAAACCTAAGGAAGAAAGGAGAAGAAAACCCTAAGCAAAAACCCTAAACCCTCATCTCATTAATAAAAGCCGCATCATCTTCTCCTTCCCCATCATCTAACGCCTCACACTATACCCCACGCAGCCCTTCCTTCATCATCTTCATCTTCCTACCCATCTCTCCACCACGCCTAACCTCAAAAAACCCATGGCTTCCTTCTCCACGCAGCCATCTTCACGCCCTTTCTTCCTCACCATCATCATCATCCTTCATCACCACCATCAAGCTCACCAAGCTCAGCTTCTTCTACCTCTTCACGCCACAACCCCCAGCTGCTCTAGTCACCATCACCATCACCATTTTCCTTCACAGCTGCTTCCCATATAATATCATCACCATCATCATCTTCCATCACGCATAATCATCTTCACCCATCCTCTTCAGCCTCCAACGCTACATCATCATCATCTTGCATCATCATCACACACCCCACCAACATCCCTCTTCCTCACCATAATCTCCACACATCAAACTTCTCCTCACACCAAAAACGCCTTACTCATCCTCCATTCATCTCCATCAATCCACACCAACCCCACGACAACCCTTCATCAATCACCCTATGGCCACTATCTCATCAAACCTTCAACCATTCTCCATAACATCACGGCATCCCTCCACCATCATAATACATCATCTTCTTCCCTTCAAAGTAGGGTTGTTTTACTTTATTTTATTTTATTTTATTTTAGTTGTTTAGATTATTATTAAAGATGGATTACTTGGGTGATTTTTGTGATTTTATTTTTAATATGAGTGAGTAATTTTTTTTTCATGCTTAGTATAATCTTCTTGAAGTCATGCTAAATTAATTATTTTGAAACAAGTTTTATGCTTTAATGCCTAGTTGATTTCTATTCATGATTCTTTAGCGATTAGCGTTATTCGTTTATGAAATTTGTGTTAAATCGATTAGAATACATGCTAGTTGATTAAATACAATTTCGATTGCTCATCTTTTAGGCCTAGGTATCATCCTAATTAATCATGGATGACTTAAACCCATCTCTTTTAATTAGGTAATCTCTTTAGATCTTTGTTAAATCGATTTGCTGGTAAATTAGTTACAAAGTGTTAAATGATGTTTTTCTAATTCTTAATGCTCTAATTTGGTTAAATTTTTGCGCTGGTGTAAAGATTATCAAATGAGTAGAGTTTATATTAGGGTTGGACCTAAGTAAACTAAAATATAAAGAAAAATGGGGAAGAACCGTTGGTTGATATCTTCTACAGTTTAATTCATGAATGAAATTAACTTGTGTGTTAATGATAAATATTAATTTGCATGTTGGATTGAGATTATACTAAGTATCCTTCATAAATTTGACAATTTTTTATCACTATTTGTTGTTTAGAGTTAATTTGATTAGTTTGTTAATTTTTGTTCTATTTTTATTAGCTTCAATATAATTTCAATAGACCCCCCCCCAAAGTATAGTCTTTTAGGAGTTTCTAGGTAATTTTAGATATTTTATATTTTGAGTTTTAGAGTGGTTATAATTTTAGATTGATTTATATTCAGTTTTAGTATTTAATTACGGGTTTGTTAGAAATTAGATTAAAAATAGTTATTTTTGTTATTTTTCGATTTTAATTAATTCATAGGGTTTACATAGTGTCCTAGTCTACTCATATTCAATTTCGTAATTTTTGGAAATTATTTGATAATTTTTCAGAGTTATTTTGTGAAATTGATATGTGCAGGTTTTTAGGTAATTAATTCTGAAATTTTCGATTTTTAATTTTAATTCACGATTATTAGGTATTGTTAAGTCCAGAAAATTTTTTCCTAGAATTAGGATAATTTTCTTAATTATTTTCGTATTTATATTTATGCAGATTATTTTATTTCTAATTTCAGATCTAATATTCTGCATTGATATTCTGTGGTAATTTTCTGATTTGATTTTTCTGAAATTATTTGCATACAATTGAGGAGTTATAAGATTATATACCTGATGAATAATATTTTAGGTTACTGTTTGAAATTTTTAATATTTATTTTTTGATTATTATTTGCTGTTTTGATTTTTAATTAGAATTTCAGTTACTATTTTGATTTTATTTTTCTAGATTATTTAGGAAAGCTTTTTAATGTTTTATTTCCAGAATATAATCCAAGATATTTAGGAGCATCATTGGGTGTTTTTCAGATTTTTATTCATTAGATTTTAATTATTTTGAATGAGTAAAATCATTTAGGATTAAGCTAGCCTTTTTAAAACAATCTTTCTTCGTGGATCGATCCCTACTTGCCTACGCTATAAAAAGTAGTTAATAACTGAAGTAGTGGTTAAATTTGTAGCTCTCGACAAGCTTAACAAATTTTGGCGTCGTTGTCGGGGAAAGAATATTAAATTGCTAGTTTAGTTCTATTTAATTTTACTACTTTTATTGTTTTGTTTTTATTTTAAATTTTTGCAGATTGCCAGTAAATTTTAAGCTTAAAGAGGTAAGAATGTCCACTCTTGGGGAACTTGCTACCCCTAAGCTAGAAACCCAACCTATATCCATTACTTATGCTGTATTACATAAACCTTTGAAACTGAACTCTGAATTCATCAATTTATTACCTAAGTTTCATGGGTTAGTTGGAGAGGACCCCCTATAGACACATTAGTGAATTCCTTATTACCTGTTTTGCTATGGTGCCTGAAGGAATTCCTAAGGATCAAATTAGACTAAGGGCCTTTCCCTTTTCTTTATTTGGTAATGCTAAAGACTGGTTATATTATATGCCTGCTGGATCTTTTTCTACATGGACTGCATTGCATAAATCATTTCTAGAAAGGTTTTTTCCTGCATCCCGTATTGGATCTATTAGGAAAGATATATGTGGAATCAAACAAATGAATGGGGAAACTTTTTTGTGAGTATTGGGAAAGATTTAATAAATTGTGTGCTAGTTGCCCCCAACATCAAATAACTGAACAGTTGTTGATTCAATATTTTTATGAGGGTTTGCTTCCTATGGATCGTAATATGGTTGATATTGCTAGTGGGGGGCTCTAGTTAATAAAACGCCAGCAGATGCTAGAAATTTATTTAATCTAATGGCCCAAAATACTCAGCAGTTTGGTGCTAGGGAGTCACAAGTCAAGAGGGTCAATGAGATTGGTTCTAGTTCATCTGTAGAGAATCAGTTATCTTATATTACTGCTATGTTAAATAAGATTGTCACTGGGGGAGTACAAGAAGCAGTTGTATGTGGCATTTGTTGTCTAGAGGGGCATCCTACTTATGCATGTCCTACACTTTAAGAGGATAATATTAATGCTGTCTATTCTAACCAAAATCAAAGGAGGTATGATCCCTATTCGAATACTTATAATGAAGGATTGAGAGACCACCCTCATCTTAGGTATGGCCCTCAAACCAATCCACCTGGTTTTGACCAAACATCTTGTCAACCTTCTAGTCAAGATAGGACCAACTTCCTACTAGAACAAGTCCTTAAGAAGATGAATGATAGGTTCCAGAGTATGGAAACAACTCTTAAGCAAGTTCAAGAGAAACAGACTACAACTGATATCATAGTTAGCAACTTGCAGGCTCAAATGCAATACAGATTACCATCTCAGCCTTACCCTAACCCTAAGGAGAATGTTAGTGTCATAACACTTGGGAGTGGGAAAGAGTTACAAGAACCTAGGAAGAATAGAGAGGTTGAGCCTGAGTTAGAAGGTGAGGGGGCTGAACCATAATTAGATACAGAGTCTAATCAAACTACTAAGGAATTAGGAGAAAAGAAAAGAGAATCTTACAAGCCAATCCCACCTTTCCCTAGTAAATTTAGAAGTCCTGCGCCTAAGGCAAATGAGGCTAACCAAGAGATTTTAGAGACTTTTAGAAAGGTAAAAATTAATATACCTCTCCTTGATGCCATTAAACAGGTACCTCGTTATGCTAAATTCTTAAAAGAATTATACACTACCAAGAGGAAGCCCATTGGTAATGAGAAGATAAGTGTGGGGGAAAATGTGTCTGCTGTTTTTCAAAGAAAACTTCCCCCTAAGTGTCAAGACCCTGGTGTGTTTTCTGTTCCTTGCAAAATAGGAAACCTTTGCTTTGATAAAGCTATGTTTGATTTAGGTGCCTCTATTAATGTTATGCTTAGATCTGTTTATGACAAACTGAACCTAGGCGAATTAAAGAAAACTGGCATAGTGATTTAATTAGCTGATAGGAGCAACACTTATCCTGATGAAGTGTTAGAGGATGTTTTGGTTCAAGTGAATGAACTAGTGTTTCCTGTTGACTTTTATGTAATGAACATGGGTGAAGCATGTCAAGATATTTCCATTTTGCCTGGCAGACCATTTTTTAAAACAGTTAGGACTAAAATTGATATGCATGAAGGAACATCAACCATGGAATTTGATGGTGAAGTGATTAAATTTAATGTTTTTGATGCTATGAGATTCCCTGCTGATGTGAGTTACGTGTATGCACTTGATGTTATTGCTGAATTGCCCCAAGATATGTATGACTTATCCAATAAGGATGAATTTTTGACTGTGCTTATTAAGAGTCTTGATCATGCTGAATTTCAAAAAGTTCCTTACCAGATTAATGATGAGTTACTGGAAGAGATCTAACTAGAAAATCCAAGAGCTTCATGAAGTCGAGCCAACGACTATAAACAAAGGCGCTGGTTGGGAGGCAACCCAACATTTTTAGGGAAGTACCCATTTAATTTTGCATTTATTTTCATTATTTCTTTCTTTTTGCATGCATTAGGGACAATGCATGAATTAAGTATGGGGGGTGCATCCTGCATTTAATTCCTACAGTTTTTATTCTTGAAAAAAAAAGTAGAAAATCAAAAAAACAAAAAAAATCTTTTCTTATAAATAATGCATGATATGAGTTTATGCTAGGCTTGCTTGGTTAGAAAAATTTTTATTTTATTAGCTATTTTGTAGTTTATTCTTTTATAAGTGAAGACTTCTAAGTATGATAGTTGTCCTTTAGAGAAGTTTGAGTTGATCCTCATACATCTTTTTAATGAGTAACTCTCTTGATTATCCATCTTATTTGGTCATGTAATATATCCGATTCAGAGGCAATAAAATGATTTGGCCCATCTCCTAGACTATTGAATTAGTTGAATAACTCATTAAAATTATGATTTTACTTGTCTATTTTTCATCTATGGAAAAAAAAAGAGTCAAAGTTGGGAATGACAAGTACCCCTTTGTGGCATGCGCTATTGGGTGTTATCCTTTGAGGCAATGCTGCCACTGGAAAGCTTGCTTCCCATACTAGTGAGCCAATAAAATAAAGAAATAATAAGATGAGAATGAATTATTTGCTCCAGTACCTCTATTCGGGTGAGTGTGACACAGGGAGTGTTTAATTTCTAAGACCCTATATGGGCCTCGAATATGTGCGCAAGTGGAGTTTGAACAGAAGAAGAAGAGGAAAATAAATACAAGGCAAGTTTAGGATCAATTTAATGAAGTTATTCTACCTAGTTCAATTGTCTCTATAGCCAGACCATGCCTCAATTTTTCTATAATAAATTTTTAGACCTCTTGATTGGTGTATGCATAATCAAAAAGAGATGGATAATTATTGATCTTGTTACTTCATTATGAAAATGTTGTGAGGTTAATGAATAAACTCTCTAAGAATAGTTGGATGTTTAGCAGGTATTCACTTATTGAAGGAAAAACTAATTAATTCAGTAACACTATTTTTCTAAAGCAAGCCAAAGCCCAGTATGAACATCATAGTTATGCATGATTTTATAAGAAAGAAAGAGGGTAAGTTTTTAGGTCGAGTCTAAGATTTCTTTACACGAGGACGTCCAAAGTTTAAGTGTGGGGGAATTTGTTAGGTCAAAAATCATGCACTATTTTTATAATTATTTCGAGTACATTATATATATTATTTCATTTAATTTGTTTTGTTTTATATATTTTTCAGGGTTAGTATTAATTTAATAAAGAGGAGAAGAGAGGACGTAGAAGCTCGGGTTTTACACACTTGACTACAAGACGGTCCAAAAATAATAATTATGAAAAATATTATTTTCATAATTATTATATTGAGCTAGGGTTTCAAGAGCTGGTAAAAAGCTAGAAGTCTTGAGGAAGAAGAAACCTAAGGAAGAAAGGAGAAGAAAACCCTAAGCAAAAACCGTAAACCCTCATCCCATTAATAAAAGCCACATCATCTTCTCCTTCCCCATCATTTAACGCCTCACACTATACCCCACGCAGCCCTTCCTTCACCATCTTCATCTTCCTACCCATCTCTCCAGCACGCCTAACCTCAAAATACTCACAGCTTCCTTCTCCACGCAACCATCTTCACGCCCTTTCTTCCTCACCATCATCATCATCCTTGATCACCACCATCAAGCTCACCAAGCTCGGCTTCTTCTACCTCTTCACGCCACAACCCCCTGCTGCTCTATTCACCATCACCATCTTCCTTCACGGCTACTTCCCATATAATATTATCACCATCATCATCTTCCATCACGCATAATCATCTTCACCCATCCTCTTCAACCTCCAACGCTACATCATCATCATCTTGCATCATCATCACACGCCCCACCAACATCCCTCTTCCTCACCATAATCTCCACACATCAAGCTTCTCCTCACACCAAAAACGCCTTACTCATCCTCCATTCATCTCCGTCAATCCACACCAACCCCACGGCAACCCTTCATCAATCACCCCACGGCCACTATCTCATCAAACCTTCAACCCTTCTCCATAACATCATGGCATCCCTCCACCATCATAATACATCATCTTCTTCTCTTCAAAGTAGGGTTGTTTTATTTTATTTTATTTTAGTTGTTTAGATTATATTATTAAACATGGATTACTTGGGTGATTTTTGTGATTTTATTTTGAATATGAGTGAGTAATTTTTTTTATACTTAGTATAATATTCTTGAAGCCATGCTAAATTAATTATTTTGAAACAAGTTTTATGCTTTAATGCCTAGTTGATTTCTATTCATGATTCTTTAGCGATTAGCGTTATTCGTTTATGAAATTTGTGTTAAATCGATTAGAATACATGCTAGTTGATTAAATACAATTTCGATTGATAGTTTAGAAGATTATAATACATAAAAGTTATCATCTTTTAGGCCTAGGTATCACCCTAATTAATCATGGATGGCTCAAACCCTTCTCTTTTAATTAGGTAATCGCTTTAGATCTTTGTTAAATCGATTTGCTGGTAAATTAGTTACAAAGTGTTGAATGATATTTTTCTAATTCTTAATGCTCTAATTTGGTTAAATTTTTGCACTGGTATAAAGATTATCAAATTAGTAGGATTTATATTAGAGCTGGACCTAAGTAAACTAAAATATAAGGAAAAATGGATAAGAACCGCTGGTGGATATCTTCTACAGTTTAACTCATGAATGAAATCAACTTGTGTGTTAATCATAAATATTAATTTGCATGGCAGATTGAGATTATGCTAAGTATCCTTCATAAATTTGACAACTTTTGATCATTATTTGTTGTTTAGAGTTAATTTGATTAGTTTGTTAATTTTTGTTCTATTTTTATTAGCTTCAATATAATTTTAATCGACCCCCTCCCAAAAGCATAGTCTTTTAGGAGTGTCTAGGTAATTTTAGATAGTTTAGATTTTGAATTTTAGGGTGGTTATAATTTTAGATTGATTTATATTCAGTTTTAGTATTTAATTATTGGTTTGTTAGAAATTAGATTAAAAATAGTTATTTTTGTTATTTTTCTATTTTAATTAATTCCTCGGTTTTATATAGTGTCCTATTCTACTCATATTCAATTTCGTAATTTTTGAAAATTATTTGATAATTTTTCAGAATTATTTTGTGAAATTGATATGTGCAGGTTTTTAGGTAATTAATTCTGAAAATTTCGATTTTTAATTTTAATTCAAGATTATTAGGTTTTTTTAAGTCCATAAAATTGTGTCCTAGAATTAGTTTAATTTTATTAATTATTTTTGTATTTATATTTATGCAGATTATTTTATTTCTAATTTCAGATCTAATATTCTGCATTGATATTCTGTGGTAATTTTCTGATTTGATTTTTCTAAAATTATTTGGATACAATTTGGGAGTTATAAGATTATATACCTGATGAATAATATTTTAGGTTACTGTTTGAAATTTTTAATATTTATTTTATTATTATTATTTCCTGTTTTGATTTTAAATTAGAATTTCAGTTACCATTCTAATTTTATTTTCCTAGATTATTTAGGAAATATTTTTAATGTTTTCTTTCTAGAATATAATCCAAGATATTTAGTAGCATCATTGGTTGTTTTTCAGATTTTTATTCATTAGATTTTAATTATTTTGAATGAGTAAAATCATTTAGGATTAAGCTAGCCTTTTTAAAACAGTCTTTCCTCGTGGATCGATCCCTACCTGCTTACGCTATAAAAAGTAGTTAATAACCGAAGTAGTGGTTAAATTTGTAACTCTCGACAAGCTTAACAAGCAGCATTGCATACATTTGGCAAGCGTCATAAGTTTCGAGGACAAAACTCTTTAAGAGGGGAAGATTGTAATAACCCGACTGTAACCCATATTTATTTGTTTAAATCATATTTATTTAATCATGTTTATTCATTTATATATTTACTGAATTACCTTATGCCATTTAAATTTTTTGCATTCATTTATTATATTTATTCATCTCGGTTGGGAGATATTTCATTTGGTTCTCATTTTGCAATTCAAGTTTCATAGATTGTTAATTCAAGTTTCATCGATTGTTAATTAAAGTTTCGTTGATTAAGTAAATTTTAGGTAAATCAATATTAGGCCTCAATGATTATGATTGAGCATTAAATTATTTTTCATAATGTCACAAAAGTTTAATTTTTGGCCATGCAAAAATATTTGGGCTCCAATTCATTAAGTTCGGCCCAATTTGCGGCCCAATTCATTTTGGGTTAAAATTTTGGCCTAAAAATTTTGGTGTCATTAAATTAAGTTAAATACTATCATTTGGGCCTAATTTTAATTAGCAAAAAAGATATTTTGGAAGGATAAAATTCAGCCAAGCACTTTTGAAGTCATTATACACACCCTCTCTCTCATTTCTCCCTTTTCATGGCAGCAGCTGCTGGCAGCCCTTCATGGGTGTTTTTCGGCCAGCCCTGGTGGTTTTCGA
>JACYFF010031958.1:95598342-95638704 GCA_017589665.1 Selenicereus undatus
TTATTATTATTATTATTATTATTATTATTATTATTATTATTATTATTGTACAAGCCATGAATATAGAAATAACAAAGTCAAACAAAATAGAAACGTAAGGTCACCAATAAAATGGTTGGGTTCACACACAAAATGGTTAATTCCAAAAATACAAAAATAGTTAATTACTAAAATGATTATTACAAAATAAGATGAAATTAAGGAAATAAGGTCAAAAGTTTGCTTTTACAAAGGCAAATAACAATAATAAAAAAAATAGTTTATAATGACATATAAGATTTTTAAAATAAAATATGTTTGATTTTAGTCCATAATAGTGGCCAAACAGTGACGACCAAAACCTGATTTTATTTCAGTTTTCTCAAAACATATAAGTTTATAGTTCAAGTTCCATCCACAACCTCCCATATATCAAGCATTGATTTCATGTCATTCTAGTTTTTGTAACTCCTATGCCCTTTGGTAAGAGCATTACATCGTAGAATCCTTTAAAAAAACCCTTAAAGATAAATGTAAGACAATTTTTTCTTTATTTGCAAATATATATATATATATATATATATATATATATATATATATATATATATTTTAAAGAGCTTTACGCGTCAAATATGAAGTCAAAAAAAATAGACCATAGGCCTTCTCAACCTTATATTACAATGGGGTAACTACAAAAATACATCTGATCTACAATGGAATTACTGACGGAAAAAGTTGATTTTTTCGACGGAAAAATAGCTTTTTGACGGAAAATACGACGCGAAATACTCCGTCGGGATTCAGCTTGTCGCAGAAAAATATCCGATGATTTCCGACGGTATTTCAGACGGAAACACCCCGTCGAACAAGGATTTTGGAGCAGGCAAATTTTGCAGAGGGTCAGATTTTTCAACGAAATTTCCCCCCTGCAAAAAAAAAATCGTTTTAAAAAATTTTTGGTCCTCAAAAACAAATAAAAAACTTAAATATATCACCACACGATCATCATATACAATATATGTAATAATTACCAAATATAAATTTTTATATCTGAAAATAAAATGTGCTAAATTAAAAATTAATCACGACATCCACCAAACACAATTGTTTTGGATCTACACGCAGATCATATAAATTAATCAGACTTAGATAAATTTGTGGAATCATCGTTGTCATTTTGGGAGTCCCTTCATCAGGGTTTAAGTTGATTTGGCTGGAAGAACCTGCACTTTGTCCTTTAAGAAATCTTAAAACTTTTTTCATAATGCGCTCTGTCTTCCCCTGTTTCTTGGCAATTTGACTTATAACCTCTGCTTGCTTAGTAATGTTCTGATTGAGGAGTTGCGCTTGCTCTCTTTGATCAAAATGCTCAGCTAATGAGTGACGTGTAGCTGCAATTGTAGCTGATTTCTTCAACTTAACCCCCTTCCGTGCCAAAACTGTATACACGGTCTTTTTTGTCCATATTTTCTTTAACCCAAAACTCTTTTGGAGTCCCTGGGGGTAGTTGGGAGGCCCCTTGAGTTTGCAGCTTGAGTGTACTCCTCCCATTTGTTGTGATGATCCTCCTAAAAGCTGTCAAAAATAAAACTATTTCATACTAAACTGACAATTATAACATATGAATAATCTCTGAATAAAATGTGCCAAACTTACATATTTTTTTTATAGATTTTTTGTCAATGAAAGCTTTATCTTTGACTTTGCAGTGAGTGTCCTTAAATAGTTCCTCACATGTGGGTTCCCTACCTAATACTTTGGCCTATAAAAAAAAAATGTAACAAGTGATCAAATGTAAAGAATGACCAAAACCCCAATCCTTACCGTACATTATATATGAAAAATACACTTATTAATAATCACATTACTTACCAGGTGCCTTTTCATTTCACTAATCGGAATTGAGCCACATGTATGTAACAAAGGACCAAAACCCTCTGCATCACTCAATCTGTTCTTTTTATTTTGTTGACTCAATTTCTTAAACTTGTCATTTTCACTCCAATGTTTGAGCATTTCATTCCAAATACTAGGTGGTAACCACTTCGACTTTTTGTTGTACTTCTTGGCATATCCAAGAATGAACCTAAGTTGAGTTGCACCTTTGTACTCAAAGTTACGCAGTATCTGGATTTCATTGTCTGGATGCTAGTAGTAGAGTTTCTGTGACAAAGTTGAAGTATATTAGTAAACATCTCAAACAATCTTATGACGACTTTCAAATTCGTTGTGCAGAAAATTAACCTTGAACTCATTAAATCATATGTCTATCAGAGATTGTGGAACTTCCTCCTATGTGGTCCAAGGACGTGGCTACTTACCTGTAAAGCTTTCAACAATTTTTTGAACTACGCCCTGATATGGAACAAAACTAAGAACAAAAAAAGAATTTGTTAAAAGTAATTATTGGAGACATTAAAAGAATATGATTACTGAACAAGTTAGAAAATTTATAATGAACTTACGTATCACCATCAGGTTGTAAATATATCTTATTATTTGTGCTTGCAGTTTCACTATCAGGTGCAGGACTTTGTCTATCTCTTCCTACCTCTTCATTTTGGACCTCTTCGTTGTGGACTGAGTGGTTTGGCATTATAGGCTGAGCAATAATATGATTATTGTTGCAATGTGGATTAACAATGTCAAACTGTTGATAAACTAATGGAGTAGCTGAAGTACCACCGATGTAAGGAATATTGGGTTGGATTGGTGATTGCATACCCGCCCCCAAAAAAGGTGGTTGTATATATGGTTGCTCATTCATGCTACCAAAATAATTTCCGAATGGTTGAATTGGATCAAGAAAACCTCCAAACATTCCACTGAATGTGTTTGTTTCATAGTTTTGATCAGCAGGATCATGCTGTGGGGTCGGTTGTGGTGCTCCTCTACCCCCATCATTCCTAACCGTTCGACCTCGACCACATCCACTATTGACTCTAGACATCTAATAAATAAGAACAAAATAAAAACAAAATACAACAGCGCAAATATTCATAGTATTGTCGGTGAAAAACTTACAGTACATATATACAATTGTTTTTCCTAGCTTGCAATTAAAAAAAAAGTACATACACATGCATAAATATTCATACAACTAAAAGATTAAATCAACCATTGTGGGACACATCGTCATCATCATCACTTTGTGTAAAGCCTATCGAGAGCTATAAATTTAACCACTAATTCGGTTATTAAATAATTTTTATAGCATAGGGAAGTAGGGATCGATCCATGAGGAAAGATTGTTGTAAATTGCTATCTTAATCCTAAATGATTTTACTAATCCAATTTATGAAGCCTAATCTTAGTAATTCTAAAATGATTAAAATATAATGATTAAAAATCTAGAAAAATACCCAATGATATTCCTAAATATTCTGAATCATATTCTGGAAATAATACAGTAAAAAGATTTCCTAAATAATTTAGAAAAAATAAAAACAGAATAGTAACTGAAATTCTAATTAAAAAATCAAGACAGCAAATAATAATCAGAAAATAAATATTAAAAATAACAAATAGTAACCTAAACTAATATTATTCAACTTTATAAGCATATATCTCCAGAATAATTTCTGATTGATTTTAGGAAAATTAAATCAGTCAATTACTGCAGAATAATCAAACAGAATATTAAATCTGAAATTGGAAATAAAATATTCTGCATAAATATAAATATTAAAATAATAAATAAAATTACCCTAATCCTAGGACACAATTTTCTTGAATTAACAACACCTAATAATTGTAAATTCAAATTAAAAATCTAAATTTTCAGAATTAGTTACCTAAAAACCTGCACATACCAATTTCACAAAATAATTCTGAAAAATTATTAAATAATTTCCAAAAATTATGAAATTGAATATGGGAAGATTAGTACACTATATAAACCCTATAAATTAATTAAAATCAAAAAATAACAAAAATAACTATTTTTAGTCTAAGTTCAAACAAACCGGTAACTAAATACTAAAACTGAATATAAATCAATCTAACATTATAACCACTCCAAAAATCAAAATCTAAGCTATCTAAAATTACCTAGACACTCCTAAAAGACTTATATTTTGGGGGGGGGGGTCGATTGAAATTATATTGAGGCTAATAAAACTAGAACAAAATTCAACAAACTAATCAAATTTATTCTAATCAACAAATAATACTCAAAAATTATCAAATTTATGAAAGATACTTAGTATAATCTCAATCCACCATGCAAATTAATATTTATCATCAACACACAAGTTAATTTTATTCATGAGTTAAACTGTAGAAGAGATCCACCAGCGGTTCTTCCCCGTTTTTCCTTAGATTTTAGTTTACTTAGGTCCAACCCTAATATAAACCCTACTAATTTGATAATCTTTATACTAATGCAAAAATTTAACCAAATTAGAGCATTAAGAATTAGAAAAACATCATTTAACACTTTGTAACCAATTTACCAGCAAATCGATTTAACAAAGATCTAAAGCGATTACCTAATTAAAAGAGATGGGTTTGAGTCATCCATGATTTATTAGGGTGATACCTAGGCCTAAAAGATTATAACTTTTACGTATTATAATCTTCTGAACTATCAATCGAAATTGTATTTAATCAACTAGCATGCATTCTAATCGATTTAACACAAATTTCATAAACGATGAACACTAATCGCTAAAGAATCATGAATAGAATTCAACAAGACATTAAAGTATAAAACTTGTTTCAAAATAATTAATTTAGCATAGCTTCAAGAAGATTATACTAAGCATAAAAAATTACTCACTCATGTAAAAATTAAAATTACAATTATAGCTCAAATATTTCATGTTTAATATTAAACCTACCACAAAATAAATAAAACAAAACTAATAATAATAACAATAACAATAATAATAATAATAATAATAATAATAATAATAATAATAATAATAATAATAATAATAGTAAAACAACAAAAGAACACTACTTTTGAAGGCTTGTGCGTGAAGATGTTGACGATGATGATGACGGTGATCGACGATGATGGCGATGGGTGCTGATGATGTTGATCACGGCGATGATGGTGATGATGGTTATGATGCTGAACGATGATGATGACGTGAAGAAGATGGTGATGATCGTGAGGAGAAAGAGAGGACAGCTGATGATGGTGAGGTGATGGTGGCGATGAAGCTGATGATGATGGGTACGACGTGAGGAAGAGAGGGGGCAGCAAGGTAGCTGATGATGGTGATGAGCTGTTGATCAAGGAGATGATGATGATGATGAAGTGGCGTGGAAGAAGGTGTGGGTGTGAAGAGGTTGAAGATGGTGGTGATTAATGGTGAGGGCAGCCTGATGGTGATGACTGCGTGAAAGAGAAGAAGGAGATGATGAGGCTTTCGGGTGATGATGATTATGATGAGAAGATGATGGTGCTGATAAACGATGATGGTGCAGCCGTGAGGGATGAAGATGATCGGTGATGGTGATTAGGCGTGGTGGGGATGAAGATGATTATGATGGGTACGGTGATGATGGTGAGGAGAAGAAGAGGTTTTGATGATGGTGATGAGTGAGGGTTGGGTGTGGGTTAGCCGTGAAGGTGATGAGAAGGAGGTGGTGATGGCCGTGGGTTGTAAAAGGAGAGGGGAAGAGGATGGAGATGGATGATGAAGATGGTGGTGATTAATAGTGAGGGCAGCCGTGGGTGGTGTGTTGAGATGAGGGGAAGAAGGGTAGATTTATTAATAGGATGAGAGTTTAGAGTTTTTTTTTTTTTGTGCTTAGGTTTTGTTGTCCTCTTTTCCTTAGATTTCTTCTTCTCCAAGACTTGTAGCTTTTGATCAATTCTTGAAACCCTAACCCAATATAATAATTATGAAAATAATAATTCCCATAATTATTATTTTTGGACCGTCTTGTAGCCAAGTGTGTAAAATCTGAGTTTCTACGTCCTCTCTTCTCCTCTTTATTAAACTAACACTAACCCTGAAAAGTATATATAACAAAACAAATTAAACGAAATAATATACATAATATACTCAAAATAATTATAAAAATAATACATGAATTATGACTTAACACTTTGCAATGTCATGTCTGCTTCATCATCATCATCGGTGTCTTCGGCTTCATCCTCCCATTCACCTTCTTTGTCCTCTTTATCACCATCATCATGGTCACCATTCCCATCATGATCATCACCCCAATCATGTCCATCAACATTATCAGCTTCTGCAATTTCATCGACTAATGTTGTGGCTATTACGTTATCCACGTTCATGGTCGTCATTCCTAACTGTTGATAGGCAAGTTCTAGATTATCCTTATTTTTAGGGGCACCGTGAGGTTTGTTTGGTATAGCTACCCATTAATTCGTTTTTCCTGGTATCCCCTCAGGGTACTTAAGATATACTACTTGGGTTACAGTATCAGCAAATATGAATGGGTCAAAATTTATGTAATGTCTGATATGATTAACCTCGAGATATGGAGTAAATTTAGGATAATGTAGCCCCCGAGGAACATCCGGCTCAAACTACTCACAATTAAAAAGTACACATTTTTTAATTGGTCCACCCGTAAATTCAACACGAATAATTTCATGAAGTATGCAATAATAATCCCCTGATACTTCATCACCTTTGCCAACTCCTTTGACACATACGCCACAATTATATGTGGCTTTACCTTCATTTCTAGCCTTGGTATGAAACCGATAACCATTAATTTTATAGCCAGAAAAACATTCGACTACCATAATCGGTCAATGAGATAAGTTCATCAAAAAATCTTGTCTCTCATCATTAAACATCCGGTAAGAATTGACCTATGAAGAAAAAAGAAGATAATTCTCTTTAGAGTTACAAAATGTTTTGTAGGAATTGAAGATTAGTCATGAAAAATTACTTACATTATACTCAAACCACTGTGCAATTTTTACCTCAATAAACAAGGCAACTTCCACATCACTCGCGTTTGGATTATGTCCGCAAAATTGATGTCTGAACCAACTGTATTATTTCACAACTGAAATTATTTATTACTCAACAATCATTAAGTATTCAAATGAAACTTTCAGTAACTAATAAACTTACTCTAAATATGGTTACACTTTATCACAATTCAGTAAAATGTGAAGGCGAACAGCACGGTACTCCGACTCAGTAAGATATTTTTTTCCTCGATTTCCAAATTGAGTACCGTTATAGTTGCACACCGAAAGAGTTGGCATTTGTGGTTCGAGTTGTCGCATACCCTCATTACGCCCAATACTTGGGCAATGCAAATTTGACTGAAAATAATACTCAGCGAAATGTTTAATCTCAAATGCTAAGTATGCCTGAACCATAGATGCCTCTACACGAGCTTTGTTCTTTGTCGTAGGCTTCAACCGGTCAAAATACCTCTCAAAAGGATACATCCATCGATGTTGAACAGGACCACCCAACAAAACTTCTTCAGCTAAATGAATGGGCAAATGTTCCATGACATTCCCAAAAACAGGAAGGAAAACCGTTTCCAATTTACAAAGAACTATAGCAATGTTCGTATTCATCTCTTCAAGCATGCTAACATGTAACTCATTGGAGCACAGATTTTTGAAAAATTCACTCAATTCGTCCAAGGGTCCCAAAACATCTTCCGAAAGAGCAGCAAAAGCTACTAGAAGAAGATTCTCCAAAAATACATGATGATCATGACTTTTCATATTTTGAAACTTTGTGTTAGATGGATCCACCCAATTTTTCACATTAGAACAATAACCATCAGACACATGAACCCCCCACAACCATTGGCATACAACCCCTTTTTGAGGTAACGACAATGCAAACTTGGCTTTCGGCTTACACAATCTATCAGTGGACCTTCTTGTAGCCAAGTTCAACTCTTGCCTACTGCACATAATAGACATATCCATTCTTGCTTTTATATCATCATTTGTTTTTCCCGGAACATTCATCACTGTGTTTATAATATTTTCACTGAAGTTTTTCTCAATATGCATAACATCAAGGTTATGCCTCAGAAGTTGATGCTTTCAATAAGGCAACTCCCAAAAGATACTTTGCTTTGTCCAATTGTGTTCATTTTTCTCAAATCCGAAAATTTAAAAATGTATATCTATAGTCACTTTAGGCCATGTCGATACTATATCAGACAACATTTCACCAGAAATTCTTTGGGGAGACCCAATGTGTATGCTCTTTCTTTTACAAAAAGCAACTTTATTAGCTCTAAAACAATAATTCCGAGGCAAGAACCGATGATGGCAATCGAACCAAGATGACTTTCGTCCATGCTGTAACTGAAATGCACAATTTTGGTGCATACAAACCGGACATGCTAACAACCCATGAGTACTCCAACTGGACAACATACCATAGGCGGAAAAATCATTAATTGTCCACATCAACGTAGCATGCAATCTAAAAGTTTTCCCGCATGAAACATCAAATGTGTCTACCCCAACATCCCACAGCATTTTCAACTCATCAATTAAGGGTTGCAAGTATATATCAATTCTGTTCTTCGGATTTGTTGGACCCGAAATAATACAACTTAAAAACATGTATGGAGTAGTCATACACATATCTGGAGGCAAGTTATAAGGTGTAATAACAATTAACCACACAGAATACGATCTTTCAGATATGGAAAATGGTGTGAAACCATCAACACAAAGACCGAACCTTACATTCAGAGGCTTTGATGCAAAATTTGGATACTTTTGGTCGAAATGCTTCCAAGCTAATCCATCCGACGGATGCCAGAGAACACCTGATTCTTGGCGATACTCATGATGCCATCTCATGGGGACGACAGTCCTTTTTGAGGCATAGAGTCGTTGCAATATCGGGATTAAAAGTAGGTAGTACATTTTAGCACATGAAACATCCTTATGATCTCGTTGGTTGGAGTTCTTTGGTAATTGTCTTGCATGTCCACAAAATTTGCATGCGGAAAAACTCTCTATCCTGTTTATAATAAAGCATGCAACTATTTGGACAACAATCAATTTCTTGAACATCCATGCCTAAATCTCTCACTTTTCCGAGCTGCTAATGATAATTTTTTGGAATGCCACTTTCAGAAGGGCATATATCTTTCATCAGGCCAAGTACTTCGTTGAAACAACGTTGAGACATGTTGTTCCCCGATTTAATACTAAGTAGTCTCACAGATGTTTCGAGTTCAGTTATGTTATACCCTTCATACAACAGTCTTTGGGCAGATTCAAGCATAGTGTAAAATACCTCAAGATTTACGTCATGATGGCTACTCATGTTCATTTCATTAGCTTGGAAGGCAGCATGAATCATGTTCTCCATATGATTATGATCGTTGTGATCGTAATCAAAATTCATAGAATGTGAACTACTTGCACCCCCTACTTTCGAATTATCTTCTTCTCCATGACTTGTCCAATACCAATAATTCTTCACAAACCCCTTTCTATACAAATGAGACTTTACAACGTCAAGTGTAAAATACTGCATATTCTTGCACTTCACATATGGGCATCTATAAACTCCATTAATTCTATACTCCTCTTAATTTCTTGCAAATTCATCAAACATATTAACTCTCATCAACCACTCATCTCTAAGCCCATGTCCATCAGGATTTCTTCTCTTATACATCCATTGACGATGCAACGGCTCATTCATATGTTGCTAATATGATTGCCTTAATTGTTATGTAAACTACAATTAATTGCAATAAATATCTTTTAGAAATCTATTTAACCAGTTCAATATTTGGAATACAATAGTGAACTTCTAAACGAATATTATCACAATGTTAAAGCACATAAATAATTATATTTAACAAATCAAACAAATCATACAGAAAATTACCCACAAGTAAAAAAAGAATATACTTCAAATCATTTACCTAAACGAAACATATTATACATGTTTACCTCTTTACAGCTATTTAATTTATTCAAATCAACATACATTACAAATGAAATTAAAGATTAAATTATTTACTCTAAATATTATATTCACTAATGACAGTAATAAATTTATATATATTACAAAAAATAACTTTAACAACATAATTAAATATATATATATATATATTAAATATACAATAATGTAATTAAACATATATATATGTGTATTACATATAAATAAATTCAATAGAACTATTAAATATATCATAATAAACCTAATTAAGCATCAAACACAGATTACATAATTTATTTCACACTTCATTCAAATAAACAAACAAAAAAAAAACAAAATAATATTACCCAAAAGATAAAATAAAAATACTTAAGAAATCAAACAAAAAATCAACCATACTTTGCACAAGAATATTCTTCACATACTTCCCAATAATTAGTATACACAACAAATCAAACAAAAAATAAACATACTTAACATACTTAAACTATTCACCAAAATAAAGCATATATTATATATGCTTACCTACTTACAACTATTTCATTTGTCCAAATCAAGATACTTTACAAATTAAGTTAAAGTTTAAATTATTTAGTATAGATTTTATACTCACTAATGACACAAATAAAAAAACTTATATTCATATTTAGTTCACATTTTATATTCCGGAATTTCTTGAAGAAATAAGCGCTACATCTACAATACAACAATGTAATTAAACATATATGCTACAAAAATAAATTTCACATCACTATATTATTTGTGAAAATAAATGTAAATAAGCATCAAACACAAATTAAATTATTTATTTCGTACTTCATCCAAAGAAACAAACCCAAAAAAAAAAATATAATACTATTAACATAATGAGCAAACTTCAATTAATATATACTTAACATACCTCAATATTTAAAAAATAAAATATAAATTCTTAACATATCAAACAAATCATACAAAAAATTATACATACCTTAAAAAAACATACACTTCACATACTTACAAAACTTTAATATAGATCACAAATCAAACAAAAAACAAACATACTTAATTAGCAAATTTAAAGTATTCACTAAAACAAAACATATTATACATGTTTAATACACTTCAATATTTTATAATAATTATATAATTATTACAAATGTACATACTTATCATATTTTATTCCACTTACTCAAATAAATACACTTCACAAATTAAATAAAAAAATTAACATAATTCACATCCATATTTTATGAAAAATAAATTAAATAAATTATCCAAATATGCATCAAAATTAAATTTTATGAAATTTAATAACACATACAAAATTAATATATATAATTTCAAAATGTAACAATTTTACTAACCTTTAAATACCCACAAATCAAAGCGGATTACCGAAGACGGCGGCGGCGACACTGGCGGCAGAAGCGGTGGCAGCGCTCTTAAACCCATTCATAACAAATTAAACACCATAAAAAAACCCAATTAACTTAAATATTTCAATTTCAAAGAGCAAATTAACTCAAAAAAAGTAACTTACCGTTAAATTACAAGTGGCGATACTCAATTTTTCGGTCACCAGCCACCGAAAAATGTAAACACACTTTTCCTTCTCTCTCTTCCTTGCTCCCTCTCTCTCTTCCTTGCTCCCTCCTCTCTCTCTCTCTTCACGGTTTCAAATGATTTCAAAACCTATCAAAAATCTATCAGAAACATTTAAAACCGCGGGCTAGCAAATTTTTGAAACACGTGCCAAGATGATTGACAAAATTTTCAATTTCATCGATCTTCGATGTTTTTTCCATCGGAAAATCTGATCTACCTCTTACGGGTGCTCGCGCCGTTGCTTTTTCCGTCGGAGATCGATACCGTTTTTTGTAGACATAACAAAATATGTGAGTTTCAGTGGAAGGCCACCAATGCCGATTCAAAGCATCTACTACATGCACCAAAATGTTACAACTTGCAATGTCATATTACATTCCAATTACATAATGCATGTAAGTTACAAAAGGCATATCTTCAAATCTAAACATCAGCCTCCAAATAACACGTTATGCCACATATCTTAATCCTGTTGAGAATTTGAAAGGGAAATATTTGGGGGAGGGTGGGCCAATGTTGAGAGAACTGACCCAGTAATCAACCCAGTCGGACCTGTGGGTCAATGGGTCAGCCGGTTAGACTATGATAACCTAGATTGGACCTATTGACCCGATTTATCGTTAACTTGGATTGGAGTGGCATGAGCCGGTAGATCCTATGTTAAATTTGTCTCTATATTTTCAAGATAAGCTTTTCTGTAAATAAAAAAATTAGTATGAGCATATTATGATTGTGCTTAGTTTCCCTTGCACATAAAAAGAATGTATAGAAATTAAACAAATTCATTCGTGTTAGATTCATTCGTATAACTGGGCTAAAAGACAAGTCCACATTGACAATCCGTTTCTCCAAAAAAAAAGTAAAAATTTTAAAAAAAAAATAACGAGAGTGTTAATCGAGAGTGATGCGAGTGAATGGAGTAGTTTCTAACCTAGGTGAGAGGGTTCTTTCGACACTGCATTCATCTGACTCCAAGATCGACAATCTCCACGCATCCACCTCCAGTCATCCTCTATCACATCTATCCCCCCCTCCAAGTCAACCATGGCTGCTAGGGCAAAACCTTGCCTGAGTAGAAGCCCCTACTGTTCCGCCTGTTCCGTTGGTTATAGCCAACCGAAAACCAGGGTTCACCGGGTTGGAATGCCAATTTCCTCCGCCGTTCCTCCGATTTAACCGCAGTTTGACCGATTGTTGACCGGTCCGATTATCAGGTGAGTTGAAAAGCATGTCCAGACTAGACCACACATCGGTTCTCGAGTGAACCGGTTGAACTGACAGGTCTAGTTCTCGTAACAATGATGAGCAACCATAACTCAATGGGAGTACTCGCCTTCCCAAAACCAAAATAGAGTTTAAGCACACTAAATAATGATACTAATAGTAGTATTAATATCAATATTATCACGGACAAATAAACTCTTCAAATCATTGCAAACCTTCCTCCTGAGCACAAATAATGCACTATTAAAACCCTAGGGAACAAACAATTAGGCTCGATAAGTTAGAAAGAAAGGTAACGTGCATATTTCTCACATGATTAGACCTTTTCTCACAATCCAATTTCCTTTTGGACTAAAGATTCACTAAGTAAACACTATTCACGAAGGACAATTCCTACGAAAGTGAAAGTAGAATATGAAATGACCTTGGCTGATAGACCGCCTACCTTGGAGGACTAACTTCTAAGGGGTGGGGGACTCATGCTCTCATCAGGGTAAAACAATGCCACATTTCTGAGTGAAAAACTGTCATTTTGTTGAATTTACCATTGCGGAATTTGTCATTAGGTGGAAAATTAGACACTAGTTAGAATCTGCCAACAAATCCTCAATATAGCGCAAATAATTGCCCGTCCCTTAGATACTAGTTTAGTCAAATTCGACGACAAAAATCAAACTCAGTGGCTTTATAACATAAATGCATATATGATCTTTGTATCAAACTAAGACCATTTCATATGGTGTGTTATGTGCAAATCTTAATAATTTTCATTCACTGATTTTCACAACTCAATTAAAAGGATATTTGGGGGCCTATGAAAATACTCTTTCAACTATGACCCATTTTTGGTGAACGACACGTACTAATAATAAATATATGATCATACCAAATATTATATAAAATACTACTTGCTCAAGTGTTCTAACTTGGCTTTCTAGTCTGTGTGTGTGTACTGTATATTTTATTCCTCACAAAATCAAGTAACACCCTCATTATTTAGTCACTAACAATTTCTGACTTTTTTTTCTTTAGCAAGCTTGGGAATTCTATCCTAATTTTTTCTCTCAAACATAATATTACACCACTACCATATCAAGAGTACATAAATAATTTTATCACATTGCTAAACTGCCATTTTCTTTACACATATTTATTTAATTTTAAGAGTATAATTTAACTTAACTCATTCAAAACCATGCCAAACCACACTAATTCAATCAGCTTCTAAAATATCTCCTAATATCACAACCCACCTAAGAATTAATTACAAAAGTGATATGATAACATATAACTCAACAACATTTCATGGATTTTTCAACATTGCAAAGTTATAATCTACATATCTAGTAAGATAAGCAAGTAATTTTATTCTTCTAATTCATCAACCATAATATCATGCCAAAACTACTTTTCACGGCCGTCATCTAAAATATTTACTAATATTACCATTTATACAAAATGACTTAGAAAAGCATCTTTAAAGAATATATCTCAATTCTCAATAATTATGACATATATCTTAGCAAAACATGGAATGCATAACTTAAAATTTCACACTTAAAATAAACTAGCCATATAAGAAAACACTCTAACTCTTGTGAATCAATAACACAATCATACATCATAATAAAATATTTTAACTTTAAAACTAAATTTTTATGTAAGAGACTAAGAGAGCATCTTAAAGCAGCTTCTTAATCTTCTTTTAACCTATTGATCCTTAGGAAAATCCCAAGCAAATAAGGTTAGCCATACCTTGAGGAAAATTCTCACTCTAGCACTCTCGGCTTTCTTTTTCAAGCTCCTTACTTGGTAAAATAGTAAAATGAGACAAATGATGAAAAAGGAGTAGAAGAGTAACCAAAAATGATTCTCACCCCTTACACTAGCCAGTCAACCCCTTCCATCTTCATCACGAGTCCCCCCCTTTTTTGCGTGTGTATATTTATTGCCTATCCAAATGGGAAAGGGAAATAGATATGAATGAAACAGAGTATGCGGATAGATGAGACAAGTCATTTTCTATTGTTTGTTACTCATATTTCCCCTTAAAAAAATACACATATTAATTAATTAGTCAGATTTTTATTAAATAAACTTGATTAGAAAAAGATTATTTTTAATCGTCATAGATTTTCTCCCCAAACAAGACCCAGTAGGTTTAGAGCAAATTTAATAGTGAGTTAATTTTTTTAGCTCATCGGTGGGAGCCTACTACTGTCACATCAATAATCTTTTCAATTTTTTATCTCACAATCCTCATTCTCTCCAGTGAAAGCTCACCACTTTACCTCACCAAATAAAATAATATTTATAAATTTTACATTTAACCATAAAATAATACCTATAAATTCACCCCATAGCACACAACTTTATTTTTAAAATTAAAAAAAAATAATAAAAAAATATTTTTAAAAACAAAAAAAACCTCACAAATTATCTCAACAGGCCGAGGCTTCCTGTGAGGCCACGAGGTGGAGTTGTTCCCTCGCCTCACTACACTCTCTGTCCTCCTTTTCCTCCTCGCAAAGTCAACCATAGTATTTGCTCTAACAACGTACCCTTCGTTGTTCGCCAACAGCAGCCACTTATGCCCGCGCCCAATTGAAATCTTACGAACACACGGTGTCACTAGCCAAGCTACTCGATACTCCCCCCTATCTCTCTCTCTCTCTCTGGAATTCTTCGTCTGGTTCAATCAGCAATGAACACGGGCATCTTGTTCTCAGCCTTTCTGGCTGTCATCCTCTCCATTTTCCTGCTTAGCCCTTTTACCAGTACCAACTCTTTCTCAATCTCTCTCTCTCTCGCTAATTTGATGGGTACTTGCATGATTCTTAGTCGCTGATATTCGTGGGTGTCGCGTGTATTGCTTTGGGTTTTGCAGAGATGTCGAATTTGAGGCAATCAACAGATACTGCGGATTTGTTGGTTGCTAATGCATTCATCTATACTAGCGACCCTTCTCTTCCTTATGCAGATTCCATGGCTGTTAAGGATGGCCGGATTGTTCGTGTTGGCAACTATTCGTTTGTTCAGGTCAGCCCTTTCTCTTTATGTCCGATTGTTGCTTTGTTTGTTCGGAGTTTATTAGCTGAATATAGTGGATGGAAATTTTATAGGCTTGTTTGGTTTGTGGGAGTTGATTTTTTGGGTGCAGGGTTGAGGGAGAGAGGTGGGTTTTGGGAGTGAAAATCCGTTTGGTCATTGAAGGTTAGTTTAGTTTGTGGGACTTGGTAATGAGAGTAGCTATGATTGTGATTTCGAGGGGTTGAGATCATTTTGGCATTTGCAGAATTTTTGTTCAGTGGGACGCATCATAAGAATTGATTTTGTTGCGGAGAGGATGAAGTTATTGGAAGTGATTTTGAGGGTTGGAGATCAAGTTGGTCATTGCAGGCAGTTGGTTAGTGGGAATATGTTTTGTGTGAATTGGAATTAGGGAATGAGAAGTGATTATAGGGAATGGAAATCAATTTGGCCATTTCTGCTTATACGGTACCAGGGCGTTGCACTTGGAAATGGACTAAAAATGGCCAGTGGCTTTGATAGGGCAGGGGAGGTTTGCTCTGTTGTGTATTTGAGATGTGAGGGATGGAAACTAATCCTATACTTTCTATGTAATGCTCATTGGAAAGTGATGAAATCAACTTTACCTTCCAGAAACAAAATTCTGGTTTATAGGTTTGAGACTAGGAATCAAATTCTTTAAGAGAACATCGTGATTGTGGAATCAATTCACTTTCAAAAAACCACTACCAACCAGTTCGGATTTGCCAAAACAGGTCCTAACAATCGCATAGAAGCATCAAAAGTTGCAGTCTCAACCAATTACGGCTTATTTGAAGCAAGTTTTTATACTTAGCAAGCATTTTAGTTGGATTAAACCAAAAGTAACTCTTCTATTGAAGTCGACTTTGTGTCTGCAGTGGTGGTTTAGGTGAATCGTTATGAAACGATCGAAGATATGAAGAGCTCTATTCATAGCTTCTGCAAGGATTTGTTTACCAAGTCTGAACCCTGGAGGTCGAAAGTGGATGGCTTATCACTTCCTTCTCTATCAAACTTTGCCAAGGAGATTCATGGGATGCACTTTCGACACAGAGGATGTTACTAAAGCTCTACATGACTGTTGTGGCAATAAGGCGCTAGGCCCAGATGCCATGAGTAAGGGGGCATGTGTTGACTATGTTCTCAGAGTTTTTCACTAATGGGAAATTTGCGGCTAGTCTTGATGCTACTTTTATTGGGCTTGTTCCAAAGAAAGCTAATGGAGAGAATATGAGTTCAATTAGTTTGGTTGGATGTATTTATAAGTTGCTTTCAAAGGTGTTAGCTCGTCGGTTGAGAGGTCTCATTGGGGATCTTATTTCTGAGAATCAGAATGGCTTTGTTGGGGGCTTATTGCTAATAGGCTTGTTGACTCCAGGACCAAGTCAGGTAAGCCAGGTTTGTTTGCAAGTTAGACACTAACAAGGCTTATGACCAGGTCAACTGGGATTTTCTTATTTTTGTTATGAGAAGAATGGGTTTTAGGGGAGAGATGAATTGCTTGGATTCGTCATTGCATTTCTTCTGCTTCTTTGAGGTGCTAGTTAATAGTTCCCTTTCTTAGTTCTGTTTTGCCTTTAGAGGATTACTGCAGGGTGACCCTATCTCTCCTCTTCTATTCTTATTAGTCATGGAAGTCTTCATAAGGATGTTAAATTTGGCTTCTCAACAGGTCTTTTCTCTAAGTTCTAAGTTCTCTGCTGGCCGAATGAATGCAACTACTTCTACTGTTTTTTTTTTTTTTGATAAGGAAAATAATACATATCATTAACAAAAGAGAATATTTAATTTATTATAGCAACTACTTCTAATGTGTCGCACCTCCTCTTTGCTGATGGCACGATTATCTTTTGTGATGATGATTGCGTGCAAATAGTGAACTTGCATGGCATTCTTATTTGGTTTGAGGCGATTTCTAGCCTAAGAGTCAATCTGACAAAGAGCTTTATCTTGCCAGTTGGCAAGTAGACAATATCCAATTGGTTGCGGGTGTTATGGGTTGCACTACTGATTCTTTTTGAATCTCCTATCTTGGTCTTCCTTTTGGTGCAAAATTTAAGGACAAATCCATTTGGGAATATGTGATTGAACGATTTGAGAGTAGACTATCCGATTGGAAATAAGAATACCTTTCCAAAGGAGGCCGGCTAAGACTTATTAAAAGTGTTTTGGCGAGTATTCCAATTTACTTTCTCTCACATTGTTCTACACCAATATCTGTGGTGAAGCCTTAAAAAAAAAAAATGTGGTGAAGAAGTTGGAAGCTGCTCAGAGAAAATTTCTTTGGGGGTCGTTTGGTAATAACTTCAAATATCATCTTGTTAGATAGAATATTATCAAGAATCCTATGTTTGATGGGGGATTAGGTGTTAAGGATTTAAGACTCTTCAATAAGACATTGCTTGGCAAGTGGCTATGGAGATACATGAAGGAGAAGGATAGCCTTTGGAGAAGCGTTGTTAGCAGCAAATATGGTGATAATGGTCTTGGATGGTATCCCTCCAAGCCATGTGGTCCTTGTGGGCAAAGTTTGTTACAACTACAAAGGTTTGGGTAGATTTTATCATCATTTTTCTTTTGAGGTTGGTATAGGTTCTTCTATCTTGTTTTGGCACACTATTTGGTGTCAGAGTGGTCCTCTACGAGATCTCTTCCTTTCTCTTTATGTGCTTGCTGTGAATAGAGATGTTATTGTTGCAAATTACTGTCAATGAGGGTCTAGTACCATTGTGTGGTCTCCTATTTTCATCGGCGATGCTTTTGCTGATGATACTTTCTTGCCACCTTTCTCAACAAGTTTGAATGAGGTTACACTCCAGGATTCACCTAATGTGGTTACTTGGGATCTTAACTCTAGAATCGTTTTTACTATAGAATCCTATTATCTAAAGCTTCTATTTTATTCGTCCTTTGCCACCAATTTGGTTCTTTTGGGTAGTTCCCCTAGAAAATTATTCGGAAGACGTTAGCTCCCTTGAAGGTGTCAGTTTTTGTGTGGGTAGCTCCGCATGGTATTATTTTGACATGTGATAATTTAGAAAAGAATGGGATTATCTGGTTGAATAGATGCTCTATGTGCAAAGAGGATTTGGAGTCGCTTGGTCACTTTTTGCTGCATTATCATTTTGCAAGGGCTCTTTGAGAGTTAGCCTATTGTTGCTTGGGAGTTTCTTGGATTCTCCATGAGAATCCGTCTTTCAGCTTGGGAGGGTGCTTTCAGTCAGAAAGCGAAAGAGAAAAGTGTCTTATTGATCCCACATGTGATTTTTTGAACTATTTGGCAAGAGAGAAGCAAAAGAGTCTTCGAAGGAGAGGAGACGCCTCTTCAACGAATCAAAGATAATATCATCAGGACTCTTTTTTTTGGGGGGGGGGGGAGGCAGTGTGAAGTCAATCTTCTCTCTATGTCATTGATTTTATGGATAGGTTCTATCTTGGATGTACATAACACTTTTGTAGGATGCTTGCTTGTGTCCATCCTTTTGTTCATATTTTATTAATATGCTCTAATATTTTTCCTTATCAAAAAAAAAAAAAGTTTAGTGCTACTGGTTCCGCTCGCAGTATGCTTGTAATTCCTATCATTGGAATTTGGATACCCTGGTACCTCAATCATTCTCAGTCCGGGTCTGTCAAATAGTCGTACACCATTTGAAGAAATTATTTTGTTGCTTGACCGCCTTTGCACAGAATAACCATATTTACTCATTTTGGATCCCCTATTTTGTGAAAGACTTAAAAAGGGCAGCTCGATGCACAAGCATCCCGCATTCACGCAGGGTCCGGGGAAGGGCCGCACCCAAGGGGTGAATTGTAGACAGCCTAATCTGACTTTGTCAGTGGCTGATTCCACCGCTCGAACCCATGACCTTTTGGTCACACAGAGACAACCTTACCCGTGACCTATTTTGCGAAAGACTTCCAGAAGCAAAAACCCATAGTTGAAATTTTCAACAGATATAACCCCCCCCTCCAATGTTCAAGTTGCTAGTCTGCTCAGGCTTAAAATGGTGAAATAATTCACACACACATTTTGGATTCTTCCCTATTTGGCAAAAGCCTTCCAGAAGCAAGAATCCACTGGTAAAATTTTCAACAGACAAATCTGGAGTGTTCAAAAGGCTTGTTTACTTAGGCTTTGAAAGCGCTGAATAATTCATTATTGAAAGTTCTGCATTCACAGAATTGCCTTTTGCCCACCGGGCAATTGGTTTTCCTTATGAGCAATATTTAAATCTGTACTAGTATGACATAGGTATTTTTCTTGAAGTTGATGAGAAAGTTTTTAGCTGGGTGCATTGTCATGGACAATACATGCGAACTATGGAGCACATTAGAAGTTCATTAGAATTGTAGTAAAGGGACCTCAACCGTAAGGATGCATTACATTGCTTATTTAGTAGATTGTAGAAAGTTTGTGATAGTTACAGGCCAAGTGCTGAAACCCTTAAACGTTAAAACACATGAACAGGAGACTTAGTACGAGTTTGTGCTGATCATGACAGTAGTCCGGGTGCACATTGAATTATGTGTATAAATAATGATCAATGGTAAGCTCTTGAGTCGTTTCATTCTTTAGGCTCAATTAAGGCCTTAATATAGCACATATTTTTATTATTTTTTTAACAAGGGTAAGTGGGCCCAGCCCACTGGCCCCTATCTTAAAGGTATCCAGTGGATCTGAACAGGCTAGGGGAAGGGGAATGTCAAAGCCCAAACTACACAAACCTCCCACACACAATTGCACGAAGGCAGAAATTGTGCCCCTCCAGGTTTGAACCCGGGGGGGGGGGGGGAGAGGACTTGTGGAGTGTTCGCCACCCGGCCAACTCCTCTTCGACCTTAATATAGCACACATATCATGAATATAACAGGCACCATTCTTGGCTAAAGTTGCATATTTACACTAATTCTTTTCGTTATTCTTTTTTGATGAAGGAACTAGAAGGCTCCAGGACTGAAAAGTGGAATCTAGGTGGAAAAGTTGTGGTTCCTGGATTCATAGATTCACATCTTCACTTGCTCTATGGTGGACTACAGGTTTTGTCTAGTCAAAGAGTTTCAGCTTATGGGTTATGCTATCTCATGCTTCATTTTTATATGGTTTTGGCTTATTTTTACTGAAAGGTATCATATCATACTATCAACCTGATGCTTCTCAGTTCTCATGGAGGCTTTTAGTTAGGGTGGATAAGGGGAGCTTAGATGGTGGCAGCCTACCTCTGCAAGTAAAGGCTTGGTGGGACCTTGATTGGAAAAGCATTAATTGTTCGCTACTTCCCTTCAGAACATTGATAGGAAAATCAGCACCTCTTTTCTTGTCCTGTCAAATTGTGTCTTTTATTGGTGTGTTTGCTTCTTAGGCATGAATAATCTGATGGCCATTAATTCTGGAAAAGAACCAGGCCCTTAAAGCAATGAATAAGGGAGTACAAACTGTAAGTTAACTTTTACAAGGAAGCTTTGAATTTTCTTATGAAGGGAACTAATACGGAAACAAATTAATTGGTGTATGACGCTCTAAGAGCAATTCCTACGGGGAAAATTCTCACACAGAGAAATATGGCTTTGTCAATTTAACTCAATTCTCATTCATAATTTGTTTTCTCCAATTACATAAAAGGGTTTATATAACCAGGAGGTTAGCTAGTATTAGGAAACCTAAATAATAAGATGTAAACTAGAAAATGATGAAAATATATAAACTAAATCTTAATAAAATATTCTTAATAAAATATATTCTAAATCTTAATAAAAATATTTAAACTAAAGGTATAAACTAAATCTTAATAAAATATCACTAAATGTCCTTATTTTGCCTATCCTAAGATATGCTTAAAAATAATCTTTGAAAATAATTTTAAAAAATACAAAAGATATCTCATATCAAAATATTCTAATTCTCTAAATCGTTTTACCCATTCTTTACTCCTATCTTGCATCATTCTCCCCCGGTTGGGAAAAAACTCGTCCTCGAGTATTGACATGAGCAGGAACCAGGAATTGCGAATGAGAAAGAGAGAATTGATTCAACTTCCTTGAAGATGTTATAAATTGCGTGCTTTAAACTATTCTTGAGCACGGAGCACCAATAAACATGTGAGCACCGGATGAACTTTAGTTTTCTGAAAGAGCTTGTTCAGGATTAAGAATCCAACATCATGTTCAACAATTATTGGGATGATACAAGTATCTTTTGACAACTCTTCTTTGCTGTCTTGAATGTTGGGAAGATCGCCTTAATCAATGTTAGAGTGCTCAGTCACTTTTGCTTGATCATGTGCAATATCTTGAACCGAAGAGTTAATGCAACCAACTAGCAATCTATCAAATAGCAATCTGCTGCTTGGTTCACCTGATCAAAAGAATTGCCCTTGACATCAATTGCGATGTTCAGATCCAAAACTTCTATTCCTGGGACATACTCTCTTGAAGGCTCATTTAGAAAAGTTTCCCTTTTGATTTCCCCAATGGCAGCTCCCCCTTCATGTGCTTCTAGGTATGCTGGCTTTGTCTCTTCCAACTAAGAAACTGATTGTTTCCTGGAGAACCTTTGGGAAGAAACTTTATAATCTTCTACAGAGTGTTGCCAAGGTTTTATCGGAGCTCTAGGGGGTTTGTAGTTCTGTCTTTAGCTAGGAGTATATGGCCTACAACCACATATAAACTCACTAGCAAAATAAAGATCCAACTCACAACAATCTTCATAAATTTTTGCGCCCTTGAAGCTTTCAAAAGGAGTTCATAGCATCTCTTGGGGAATGAAAATTCACTCGAGCATAAAAATCGCGCATTCTCTGAAATTTGGCTATGTTTTCCACATCCCCATAAGGGGAGAAAACTTGAGACTGGGCATTCGTTGTACCAGGCCCTGGCTTGTTATGTATGATCATGGGAAGGGCACAATGGTGTTTATCACACCAAGCTGTGGTCGCTATCTTAGTTTAAAAAAGCTTGCTTGAGGCACGCCTCGGCGTGAGGCTACGAGGTTAGAGAGGGGATGGAGGTGCACCTCGAGGATGCAGGGCTATATCTTCCCCCCTTTTCTTCTTTTTCTTGGCCTTGTCTTTACCGTTTTTCTTCTTTTCTTTCCTTGGGAGCTAAAAGGTGAGCTACGCATGTACAGTAAGTGTACCATGATTATAAGATAACATGTCTTAAGGTAGTTTGCAGTGCTAGTAGTTATATACTTATATTAATGCCTAATCACTTTTCTAACGCATCTATCTAACTTGTTTCTGTAATATATGCTATGCGAAAATGTGAAAGACTTTTAAAATTTTCTGCATAGAAGTGTGCCTCGCATATGTGATAGTGTGATGCATGCGCCTTTGTCTCGCGCCTTGGGACCTTATGCACCTCAGTGCTCCTCTCGCCTTTTAAAACTAAGGTCACTATAGGCTTTATCTGAACAACATCAAACAAATAATCTAGAAAATGGAGCTATGCCATAGTCTACTTTGCTGCCCTAATTTTCTTTTTTTCCCCCCCATTTTTTGGTTGTCTTATGAAATATGAGAACAAGGATCAAAAAGAAGAATTGACAATGGCTTGAATCGAAAGGCTTTGATACCAAATTTGATGTAGGCGCTCTAAGAAAATACCCAATATTTCAATTCCTTCAAGTCTGCCTTTCCTCAACGCACGAGGAGGTTTATGTAGGAATCAATACAGTTGAAAAAAGGAATAGAAAATATATACAAAGATTACGAAAGCTAAAATAGGCTAAGAAATAAAATAAGACAGTTATTATTCTAAAAGAGAATCCCTAGATTTCGAAATCTCCTATGCTTCCTAGAATACACACTGCCATAAAATTGCCTAGGAGATGCTGCATGAGGTTGTTTATGGGTAAGTTTCGTAGTTGGTTCTTCAAGTGGTCCGCAGTCAGTTGAGTCGTAACTGGTTCAGCAGAGTTTGAGATGGCTATGTTGGTGTAATATCAGTAAAAAGGGCAAGTTTCTTTCTTTCTTGTTCATTGATTAGAATCTGTATAAAACATTCTCTGAGGTCTGTATAAGGAATGCAGTTCTGTTGGGGTGTTTGTGGATAGCTTTCATTAGGACTTGGCCCTATTGTGATAATGGCTTGATTAGAATCCGTGGCATCAATCTAGTGGACTTTCAACTTAACAAGAGTAGGCAATCAAAAGAAAGGAAAATACTGCTATTTCTGCATTAGAGCCACTTGTGTACAGTATTTGTGCATTCTTTCCAGGACTTCAGCGGGGGGTTTGTCAGATCATTTCTCAAAAACGTGCTTTATACTTTAAAATGCAAGCAATAGCAGATTGAAACTGCAAGTATGTGTGTGCACGTAGGGTTTCTCCCCATGTGCTTTAAGGTGAATATTTGTCGATGTCTTGAGTGATGGGATTATTCACTGCAAGACAACAAGTCAGCATTCACTGGTTGATTATGAAGGTGTCCCTGATCATAGATAATCTTCTCATGCTCTGCAGATGGCACAAGTGGAACTCCATGGTGTCAATACAAAAGAATTATTTATAAGTAAGATTCAGGAGGGGGCCAAAGGTAAATCAAGATCTTGATGCATTTTTATCTTATCAAAGATGAAGGCATTTTATGTGTTTCGTGATTTTAGTTAGCTAGTTAATTGTAGTTTCAGACTTGACAATTACATTTAGATGCCACTGTTTTGTGACGCACTGGGAGGAAAATCTGTAGTGGATAGTAAATGCTGATTTCTTGAGCAGTACGCCTTTGAGAAATATAGATTGCTGGGCTACTGGATGGATTGGAGATAGGAAGCTGTATTAGAAATGTCATGTGAATACATTGAAAGGAGGCCAGCTGAATAACCATAGTTGAGAGCCATTGAGCAGGCTTCCCTTGATTTTGTGTGTGTGTGTGTGTTTTTTTTGGGGGGGGGGGGGGTGGATGGTTGAGAGGAGAAATCCATTTGGGTTGTGTGACCTCACTGCATAAAGGTGCTGCATGTCTAGCCACCCTGGTCTGCTCCTCTTCCTCAACCCAGACCATACGCCACTGTCCTTGACCTAAGCTGAACTTAAAGGTTTGTTAGGGCCCTGGGAGCTCCACTCTCTGTGAGACGCCTGAGCCCGGTACCCACCCCTCTCTCTCCTTGATGCTCCTCAGCTTCTCCCCCTTTCGAACCAGGCCTCCCTAGCGGAATGGGAGGCCACCAGCATGCTAGTGGATGGTGAAACGAGCCCAAGAAAACCTGACAGCACCATTGAACTCCTGTGGCGGACTGAAGCCTCCCCTTTCATTTTCTTCTTTGGTCCATGCACTTTCAACCATCCCTACTTTGGTGTGACGAACCCTGCTTGGATTATCTCAGGATCTGCTGGTAGTAAGAACCGTCGTTAAACTTGCTGTGGTGCTAGGGCTCGTAGAGGAGAGAGATTAGCTGTTGAATGCTATTTGGAGCTGCAGCAGCCACCAGAACAGTTTGTGTGGGCACCAAGGTGGAAATAATTTAGCTGGTTTAGGTTAGGTGGAAGAGGGGGAGGGATGAGCAAGGAGAATGTGGTGTAGGGGCTCCAGTGGCTGCCCATGATTGATTGTGAATATTTTTTATGCACTCCTCTCTCCTTTATTCCTAACATGGCGTCCCTTTTTAATTTTTTGACAATCTGGCACAATATTGCTGTCAGATTTCATACAAAATTAGCAAATATACCAAATGTCGAATGCTAATTCTTTAAGTGAAGTGAAAGCTTTTTCAGAAGGCAAATTGACCTGTTAGAAAGTTTCTGTATTTGATGTGTCTAAAACAAGGCTAATCTTGTTCCGGCTTCAGCTGTATGCCTTTATTTGATGGAATGTTTCAAATAAAGGAATGGGTGAAACTGAGCCTGTTATAGCCTGGCTTGTGCCAAGATGAACTGGTTATCTGGGGCCCATCTTATCAGGTCTTCTGCTTGAAACTGAAAGACCTTGAGGCCTTTGGACTAGCCAAACGACTATTACAGGCTCAACCATAGATAAGCCCAGCAAACAAACATGTCACAGAGAGCCTTTGTTTTATAAAATTTCCATCATCTACTTATCCTTCAGACTCAATTTGGTACAGCAGCTATAACAGAACTGTCTTCAATTACTAAAATCTACCTTTAATTCTCCATCATTTTCATCCCACATCAAAGCTGTGGGCATGGCTGTTTTGCACATAAAAATGTCATAACCTTAATTAGCTCTTAGGTGTCCAGATTTCATTAATTTGGTTATTATGCTGTTTTACTTTAACCAGTTCTATTAATGGAAATTGTTAATATATTTTCTTTGATATAATTCATTTTATTCTCTTGTAAAATTTTGAATAATAGAGAGTTGTTGCATCAAAATATTGGATAATATGGCATAGATTAACATGTCTTATAAGTTTTCTGTACTTTTATTTTTATTGCTGTCATGTATGGATAAATGGTACCAATGCAGTAAACTTTGTTCTAGTGAAAAACCCGCATGACATCCTGTATGGTATGAATAACTTTGGTATGAAATGCAGATGAAGCTTGGCATGCTCTTGTCTATTATTTTTGTAATCACCAAATTTGTGCAAATGATTACAGATAAGAAGGAAGGCTCCTGGGTTCTGGGCGGTGGATGGAACAATGACCTCTGGGGAGGAGAATTGCCAATGGCAAATTGGATTGATGATATAACCTCTCATAACCCTGTGAGAAGTCAAGAATTTCTCCATCTTTGTATATATGGTTCTGTTCAATTTATACTTTCAAACAGCATCTTATCTAATTAAGCAATAGTGTCTTACAGGTCTGGTTATCAAGAATGGATGGTCATATGGGCTTGGCTAATTCACTGGCACTCAAACTGGCTGGAATCACCCGTGATACCGAAGATCCACCTGGTGGTACAATAGTGAGAACACTAGATGGAGGTGAAGTTTCTGTTTTCATTTGATGATCTTTCTCCAGATATAATTTTCCTGGCAGGGATGCAAGGGCAGAAGTTAATTCAGAACGCCCACCCTGGTGATGAAAAGGGGAGACAAGTTCCTCTAATGAGAATACGACTGATTAGTGTTCCAACTTCTATGCAAATCCTCTATTACTATACCTTCTTTCCTACCATTCAAAGAGCTGATAGGTGCACTTCGAAGTTCACAAATTCTCAATCTCACTTTTAGTAGTACCCCCAGTCCAACTTTTGGTGGGCCAAGGGCCATTATCTCTAGATGATATGGCCTCTGGTATCATAACTTGGTGCTGACTGTTATCTCATGAATTTTATTTTCAATCTTGGTGAAGCAGCATTCAGTCCTTTTCATTCCTTCTTTCAGAACCTACTGGATTGCTGATTGATGCTGCGAGGCAGCTGATTCTTCCCAGTATTCCTGAGGACTCCGTCGATGAAAGAAGGGAAGCATTATTAAGGGCCAGTAAATATGCTTTGACAAAAGGAGTAACAACAGTAGTTGATGTGGGAAGATATGTTCCTGGTTCTTCAGTAGAATTATCGTGGGAAGATTTTACAGGTTTGGGAGTATCAAAATTTTGTTATCTATGTGCATTTTCTAAACTCTATATGAAGTATTAATTGTCTGTGTTCTATCTTAGAAATACTATGTATCCATTGATGATGTAATATAAGTTGTCACTTGTCAGATGTTGCCCCAGAAATCACTAATGACTCTTTCTGAGTTCCTAGGTAAGCATTACAAATTGCTGCACTGATCACCTGGAATTTTCTTTATCCAACGGGCAAGTCATTAATTGAAGTTCTGCATAGCATAGAAAAGTCTTGTTTATAGTTTCTTCTCCTAGCATAATTTCATTTGTTGAACTGATTAGGTACTAGAGTACGCTTATGGCCTCAACATCTATTCTTCATATAGGACTTCTGTGAATGCCAAATCATTTACTTTATGTTTTTTCTTTCTTCACATTTATCTGCAGAAGTCTATGGTTGGGCAAACTCCTCTGGGAATATGAACATTAGAGTTTGTCTTTTTTTTCCAATGGAAACTTGGGCACGCTTGTATGTATGTGCAGTATTTTTATTTTATTTTATTTGTTATTCATTTGTTTGACTGGCCTAAATATTCCCTTTGTACAGTTCGGTATTCTAATCTACTGATCTGACATGTCTTGCTCAATGCAGGATCTTGTGCGAAGGACAGGTCGTGTCATTAGCCAATGGCTCTACCTGGGTGGTGTCAAAGCCTTTCTGGATGGATCACTAGGCTCAAATAGTGCCCTGTTTTATGAGGTAGGTATAAAACTATGGGGTGCGACTAATATCCACATATTTTGTCAAATTCTGAGAATCTGGATCAGAATTTGATGAACTTCTATCCTCATTTGATATCAACACGTTCACAGCATAGCAAGAACAGGAGATTGAATGAGGAGAACAGGGATATTCATTGTGATTATTTTGGTAAAATCTGTACAAGCAAGGGGATCCTCCTCTATGTATACACTAGTGAAAAATATTGAAAATATCTAGCCTCCTTAACTAACCAACAGTCTGTTTTTAACTCACTTGCCAGCTCAGCCTAACTAATTTCAATGTTAGTTATTTGTTGTGGTTGCCTGCTGCTGTGAGGGTCTCCAACACCCCCCCCCCCCGCTCAAGCTGGGGATGTTGAGGCAACATACCAAGCTTGTGTAATAAAGTCCAATGCTGCTGGGAAGGCAATATCTTAGTAAGAACATCAGCTAGTTGGGACTGTATAGGAAGATAACTCAACTGAAGCAATCCTTCCATCACTTTGTCTCTTGTAAAATGACAATCAATGTCTATGTGTTATGTGCCTTCATGGAAAACTGGGTTGCAAGCTATATGTAATGCAGACTAATTATCACAATGTAAAGTGACAGGTCTGAGATTAGACACACCCAGCTCTCGAAGTAAGTTAAGCAACCAAGTGATCTCAGCTCTGCAGCTGCAGCTTGTGCCATGCCCCTATATTCAGCCTCTGCTGATGATCTGGCCACTGTGGTTTGTTTCTTTGATTTCCAACTGATAGGGGATTTGCCAAAAAGGATCACATAACCTGTGACTGATCTTCTGCTCATGGGACAAGATGCCCAGTCTGAGTCAGAGTATGCAGTCAAATGAATTGAATCATCACCTCTGAGTAGAATTCCCTGTCCTGATGTACCTGAAATGTATTTGAGTAAATGATCCAATGCTGCCATGTGGGATGAAGTGGGATGTTGCATAAATTGGCTTAAAGTATTGACAGCAAAGGAGATATCTGGTCTTGTATTAGACAGAAAATTTAGTTTGCCAATGAGAGTCCTGTAGATAGTAGGATCTGCTAGAGGCACTCCAACATCAGCTGTAAGTTTGTAATTGAGAGGAAGAGGTGTAACAACTGGTTTAGCATGTAGATGGCCGGAGTCCTTTAGTAGCTCCTAAGTAAACTTCTTTGTGTGAGGCTTACACCATCATGATGATGGGATACTTCAAATCCCAAGAAGTAATGTAACAAGACCAAATCCTTTATGCCAAATGCTGAGTGTAGACTGTGTTTGAGGGCCTGAATTTCTTTGGGGTTGGACCCAGTTAACAGAATATCATCAACATAAATAGCAGCAATGGTGATATTCTGATCTAATGTTTTAATAAAGAGGCTGTAGTCATTTTTGGGCTCAGCATAGCCTTGGCTCTTAAGAAACTCAGCTAGTTTTGAGTGCCATTGTCTGGATGCCTGCTTGAGGTTATACAAGGACTTTTGCAGTCTGCATACTTTATTATGAGGATTAGGCATCCCTTTAGGCATCTTCATATAGACTTCTTCATTCAAATCTCCATGCAAGAAAGCATTATTTACATCCAATTGGTAAAGAGACCGTTTTCTGGCAGCTGCGACTGCCCTGATTGTGGACATTTTGACCACTGGAGAAAAGGTTTCTGTATAGTCAATGCCCTCTCTTTGTGTATTGGCCTTAATAACCAACCTTGCTTTGTATCTTTCCAATGAACCATCTGTCTTCAATTTTACTTTGTCCACCCACTTTGAACTAATGGCTCTTTTTCCAGGAGGTAAATCAACCTCAATCCAAGTATTATTAGCCTGCAGAGCATCAATTTCAGCTTGCATTGCTTGTACCCACTGAGGAGACGCTGCAGCTTCTTTATATGTAGCTGGTTCATGTAAGTGATCAAGATGAGTAATTTGCTGCTGTTGTGAAGAAGTAAGAGCAGAGAATTTAACTAAATTGCACCAATTTTCTGTAGTAGAAGACTGAGACTGAGGTTGAGATGGGCATAGATAGTCTTGAAGGTATGTTGGAGGTCTAGAGACTCTTGTAGACCTTCTGGGCTATTGTGGAGGCTGAAGTGGGACTGAAGAAGTAGAAGTCTGTAATGAAGGGATAGGAGAAGAAGGAGAAGGAGAGGGAGAAGGAATTGATATCTCTCCAGTCTGAGATGTAGAGATGTGGTCTATTAGAATACGATGCAGTGGTGTAGATGATGTAGTAGATGGATAATCAGTGGTATCTGTAGAAAGAAAAAGGCTATTGGGTAGTACTGTGTCAGAGGAGGACTGAATGTGTTGATATGGGAAGTAATGCTCATGAAAAATCAGATCTCTGCTGTAATGGATTTTCTTGGTTACCAGATTGTCTACTTTATAAGCTTTCTTAGCAATGGGATATCCCAAAAATATGCACGGATGTGCTCTTGAGCCTGCCATTGTTTCAATGTGGACATGAAATAGAGGCAACCAAAATTCCTCAGGTGATCATATGTAGGCTCAGCATTAAACAACAACTCATATGGAGTCTTAAAACCAAGAACAGAATTTGGCAGTCTATTAACCAACTATGTGGCTGTCAAAACAGAATCTCCCCAAAACTGAGTTAGAACTTGAGACTGAAACATCAATGCCCTGCCAATTTCCAAGAGTTGCTTATGCTTCCTCTCAACTATTCCATTTTGTTGAGGGATATCCACACAAGAAGTTTGGTGTATAATGCCCTTTGTCTTATAGAAAGCCATAGCATGGTTATCACCAAACTCTTGACCATTATCTGACTTGATAACCTTCACTGAACTTTGAAATTGAGTTCTAACTTCTAACATAAGCAATAAAAGATTCCAACATGGAAAGTGCATTAGTTTTATTTGACATTAAGAATATCCAAGTTGCTCTAGAATAGTCACCAACAATGGATAAAAACAGCTTGTAACCATCATAGGTAGGTATCTTGTATGGACCCATGTGTCTACATGTAAGAGTTCAAAAGCCTTAGTAGCTCTACTGGTGCTCAAAGGAAAAGAAAATCTGTGTTGTTTTGCTTGTGGACATATGCTGCAAATGGTAGAAGGACCTTTGGAAGATATTGCTGGAATGTGTGCCATGTGTTGAGATGAAGGATGTCCTAGCCGCAATGCCATACTTCTGAGATTGATAGGGAAATAGCATTACAAGCTTGTTGTTGCTGTGAAAGAGTCTAGAGGGAGGAAGATGGGTTTACTAGGCAAAGGCCTCCACTTTCCTTACCAAGAAGCAGCCTCTGGCTCTTCAAATGGGCCTGTGTATAACAAGAATCAGGGGTGAATACTGCATTAGAAGACATGAGCTTAGCCTTCTTGCTTGCTGAAAGGAGGTTGAACTGAAAATCTAGGACATGTAGTACATCTGGTAATATAATTTGATCATTCAGAACAATAGTCCCAACATGTTTGATCTGAGCTTTTCTTCCATTAGGCATTGTAATGAAGCAATCCTGCCTTACAGGTTTACTAAGAGGTAAATAACTGCAATTGTGGGGTAATGCGGTCTATGGCCCCACTATCAATAATCCAACTCAACCCTGGTTGGGAAGTGAGTAAACAAAAAGACTTACCAGCTCAGAAACCAGCATGTTGAGCAGGTACATTTGGTGAAAGTTCCAAATTCTGCCTATTAAGCAATGCTAAAACCTATGCTGGCCTGAAGACTGATTTGGATCTGATTCATTATATGCTGAATCTGAATTTGCTCGTTGAACTGAAGCTGCTACTCTTTTTCCTTTATCAGTCTGCCCTCTCATTCTTTGCAATTTATAGCACTTATCAATAGTGTGCCCTAGCCTTTTACAATAATTGCACTATACACTAGTTCTTCTACTACCAGAAGCATTATGATATGCCTGAGAATAATGTGGAAACCCTTGAAATCCATGTTGACTATGAGGAGTGTTGTTCAAGGTTTTGTTGTATGAGGGTTGTGGCTTCTGTTGAGACAGAATCTCAATTTGATGAGGAGCTGCAGCATTTCTTATTTCCTTCTGTTGCTCTTCTTGTAAAACCATGCTTTATGCTTGACTCACAGTGGGCAGTGGGTTCAACATTAGTATATTACTTCTCACCACTTGATAACTATCATTTAAACCCATCAAGAATTGCATTAGCTGTTGTCTTTCTATAAGTTTCACAGCAGAACCTCTTGATTCACAAGAACATGGAGCAACCAAAACAACATATTCATCCCACAGCTGTTTGCATTTAGTAAAATATGCAGTGACAGATAAATTTCCTGGAGACAAGTTACTCATTTCCTTTTGTAGCTGATATATCTTGGTCCCTTGATTGTAGCTAAATCTCTGTGACAAATCTTTCCAGATTTGAGCAGCTGTTGGTGTATATATGATGCTAGCAGCAATTTCTTTGTCAACAGAACGCAATAGTCAAGAAATCACCATATTATTGCATCTTTCCCAAAGTGGCAAAAGAGGTGATGTACCATCAGGTTTAGCATAATCTCGAGTTACAAACGACATTTTATTCTTGGCACTGAGTGAGACTTCACACGATCTCTTCCATTGACAATAGTTGTTGCCAGTTAGAGGCTCATTAGTCAGACTACAACTAGGATTATCAGAATGATGCAGATACAAAACATGGCCAGGATCAAGTGAGTGATTATTCAGTGGCACTCGATATAATGCCTGATTTTGATTTTGATTTTCTAATGAATTTTGAGTCATTTTCACGATTCTTCAGTGAAGACAGTTTCAATGATCAAACAAATTCAAGAAGACAACTGCTCAAAGATCTAGATGTTTCAGAACACAAAGATTCGTATAGAACTGTATCAAGAAGATATTGCTCCTTTGAGAAACAAAGGATTAAAGCAATCTGCAGCTGTTTAATCAAGAAACTCGAAGATTGATAGATTGAAAGAAGGAAAAGAAAAGAGATTACTGAGATTCAATCCTGTGAGAAATGTAACTGCGCAATAGATTGATTGTAGGCTCTGATACCATTTCAGAGAATCTGGATCAGAATGTGATGAACTTCTATCATCATTTGATATCAACACATTCACAGCATAGCAAAAACAGGAGATTGAATGAGGAGAAAAGAGATATTCATGATGAGGATTTTGGTAAATCTGTACAAGCAAGAGGATCCTCCTCTATATATATACACTAGTGAAAAATATAGAAAATATCTAGCCTCCTTAAGTAACCAACTGTCTGTTTGTAACTAACTTGCCAGCTCAGCCTAACTAATTTCGTTAGTTATTTGTTGTTGTTGCCTGCTACTGTGAGGGTCTCCAACATATTTATACAAATTGGCTAGTTTTGACTTTAGTGCCAGGCATTGATTTTAATGATCTAGGTGAAGTGAAGGAATTAAATTTCATTATGAAAAAGGAGTTGGGTAGTCTGATTCTCATGTTGAGATCAAGTAATGCTATGTGTGACAAAGTATCAGATCCCAAACGTGCTGTGGAATGATGTATTAATTTGTATGTCATCTCCTATTCATGATGTCTGGAATGTGGAAGCTTGAGCAAATGAAAATGCCATCAGTTGGGATTCTTTAGGTCTCTATTTGTTTGTAACTATATTGTTTTCCATTATTGACCCTTTTCTGGTTTTCTGAGATTCCGTCCTTGAGCCAAACTGGAATGTTTCTATAAATCCTTTTCACAACTGATTTCTGTGTTTCTATGCTTATTGTTAACTCCAAAGATACCTCGTTGATTATCTTAATTTCTTTATTCAGCCTTATGCCGATGATCCTGAGAACTACGGGCTTCAAGTGACAGACCTCCAGAGCCTAACCAATATGACTGTACTTTCTGATAAATCTGGGCTTCAGGTGGGCCATTATCATTGCATTTATTCTTCACTTTCAAACATGTAACTGGATGAACAAGACTAGAAGTGCTTTGTTTCAGGTTGCTATTCATGCTATTGGTGACAGGGCTAATGACTTGATTTTGGATATGTATGAATCAGTTGCTTCTGCCAACAGAGAAAGAGACAGAAGATTTAGGGTAAGAACTTCTGACCATCATCCAATAAGCAGCTGCATCCCTGATGAGCAACGTTAATTTTTGTGCTAGCATGTGTGCATCTGAATTTTCAGTTTCATTTATCTCTGTCTTCGGCAATTGTAGATTGAGCATGCCCAGCATCTGGCTCCTGGTTCAGCTGCTCGATTTGGCAAACAAGGGGTTATTGCTTCTGTCCAGGTTGGTGAAGCTTCATTTGCAAGAGTTGCTATGGTATCATTTACTAGGAAGGTGTTGCTGATGTCAATTATCTTATTATGGTCTGATTTTTGGTCTAGCAGTATGCCTTGGAAGTTGTGTTTGACCCACAAAATTTTCTAGTTAACGTATCACCCATTTCTCCCTTATTATACCCTTGGTTACCAAACAGCTACATGATAAATTCTTTGGGAAATGATGCTCAAGTCTTAACTGATTAGAAGCAGCAGTTGTTGGCTGTGTAACCTGCTCTTGTCTTTTAAAATCTCATCCACATCAGAGTAAGAAGCTATTAAGTTTGAAGGATATGGTTGGGCCTTCTTGTTAAGATAGTGGTGATTTTGTGTTTCTCAATGATATCTATTGTAAAATTTTTGGCAGCCTGAGCAGTTGCTTGAAGATGCTGATTCTGCAGCAAAGAAACTGGGGAAGGAGCGAGCTCAAACTGGATCTTATCTCTTTCGTTCTCTTCTAGCAAGTGGTGCAACGGTAGCTTTTGGTTCTGATTGGCCTGTGAGAACTTTACCTCTTGGTACTTAAGCAATTTTTAGCTCAATTCCAAATATTAATGTCCTCATACCTCTGGTTATGTTTTAGGTGGCAGATATTGATCCCTTGAACAACATAAGGGCGGCCGTGAAAAGAATTCCTGCCGGGTGGAAAGCTTCATGGATTCCATCAGAATGTCTATCAATAAATGCTGCACTGGATGCGTAAGGGTCATTAATTTGTCTCGACATTTTCTTGATTCTCTGCATTCGTTGCCTATTTATAAACCCAAAATGTAGCTAGCACATCCCATGGCTCCTTGATGTAATATTTAGGGTGTGACCTGGAAAATCCCTTCTTTATCTGATTACCTTATTCAAACGGACTCGCATAAAGCAACCTGATTTTGACACCTGAACTCAAATTGACATGACATCCTGTACCAAGTTGCTTGATTAGAAATTTGCTTTACTGAAATTGATTGCATTTTCTTATCAAATTTATCGGACAAATTACTGCACAGAGAAAGATCCCTGAATCAAATTTGACTTGAATAAAAACTGAAAACGAAAACCATGACGAGGAATTGCAGTGTGATGTAACCTAGATATGTAACAAACTAAGAGTCATGGTTTTCGATTTTCATGGTCTAAAATCTAAATCCATAGTTCAATCTCGTTCTCCATCTCAGTTCCTTCCTTTGCTTGGCTTGGTATTATTTATGTTTCAGGCACACCATTTCAGCTGCTCGTGCAGCTTTTCTTGAAAAAGATCTCGGATCATTATCTCCGGGAAAACTGGCAGATTTTGTTGTGCTGTCCACCAGTTCATGGCAGAAATTCACAGAAGAAGCATCAGCTTCTATTGAGGCGACGTACGTTGGTGGGGTTAAAGCTTACCCTACCAAGGATGTGATGTAGAAAGATCTTGAAAGAAGAAAAACAGCTTCCGATGTATGTTTCCTGATCTGAATATTGTCTCTCTGAAGCATGTATCAGGGAGTCCGGTTTTGGGTGGTTTAGGCGTTTTACGACAGATGCAGCTCTTCGTGAGTGTGGGATCTGCTTGTACCATATTGTAGAACCACTTCTGCTATTTACTTATTTCCTTGTAATAATTATTTTATGAATTAGTTATTAATATGAAACACCCCCCCCCCCCCCACCAAAAAAAATAATTGTTTGAGGTAATATATGTTGGCTAAATTTTTTTCGTCTGTTTTTATGAAGTTTTAGGTGTACGTTGTAGGAATACTATTAAGTTTTGAAGGTTAGCTGAAAGTGTAGATCTCCTCAAAATTTTCAATTTTTCTTTAAGTTTCATGCCTTGTTTTAGGAGTTTAAAACTTCTATTTATAATTTTCAGTATTCCTAGGCGTGTCATAACACTTCCTGTTTGAAATTTGTGACATGTCATGAAGATTTCCTTTCGTATAAGACTAGTAGGGGTGAGCCCGTGCAAGGCACAGGCAAGAATTTATGTAATTTTAGGCCCTGTTTTTTTTTGTGGTAAATTCCAAATTACTTATTTCAGTTTATTTTAACCTATTTTACGAACTTTAATAAAGTAATATCAATTTCAATCAATTTTAACTTATTCAACTAATTTCAATCAGTTTCAACTTATTTCAACCCATTATTTTAATCAATTTTTACACATCATATAAAAATATACTAATTTTAATCTACTTTAACTGTTTAATATACTTCAATTCATTTCAACCCATTTCAAAAAAAAAAATATTCACTTTAACTCACTTCAACTAATTTCACCCATTTCTCAATCTCTATTTTTCAACAAAAAGTACAACCTTAAAGATTTAAATTCAATAATATTCTGTCTAATTTAAATTACGTTCTAATGTCTATAAAGAAAAGTGGGTAAATAAATAATGATTTAAAGCAAAATGTAAATACAAAATTAGATAAATATTTAACACTTACGTATGAGTGTTATTTTACTTTTTATATGTTGTAATCAAATGGAATCTAAATACTGAAAGATCAAATTTTTTTTAAGAAAGAGGATAGCCTACTAGTCATGTTTTAAGAGTTACTAGCTTTTAGCCCGTGTGTTGCACGAATGATTTTACTCTTTAAGCACTAACTACGAACTTTTTAATGTATGTCTTAATGTTGAATCCGCAATGTACTAATTTTAATAAGTCGATAGTAATATTATTTCTATCAGCATATTCGATACGAAGATGTCTCTAATAACAATATAAATATTAAATATTTGACATAATATTTAATTTTACAAATTATGATGACAATTCCTATTTTTTTTAATAGAAAAATCCTATTCATTGTTAAAGATGAAATATTATAGTGATATTATTTATCTTAGTTGAAAGTATCTTTTTAATTTTAGATATTTTCTTTTCTTTTAAAAAACATGTTGCATAATAGATCTATCTAGCAACCCAATCTTTCTCATTCCTTCACCCAGTTTTTTAATGAAAACTTATAAAATGGGAGAGACATAATATATCTCCATATTTTTCTAAAAAACTAAATAGATCTCCTAAAATTTTAAAATAATTCAGTGCATGACTTCTCCATAATGCAAGATACTACTAACTATTACATTTATGTACTGGATTCAAAAAGTAAAATCCCACAAAATACATTATAAGCAAAGGGCGTATGAAAAATACGAAAAAAAAATATATAAAATTTTATTTGCTAACGCCTTTACAGTTAATTGCAACATGTTTTAATAAGTCAACATTACTTATTTGTTTCTCTTGAATCTTAACAACACTCATTCCAGTAAAAGTATAATCCAATTCAACATAAGCATAGTCCAACTTTGTAATATGCATGTCGTCATTGTTATTATGCAATGTACATGTCTCCTCTTCGATTAAAAGTATTTCATACTAATTGAACGACGACTTCAAGGTACAAAATTCAAACAACTCCAACTTTAATGGCCCCGTACTCATTGACTTTTTAGAATATTGCTTAGCATATCTGTAACGAAGGAGTTGCCAATCTAGAAAAATTAACCATTATTACCATTAGTATAATTCTTGAACATTAATTAGTATTAGTCATGTACATAGAATTTTTCTTTTCACATTATATGGCTAATGCGAGAATCATATTACTCATATGTATCCCAAAGATGCGATTTTCTTGAGCTCATGTGGCGAATAAGTTTAGCTTATTAGAGTGGTAGATTAGCAATCACCTATTGCCTATTTTGTTGTTTAGTGTTTAGAGTTCTTTGTCCTTTCATTATTAGCTGTAATTTTACCTTTTAGGCTTTTAGCGATTTTTTTTGTTTGATACCTAGTGCTATTTTTATGGGATTTTCCCAACTAATAATTGAAAAAAAAAGTGCGATTTTCTTTGCATTCTTAAATTTTCTCATTCGACAATATCTTTTTGATTTTTCTCTTCTTGAAGTCAAGCCAATACCTTTTCAATATCTTAAAATTCTTACATTGATACTCCAATTATCCTTTTCATTGCTCAATCAATCAAGATTTGAATAAGACCCCTTCTTAGCCAAACAATGATACTTGTTAGAACTCATTTTTTCAATCTACAAGTATCAGACCATTTGAATAGATATGTGTTGGAAAAGTTAGTGGAGTTAACTCATATGTCATAAAATAATCATATATCAATTGAGCAGCGTAAAAAAATAAAATAGTTAAAGCCTAAAATAAGAGCTTTAATTAGCTGTGGAATATATTAGTGTTGACGTTAACAAATGGAAGAACTATTGCCCTTGTGATGCAAGGGTTGAGGTTGACAATATGCCGATGTCCAAAATTGTAACTAATTCTTCAATAATATTGTTTTAATCATTCTATTAGTTAAATAACCTTTGTATCTATTGAATTTTTTAGTTTACACATGTGTTATTTTTAAATAAGCAGGTAAATATTTATGAATGACGTTTCTAAGTAATTGATGAAGAAGAAGATGAAAGGCCTTGTAGAGTACATAAAGAAAAATTGAAAAAAAAAATTGTATGCATGTTAGAACACACAAAGGGGGTGTTTAGTAAACAACTTTTTGAAGAGCTTTTTTGGCAAAAAAGAGTTTTTTTTTTTTTCAAAATTAGCTGTTTGACATAGTCAAAAAGCTAATTTAGGTGTTTGGTAGAATAGTTTTTGGAAGAGCTTTTTGGGTCTAAAAAACTAATTTGAAAAAGCTAATTTGATTAGCCTTTTGGAAGAGTTTTTTTTGAACAATTAGCTTTTTGTCTCACAACTTTGTCAGAAATAGCTAATTTCACCAAATAATTTTTCTACAAACAGCTAATACAAACAGTTAATTCAAACAGCTAACAACAAATAGTTAATATAAACAGTTAACAACTAACAGCTAACAACTGTTTGCCAAACAGGGCCAAAATGAATTTAAATAGTAATTAATAATCTAACCAATAAAGTTATGACACTTGGCAAAAATGCGTAAAGTCACTTAATTTTATATATAGTTATGTAGATTCTAATTTATAGAATTACATGATACATGACATCATACAGTATTGAATGCACTATATGTTTATAAAAATTATAGTAATACATAATGCCAAAGATATTAAAATGTTCTTATTCGGAGTATTCCAATAGACATGATGAATATCTTTTATTTTAGTATAGTTAATAAATATGATTAAGAAAATATTTTACTTTGCGTAGATTATCCTAAATGGATTAGTTTTAATAAAATAAATAACTAACTATTCATCTTAAAATAAAAGCTATTAATTCAATATCTAGAATTAAGTTTGACAAAAAACATACATACATGTCAATAATTTGGATGTCGTTCAAGCACATAATCCAATTGGAACGTTTATTTCTTTTTCATTAATTATCTTCATAACATTGTATGAAAATTGGTTGAACAAGATGTGGGCCCTTTCCAATATCATACAAACATCTTTTTGCAAATAATTTGATCAAAAAAAAATTTACAAATAATGAACATAGTGGCTAACTGCTTTTTTTTTTTTTTTGGGATCGAGTAGTGGCTAATTGCTTTGTCAAATAATCTATACAAAACCTAACGTATGTAGTGTTAACTATAATTAACTCTAGTAAATTGCGTAAGTTAATTTGTATTTATTTATATGCCTAATAAATTTAGTTAATAAATCAAAACATTTAACATAAGGATTTGACTATAGCGTTTGAAAGGGCACTTAATTGTATAAAGTATAAACATCTTGTGTATTTATGGCTCCCAATTTGAATTAAATATAATTATTTATAGTTATAGTTACAAAATTAAATTTAATTTAATTAACATTCCTTTAGAGAATATCTATCCTACATGGAAAAAAACAAATCATATGTGGCATCTTATTTGGCTATCCTATGTGTCGCGCATACATGAATTGTATCCAACTTTTAATGCATATATATGATAATTAGCAAACTTAGCAAAGAATTACTAAAAACTTTAGCAAACACAGTGTCCGAAAGTTTATACAAATAGCATGTTTTTGGGAGTACTAGCCAATAAATTACTGTGAGCACCTGGTTCGCTAACCGTCAGCAAGAAATACCCTAACCCTAATTTACTTCTTGCTACCTCTTGGCTTGCTATGAGGAGAGATGCTCACCGATCTCTTACCTAAAAACACAAAGCATAAAAACGTTCGAATAATCAGCCTAAGCTCAATACGTGCATTCTTATGCTTTAAAATAAACTTT
>JACYFF010031958.1:95639104-95660226 GCA_017589665.1 Selenicereus undatus
GCAATGATTTATTAATATTCAATTGAAGATGTTAGTTAAACTATCAAAGGGGACGAATGAATCATTAGTTTAACAATATTTAAAGTTAAAAAGATTGTTAATTATTCTTTTTAATTTGTCATGTCACTCTTCGATCATAAAATGCACTGCTGTTCAATAATTTTACATATTACCCATCTTTTAGTTAGTATGTAATTTTGTCACAAGTATGTATTTTTAATGTTTAATAATTCATCATTTTTTTATTGATTTTGTCAAAATTTAAACACACATGTTAATGTGCAACTATTTGAATATGTGTGTTTTATTAGTTAGAAGAACAAAAAGAAATAAAATAAAGCTAGCGAACAAAAGCAAGACGTAATCTCAATCAAAAGCGCTAGCGCCTTGTGATGGATTTTAGCATAAAAATGAGTTCATATTTGAATCAACAAGAGGAAGAATTCAAGCACGTTGCACAGGGTAACTTTAGATAAATTAATTAATATAAAAACTTGTTGGTAATGGTATGAAGTTTTTTACTAAAAATTATGTCTGTTTTCGCATTGTTCCCCGAACTAGTCGAAATTTGAGGTGTTTGCCACATTAAAACTAATTGTTATGGCTTTTCATTTAGGGGCATTTATTTTGTGTGGTGAAAGAAATATGGACTTTTTTTTTTTGGAGTACTTAATATAATATTCCACCATGCTCTTTTTTTTTCTTTTTTTTTTTGGTTCAAAACACTCAAATTTTTTATTGTCAAGCATATCACTCTACAAAATATTTTTGATCAGTTGTGTCACTATGAACACAAGTTACCTGCTGTAGCAGTTTTGAGAGGAATAATTTATGTTTTCCTTTCTTCTTTTTTTTTTTCCTGGTTTTGAAAGTGCTTTGCGCTGTCTCTCTCTCTCTCTCTCTCTCAGTCATTAATCAGAATGATCTCCATTGATGAGTAATTAGGTGTTTTCTCTCTCTTCACCATCCTCCTCAATGCTTTCATGCTCACTCTCTTTATCATATTCTATCAGTTAGAAAATTGTTATAACCCATTTGTGTCTTTCTTTCCTTCATCACTCCCCACTTTGCCATGAACCCATCCTCACTTTGACTTGGCCCAAGTCCCATTTGCTTCAATGGGTCAATTCATGCTGGATCCTACATTCCAAATTTGCAATGAACGGGCAAGGGTTTAATATGGTCGGATGATTTGAACCCCCGAGCACCATGCTTGTTAATTCTGCAATTAGTGAAGTAATCATCACTGGCTTCATCCCACCCAGGTTGGATCCCAATTTTCAGGAACTTATCAAAAAACCCAAAAAAGTTTGAGGCTGTAGTTGGGAGGGGGGTGGAGAAGAGGCAGGGTTTGAGGAGAGAGAATATGAATCAGGAGGAACCTGAGATTCGGAAGGGGATGACAGATTGATTGAGTGGATGAGGAATAAAGGGAAGTGAGATAAAGATAAGCAAACTGAACTTGAGTTTAAGGTTTAAGGTTTGAGGAGAGAGGAATGCAGGGAGGTGGGAAGTGAGATGATGAAACTTTCTTTTTTTTTTTTTTAAAGAAATTATTTTTATTGGCTGCAAAGGTAGAAGTCAATATGTAAACCTGCTATTGCCGGCCAAGTTGTACATATAGTGGCACAATTGATCAAACATAATTTACTGGTCGCATACTTAACAGTAAAAAAAAGTGAGAGTTAATTTTGAACAAAAATAAAAACATGGTGGCATTGTATGTTAAAGAACTCATTGTTCTTCGGTAATTTTGAACTTAGAAAGTTTGCTACCCTCTTATGTTTGCAAAAAGGAACTTTGAACAATTTTACATGCATTCCAATTATTCACTGCACATTGATATCAATAATATCGTATTAAATTGTTATAAGGAGTGTTATATTATGTCATCTAAAATTTAATGTGATGCTTTTGAATTTCTCAGCTACGGCTTTATGTGATAGACAAAAAATTTAGGAAGGCCAACAAGTTTTTCAAGTTTATTTAATTTTTTTTGGATTGAAGGCCAACAAATATAAGAACGCCGGGGGCGGGGGGGAGGCTTTCAGCTGCAAAGCTCTGTATCAGGCATTAGACGAGGAAAGGAAGAAGGTAAGCAGCAAGTCAGGATGGCCGAGTGGTCTAAGGCGCCAGACTCAAGTTCTGGTCCTCTAACGAGGGCGTGGGTTCAAATCCCACTTCTGACATTTTTCTAAACCTTGTTTCTTTTGCCATGGATTTCCAATCACGCCGTCGAATCCCATGCTTCATTAAACAGTAAAATAAGCAGGACGGTTGGTTGCCTTCCTTTGTTACAAAATGTAAACAGCAACACTAAAAGTAAGAACACAAATTGTTTCAAAAAAATAAAAAAATTAAGAACACAAAGATATCAATATCTTGAAGAGCTAACCCACCCTCATTTTGGGAAAAGTTCTTTCGGCTACCCAACGACAACAGCAACAAGAAGGACCAAAAAAAGGGGATCTGAAGTTCGGGGAGAGTTTGAACCCGACGTGAATCGAACACGCAACCTTCTGATCTGGAGTCAGACGCGCTACCATTGCGCCACGGATCCCCGACGGCGTAATCCTATCTCTCTCGGCAGGTCTATTCGCTATTTGTACGCATTGTTATCCCTCCACGAACCTTGTTTGCAGCTTCCATTTGCCAGGGAGAATGACTTGGATAAATAAAATTCAATCAATTTGATTTTGTAAGCAAACTAAATTTTGGGGATCTCACGTTCTTTCAGCCAAAATGTTAGTAAAAACATCTAAAAAAAATCGGAAGAAATTTGAGATTTAAGGTCTTGACTTTATACAAAATATCCTCTTGTAAAATCTAATAAATATTGGGAAGTTGGAAATTGAGGAGATCACAAATCTAATACAAATATCTACCATTGCATCACGGATCCCCCACGGAGCAATCCTATTCTTTATTGACAATTATAGAAAAACTTTGGATGAATTAATTAATAGAAAAACTTGTTGGTAATGGTATGAAGTTTTTTACTAAAAGTTATGATTATTCAAAAGCAGAGAAATTATTAATTAAATTCAGTTGTTAACTTTAAATTATTAAATTAAGAGTTGTTAGAATAGTGTGAGTTTTATGCAAATAAGAGTAGTAAAAGTTAAAACAAAGAAATTGATAAGGCATTCAAGTGAATTCAAACATGAGATTAGAGGAGTAAATTCGTAAATTTGGGCAGATAATGAAATAGAAAAATATGATAGGAACAATAAAAAACCTAGAATTACAAATAATGGGTTACAACTATTGCGTAGACAGAACAATCTCAATATTTGCATGTCTCATTGCAAGTAAGAAGGAAAGAATAATATAGAGTAAAGTAGTTTGTTCACATTCTTGAGATTCATTCAACCTAAATTAAGTCTATACTACTTTTGATACAACGAGAGCTTACCAATCCTCACAAAATTCATATTATTTAATCAAAAAAAATTAACTTATTTATTAGGAAAGGAAAAAAGAAGAGAGAGAGAGAGGAGAGGGGAGAAGGAACATTGGGTTGCTTCATCTCCTCAAACACAAAATAAAATTTACTTTTTAAAAACTACTGCCACCCCTGATTGTCAAAAATAATCAATTATTAAAAAAAAAAACTTACCCTTCTTTTTGCTGTTATCTTTTAGTTCGATCAAAAAATCACATCTTTAAAAACATCTATTTATTTTAGCTTGTAATAAATGTTGTTTTTAGAGTGTTTAATCTTATTTATTTTTCATAAAAGTCATAAAAGTAGAATATGCATTGTAAAGTCAAAGTTGCCCCTTGAAAAATATAACTAATAGATCTAGAGTAAATTACTATATTGCCTCCATTTTACTATTACTCATAATAGTAAGTCATGTTGTAGGAAGGATATTCGATGTACAAACCTACTTAAATACCCCTCATTTAACTATTTATTGAGAGAGCAAGTGTTAAGTTAAAATGACTTAAATACCCTTAAAACTACAAAATTACCTTGAATAGGAACTTGCCTTATTCCATTTTAAGGTAGTAAGATATCTAAAATAAACAAACCTTATTTTGAATCGAGTCATGAATTGGCTCTAATAAATTGAAGTTCACTAAAAATTTGCCCTCCAAGGTTGCTTTTTTTTAAATACATTTTATTCTATCAAAATCAATTGACCTAAAATCATCTCGAGTTAACACTTATCCAATCTGACTTGAATCTACATTAAAATTTTGTGGACCAAAATGTAGCATCAAATCCAAATAAACCTAGATTAGCAAAGTGATAATTTTATTTTTTTAAAATTTTTTAACTAAAAATACAATGGCAAACTCACAAAAAGACCCCTAAAAAAATCCAGACATGTGGCTTTCTTATCTAGAAAGGTATTGTGCATGAGAGATTTAAGAGAGAGGTTAAGGCAAAGCCTATATTATATACTCGAGTGTATGTACTCCCATATGATACATAAGCAATTATATATTGTTAGTAATTAGAGCAAACTAATTGCAGATGCATTAGGACGAACAATGATAATCAAAAGTAAAATAACAATAACAAGAACAATAAAGAACACCAAGATTTATATGGAAACCCAAAACGGGAGAAAACCATGGATGACGATGAGCGAAGAATCCACTATGAGATGGGAGAGTACAAAACTAATCTTAGAGCGATGTGCTCTAGGAAGAGATTAGAAAGCGATTACAAATCACTCAGAACACTCTCTCCTAAAAACAGGAATAGCAGAACTTAAGCTCTTATGGATGCTTATATTTATGTGTTATTGGGATGATTATTAGAGCCTAGACTAGGCCCTTTATATAGGGTTTAGATCTATAAAGATGCAAAAAACCCTAGGAGCAACCCTAGCCGCCAAGACGATAAAACCCTAGCCACCCCGGTTCGTAGCTCAAACTCCTTGAAGCCCATGGTGGATTTGCGAAGCTGATTTTGGACAATTAAACATCCCAAAAATCTCCACCTTAGACCAAAATCACCAACACCCATAGAGAACACCATCAAATGACCTCGAAGGTTAATCAAAGGAACTGAATACCAACTAAGTCCATGCAATGCTGGAACTTAGCAATAGGAAGAGACTTGGTGAGGATATCTGTAGGATTCTCCGAGGTATGAACTTTCTTCACCGTAATGCCTCCTGCAGCAATAGTATCTCTGATGAAGTGGTACTTGATACTGATATGCTTGGTCTTTGAATGGTAGGCATCGTTTTTGGGGAGATGAATAGCACTCTGGCTATTCGAAAATATAGTAGTGACACCTTGTGAAACTCCAAACTCAGTAATAAGGCCTCTCAACCATGTAACTTCTTTGAAACCCTTAGTTGCAGTGATATATTTAGTCTCAGTAATGGATAAAGCTGCAATAGACTATAGTAATGCCTTCCACGAGAATTGCACCCATACAGAGGGTGGAAATATAGCTAGAAATAGAGCGCCTACGATCAAGATCCCCACCGTAATTAGAATCAACGAAACTTGCAACATCATAGGTTGCAGTCTTGGATTTGTCAAACACCAAACATCTGTCAAGAGAACCCTTCACATAGCGAAGGATCCACTTTACAGCCTCCCAATGATCTTTACCAGGATTGTGCATATAGCGGCTCACCATGCTAACCGCATAGGCTAAGTCAGGTCTAGTGCAGACCATAGCGTACATGAGACTTCCAACTGCACTAGAATAGGGAATGTGTGACATTCTCTCCATCTCCTCTCCAGACTTAGGATAGGACTCGACTGAAAGCTTGAAATGTGCAGCCAGAGGATTGGATACTGATTTACAGTATCCATATTAAACCTATCAAGGACTTTATTAAGGTACTTCCTTTGAGATAGGTACAGTTTGTTGGCCTTTTGATCCCTGTGAATCTCCATGCTGAGTATCTTCTTGGTTGCGCCTAGATCCTTCATCTCGAACTCATCACTAAGTTGAGATTTCAACTTGTCGATCAAGGACTTATCCTTGGAATCAATGAGCATATCGTCAACATACAACAACATATAAATGAAGGAACCACCAGATTGTTGAAAATATACACAATTATCATAGTGACATCGTGTATAGCCTTGCCCTATCATGAATCCATCAAATCGTTTGTACCACTGTCTGGGGGCTTGCTTAAGTTCGTACAAGGACTTCTTCAATCGACACACACTGTGTTCCTTTCCAGGAACAACAAATCCTTTAGGGTGCCTCATATAAATCTCCTCCTCCAACTCACCATGAAGGAATGCAGTTTTGACATCAAGTTGCTCCAACTCTACGCCAAATAGAGCAACAAAAGCAAGTAGCACTCTAATGGAGGTATGACGTTCTACAGGAGAAAAGACTTCATTAAAGTCAATACCTTCCTTATGGTTGCAGCCTCAAACAACCAGTCATGCTTTCCACCTTGCATCTTCAACGTCGAAAATGCCCTTCGTTTCACTTGTAGATCCACTTGGTCGTTAGAGCACAACGACCTTTTGGCAAATCACATAATTCCCAAGTCTCATTCTTGTACAAACTCTCTATTTCTTCTTGCATAGCCATAAGCCAGTTTAAGGAGTTGGGACAGGAAATGGCTTCAGAATACGAACAAGGTTCAACGCCTTCAGGCATCTCCTGTGCAATGGTCAATGCATATGCAATCAGTTCATTCTCATCATCAGCTGAGTAACGTGCAGGCTTCCTGATGGTTCTTCGTGGTCCATCATGAGCAGGAGAGTAAGTACCTGTGGCCTGCGGTTCTGGCCTTGGAATATTGGGATTTACTTCCTCAGATTGGACCTTACTACTAGAATGAGGTAATGTGTCTCCATCTTGAGGGACGTCTGCAGGAATCTCAAACTCCACCTTCTCACTAACATCTTCCTGATTACCTGTAGAAGCAGACACTTCCCTAGGATAATTATTAGAGTCTAGGCTAGGCCCTTTATATAGGGTTTAGAGCTATAAGGATGCAAAAAACCCTAGGAGCAACCCTAGCCGCCAAGATGATGAAACCCTAGCCACCACGATCTATAGCCCAAACTCCTTGAAACCCATGATGGATATGCGAAGCTGATTTTGGCAAATTAAACCCAACATATATTAAAATATAAAATATATGACAAGTACACCCCAAAATATATATAAAATAGACCTGAGAGCACGTGCTCTCGAGTGTGTATAATAATTTGCTAGGTTAAGAAGAGCAAATGTTTAATGAAAGCAAAGCAAGTGCCACCTAGTGGGTTAGCAGATAAGATTGCCACCACCAAAACTAACACACAGAAAACGTTTTTAAAAAAAAAGAAAAACTAAAGATGCACGTGATCAACCAATAGGCTAGCTAGTAGATAGGTGGAGAAGTTTCGTAACCTATTTCCCGCACCTCTCTCTTTTATTTTAGAGGAAATGATTGAAATGAAATTAAACGTTGTGAATATATAGCTGTTATTTTATGACACAAAGAAAATGAACTGAATTTTCTGTAATTAGATAGTAGAATAAAATTTTAAAGTTTTAATGCAATGACTAAGAATATTTTGGCAAATTCTTGGCTCACTATTACTAATAAACAAATTATTACACAACCAATAATAAAGTTACTTATACGGTTGTATCAAAACATTGACCATTAAATGAATAAACTATACAATTAATGATTTAGTCACCTTCAGCATGCAACACTTGGCACTACTGTCAACGGCTGAATCGCAAGGGAAAAAGGAGGAGGAGAGAGAAAGGGGGTGAGGTGGAGGGAGTTCTTCATTGGTTACCTCGTGGCATATGGGAAAGTTCGCGGGATGAGTCTGCTCGCAGGAGCCTTTTTCTTGCTTTTTTACTTTTTAATATTTTTAATTAATTTTTTTTAATTCTAAAAATAAAGTTGTGTGTTATATAATGAGTTCATAAGTATTATTTTATTTGATGAGTTAAAATTGTAAGCATTACAGTATAAGAGGGAAAACTTAAAAGGTGAAAAATTGACTCCTTGAATGATGTGGAAGGAATCAACCTCTATTAATGAACCAAAACATGACTTACAATTAAAATGGGGAAATTTACCATGGGGTATTCTTTCAAATAACACTTATCGTTTCAGAAGTTTCTTACCCAATGGTGTTGAATTTGGTGGAACATCTTTTGAGGCAGTCATTTCATGTCCACTGTGAATGACCCTCATACCCTTACTAAAGTCTCTGTATTTGGGGTGAAAACTGAGCTGAAAATGAGCAGATTGCGAAGGCCAGAAATACGGAGAGGGCTAAGGGAGGGATGAGGGTTATGACCGAAGAATTTGGTAGCAGCAAAGTGGGAAGACGGCAAGCACTGTGCGTAGGTTGTGGGTGCGTAGCTGTGGAGCACTTATATGCAGTGTAAACAGGTCAGTTAAATTGCTGTCATTTATATGTGTGAATGTAATTTGTGAACTAGGGAATCTGGAGATTGGGGGGGGGGGGGTTATGTGCTATTGGGGTAAGATTAGGGTGTGGGTATTGACATTGGAGGTGTAGGGTTCGTGTTGGTGTGGCTGGTTTGGGCTTTGATTGAGTTGATGTGTTTAACTGTGGGGGTGGTATGGTTAGGTTCTGTGATGCAGTTTGGTCAAGAGGTTGTTTGATACACATACGATGATTTGTATTGGTTAAACCGGAGGTATGTTGTAAGTAACCCGGGTTATCCATTGCAAGAGTTGTGCATGTAGGTCTTGTTTGGGGTTTTGCTATGCACTAGTGTTCAATGCTTGTAATTGCTATGGAGATCTAGTGGTGTAGGTAGTGAATGATGAAAATTACTCACCACTTGGCAGTGAAGCGTAATGCATAACCCAGGATCACGTAATGGTTAACCCAGACATTTGTGTAATAATCCAGGTTAATGGTTAGGGGGTGGGTTGTGAATATATTCTGCAGTGGGGTACCCGTATATGCGTCGTGAATGACCCGACATAATAGCTGTTAACCCGTAAATATGTTTTGAATAACTTGGCTGACCGATGGAGTTGAATGTAGGTAGTGTAATAATCCGGGTTAAAGGTTCGAGGAGTTGTGGTTGTCAATATAGTATGCTGTGGGGTGCCGGTATAAGCGTAGGAAATGACCTGCCGGAATTGCTGTTAACCCGAAAAATTTGTATGAAGTAACCCGGGTGACCGATAAAGGAGCTATGGTTGTAAATGTTATTGGTTTGACCCGGCGGTGATGGGTAAAAATCAGGTGTAACTGATAGAGGTATATGTTACATACGCAATGACTAACCCGTAAATAAGTAGTGGAAAACCCTGGATGTACTTATTGGTAACCTGCATATATGTTAGTAATAACCCGGGATATTCGGGGGAGGAGTTGTGGTTGTGAATGTAGTATGGGTTTTTGCTATGTAATAGATATGTAAAATGGTCTGGTCCACTGTGGACAAGTACAATGTAGGTTGTCGGTCGTTGTATTAATATCTTAATTTATAGTCAGTAACCGATGTGTTTTAAGTAGCCCACAGGTAGTGTGCTGTTAGTGTCAATGTGTAGTCAGTGTTGCACGTAACGGATGTGTTTCTTATAACCGAGGTTTGTGCTATTTGAGAAGGTGTGAAGATGGGGGTTGTGTGGTGGGTGGAGTTGGTGTTAACAAACATGTGTGCATTTGCAGGTGATTGTTAGTGTAGAGCGTCATGAATGGACGAAATGCGGCTGTTGGAGGGGGTGGTGGTAGGGAGATGACTGTGTATGTATGTTGGGAAGGTTTTGTAGAGGAAGGTGGGGGGGAAGTTATGTTACAACGGGGGAAGGAAAGATTGCGTGTGGGTGAAGGAGAACATGGGTGTGCTTGATGTGTTGCGATTAGTGGAGGAGGTAATGGGGGGGGGGGGGGGTTTAAGGGGTCGGTTGATGTGGTACAGTATGAAGTGTAATCGAATGAAGCTGTTGCCATTGGGACGGGATGCTGACGTGGGGAAGTTGATGAAGGGCAATGATGAGTATGCGTACGTATATGTGGCAGGGAGTAAAGGTCCGTGCGTGGGAGGATTACAGGGGAAAGAAGCATACAAAGGGCAGGGGAGGGGTGGGTGTACTAAAGGTAGAAAGGATGGAGAAAGTGTTGGTGCTGTAGATGGTGGAGTTCGTGCTGAGGGTGGGGGAGTGGGTAGTGAGCAGGTGCCAAGGTAAGAAGCGTAAGTGTAGATGAGGACGCATGTGCTAATGTGTTTGTTACTGTGCAGGAGTGCCGCAGATGATAACACAGAAGAAGGTGAGGAAGCTGACGATCCTGTGGTGGTGAAGGAACGTACGAATGCGATCAGGAGTACTGTATCATTTCATATATCTGATGATGAATGTGGTAATTCAAGCTCCGGGTCTGATAAGGACGAAGCTGGTGATGTTGTCGTGTGGCCTACATCAGGGGTGCAAGCAGAGGTGTATCGAAAGAGAATGCTGATATGGAAGAATGAAATCAAAGGGAAGGGGCAGTTGTTTGCCTCTGCTGCTGAGGCGAAGATAAGTATTTGGAAATATGCCATAGCGAACAGATTTGAATATAAGTACGTCAGAAATTGTCGGCAACGCATTGTTGTGAAATGCATTGCGGAAGGATGTGGGTTTTACATCTGTGTGAGGGGCCACCTAAAAAGGAGTGGGTTGTGCGTGAAAGAGTTTGTTGCAGGACACGTGCATAGTTAGGGGGCGGAGTGCGAAATGGGGAAGTGGGGTAGAAGACGAATGAGAGCGAATATGCTTGGGAGTCTCATTGAAGGTAAGGTTCGACTAAGTGATGGTTACACACCCCCGGAGATATTGAAGGGCTTGCAGTTGGAGATGGGGATGAAGGTGTCATATATGCAGTGTTGGAGGGCGCATGAGTATGTGCGAGTGCCAGCGAATGGAAGACCCGAGGACCATTACAAGTTGCTGCCTTGGATGTGTGCAGCTATTGTGAGGGCTAATCCAAATTCAAGAGCGTTCTGTGAGGTGGAAGGATCCAGATTTAGGCGTTTGTTTATAGCATATGGTGCATCACTGAATGGGTTGATCCTTGGGTGTAGAAAGATATTGTTCGTCAATGGAGCTCATTTGAATGGGCCGTACGAGGGGACTCTATTGTCAGCAGTTGCACTTGATGCGGACGACCACTTGTTCGATGTTGCGTATGCAATTGTCGCAGCAGATAACAACGATGAGTGGTTGTGGTTTTTGACTGTCCTACGTGAGTGTTTGGGCGGACTACAGCCTGTGATAATGGGCGATAGGAACCCGACATTATTGTTTTTCGTGCTGAGGGTGTTTGGAATTGAGAACCATACTTACTAAGTCCGGCACATGCGTGAGAATTTCCTTACGTACGCTGCGAAGGTAGGGATCCGCCGGCAGGCATCGAAGGACTTGTTGAAGGAGGTGTTCAACAGGGTTGCGTATGCCCCTATGGGAGTTAAGTATGGCCTGGCAATGGACGAGTTGCAGAAATTCAAGTCGGACTTGGCTACATGGGTTAAGTGTAATGACCCTGAACGTTGGGCTCAGTCTAAATTCAGCAAAGAGATGTGGGGCAGGTTGAACAACAATGCTGTTGAAAGTTGGAACAAGTGGATGCGTTCGTTGAGGCGGATGCCCATCCTGTGGCTCGTGAGTGGACATCTACAAAAGCTTGGTCTGAAAGTTGACAAGCGGAAGACGGAGTTGCAGAAGTGGAAGAATGGTGTAGGTGGGAGGATTGAGATGAAGCTGCGGAAGACACTGGCCAACATTGGTTGTGTTGCAGATGTCAAGCTATTTAACACAACCCTTGGTGAGTATGGTGTGTCGCTGACAAACAATCGAAGCTTAGCTATGAACCTTGCCCGAAGGACGTGTAGTTGCAAGTGGTGGCAGTTGCAGGGGTTGCCCTGTGCATATGCAATGGCAGTAATCCACAAGCAAAAGTTGTGGGTGTATGACTATGTAAGTGACTGTTACAATGGGGCAACTCAGGGGACGATATACATGAACAGCATACATCCAATGGAGACGCATGATTCGGCAACCGTGGATAATGCCACAGGTTTGGTTGGTGGGGAAGCACTTGATGACGGGTATAACCGAAGAATCCTGCCGCCAATTAACCCCCGCCCGTAAGGCAGGCCACGACAGAGGCGAATTGAATCTCATACGCAAGGCATTCAAATGAGGAGGTGCTCTAAATGCAGGGAGGGTGGTCACTACTGGAGCATGTGTAGGAATCCACGCACTGATTTCAATGCAGATGACCGAGGTTTGCTTGTCGCGGTGGAGGATTTATTTGACAGACACAATGTACAATGCGACATGAATGTCCCAGTTACAAATGGTACGTATCAGTCTTGGTTCCCAACCAATTTGTAATGCCTGCGGTGTTGCAGCAACTGCATGATGTGCACTTTGATTTTGATGTTGTGTCAGCCGCCGCATTTATTAACTACTTTCCCGGGATAGTTGTCAGTCCGGTGTGGGTTATGTATATAATGGGATATGCGTTTGGGAAGACTTGGATATGTACGGTGGAGGAGACGACATTAGTAAAATCATACGTGCAAGTGGGTAGTAATTGTCGTACTAGCTCATAATAAAATATTTGAGGACATGGGAGTTCCATGTTTAACAATTCAATGTGGTTGTTGCCACCATAAATGAACTGAGGTTTGTCTTAACTTTTGACAATGACCCTATCAAATGGACATTAACACCCAAATCCACCAAGGAGGATGTCATAATGAGAAGTGACTGCAGGGTACAATCATGGATGTAAAGTGATAATATTAGTGAGTTATATAAGACAGGCATTACATAAGACAGTAGTGCACTCCATTTGCATGTAAGGGTATCAAGTTGTGAGGTGGTGCTGTAAAGAGTAGATCATCTCCAATAGTGTCCACCCAAGCAGTAACCCTGGGTTCAACGAGTGAGAGCTCAGAAGCAGACTCCAGTTGCGGCTGCTACGCAATGGAGAACTACACCTACAATTGCGGGCTGGAGGCCGACATATTCGAAGGTGACGGACAATATCGCCGAAGGTATGCCCGGTGTCCGAAAAGGGTAGGTCCACTTGCACTGTTCACATACAGTTGTCTCCCCTTAAAAGGAGGTTAAGTTTGTGATGGCTAACGGGTGCCGAATGTGGTCGTAGGATGAAGTCGCCTGCTACTTCTTTCATTTGATAGACGCAGACTTCCCTGAACGGGCAAAGGAGGTGATAGACGATCTTGTACGTGAGCAGACCGTACAAAGGGATTGGCTTCTGGATGACCGCAATGCCGAACTGTTGACTCGTGATGAGGACATGCGTATGGAGGCGGAACGGAGGGTTGAAGTGGACACCCTGAAGAAGTTGCTTGGTTTAGCTGTTGCAGTCATTGCCATTATGCTTGCCATCGAGATGCGTTGGGTGTCTGCATAAGAGGTTCATGACGAGCTTAATTATGTTTGGTTATTTTTGGCTGTTGTGCAACATCTGCTTGGAAGGGTTAAGGTAAGTGGACATGAGTGTCTGAACTGATGTTGTAAGTGTAGGACGTTTGTGACGACAGGCGTGTTGTACGTCCCTTTTTTTTTAGGGTGGAGTCAAATGTATGTAAGTATAATTGGAAGACAGGTATCCCCTTACTACGATGAGGCACTTCTTTTGTATTGCACCATGTCCACCGTGTCACAAACATTTCTGGGACTTTTGGTTAATGGTTGGTGTATTGTGTAATATTGAACTATGTTATGAGCGTAAGTGGTCGAACCTATTACCTGCTTTGATGGGATAGTGTTGTTATATTATGTTTCGCGTATACTTTGAGGGGTCAGTGTTGTGAGTGTATGTTATTTTATGTTTGGTTGTTGTTATCAGCAAAAATGCGAAGTCGATGTGAGTAGATTGTGAGGAACGCAGTGAGCACGTAATTTGCTTCCAAACTTGTGGACTTGTACAGAGGTTGACTGCTGCCAATATGCCAAAGTAAGAGATTTGAGTGTAACGTGTTCACTTATAACAAAGGACAACAAATGATGCTTGCTGTAGAGGGAACCCACGTGTGTGAGGTCCCCACCTCATAATTGAAGGGGATGTGGGAAAGACGGAAAGCAAACAGCATCAGGCCCCACTAGAAATCATCATGGTGGGTTGGCGGGGAACCCAACCTAAAATTTTGGAGGGAAAACTCCCGCCACATATAACCTCTCTAATCACATATATAAGTCTCGATCATCCACATTTAATGCCTAGTTCTCCCCCCCCCTAATTAAATGAAACATCATTCACTTCTCCATAGTTGCAGAATCGACATTGAACATAGGTTAAAGGCACGTGTAACCCACACTTCAGTCAAAGCTTTGCTGCTAACCTACTCCCACCCACTGATGTCGAGGCCTTATAAAAAGGACACGGACGTGATGATCCTGTGCGACTGCGGTCAGCCTGCGGACATAATCCCAGCTCAGGGGGAGAGATACCGAAGGCACATAGTTTGCAGTAAGGTCCGTTAATGCATCCCGCCTATTTCTACACATTTATTCTTATGACGTGGTTGCATCACTAACTTGGGTTATTCATATGTGGGTTGGTTATATCATGTAGAGGCAGTGCAAGCACTTTCAGTAGGTCGATGACCGTATGACCAAGGTGGAGAAGATATCTGTTACGAGCCTCCAAACACAAAATCGGGCGTTGTGGGCTGATGTGTTGACTGCAACAGCCACTCTCCGCCGATACATGGAAGCACATGTGGGGGTCAATGTAGCTGTGCAGGATGCCATCAAATGCCAACTTGTCGCCATGTCTGTCTGCGTCACAGCTTACCTCGCGTACTTGATGATATCTACTGCTGCCCTCATGTAATGGCAGTTAGTGTTTTCGGGATTGGCTTTTTTTGGGTCCTTAGTATGGATAGGGGAAGTAGTAGAGGAAGATGATGCCCTAGTTGTTTGTGCTGCTCCTCTGTAGACGTTTGCGTCACATACTGGAAGTATATGGCCACCAATGACGTGAATACTTGCAGTATGTGACAAGTAATGTTGTCAACAACTTCACCTCCTTTCTGTACGTCTACCTTGTACAATGCTCTGCTACTTTGTGTACGTATTAACGAAATCACCTATATGTGGCAGTTCTGTACGGTTCCATATACCCATCCCCATATTTTATTTTCGCCAACCGGGGATGTCTACAACAGCATTTCAGCGTTGCTTCACCTGGTTGGGCACTTTCCTTGTGTTCATGCACCTAACCCCCCAGTAAGGGTACATTATCCCGGGATTGAATTACCCAAACAATGGGTTATCGGCATCCTGTGACTCCCACATTGCGGAGGAAAATGTGGAACATGAATTTCAGTGTTTAGAGAAACCTGCTTCGGTACCGTCCTGTTCATGCACCCAACCCCCCAGTAGGGGGGGAAACCATCCTGTCTCACCGATATGCACAATTTACTGGACACCTCTATCAATATCCCAACGATCCTAGGTGGCTATCCCGAGTTGTACACATGTGTGACTGGCGTTCATCAACCTACTCTGCTACTGCCAATGCACCCAACCCCCCAGTAGGGGGGAAACCATCCCGCGCTCACCGATTTGCACAATTTGCTGGACACCCCTATCAATATCCCAACGATCCTATGTGGCTATCCCAGGTTGTACACGAGTGGCAGGCGTTGATCAACTTACCCTGCTACTGCAAATGCACCTAACCCCACATTAGGGGTGTGCAAAAAAATTGAAAACCAAAAACCGAACCGAAAAACTGAGAAAACCGAACCGAAAAACCGGTTAACCGAACAAAATTTGTCAAAAAAGTCGATTCAGTTAACCAAACCGAATTTTTTTCTCGGTTTTCGGTTTGGTTACGATTCGAATTATTTGAAAATTCGGTTAACCGAACCGAGAATACTTTTATTTTTAAAAAAAATTATACATAAAAAATAAAAGATTTCGGTAAGAAAGTGCACTTTTTTATTATTTATAAATGGTAACCAAAGTTTCATTTTTATAAAAAGAATTTAAACATAAAAGAATGACAAATTTATGTAAGAAATTATAAGTTTTTCATTATTTGTAAACGGTTAACCGGTAACTGAACTGAAAAATCGGTTAACCGAAATTTTCGGTTTGGTTACGGTTCGGAATTTTTCCGAACCGAAAAACCGGTTAACCGATTTGTCGGTTAACTGAAACTCCGGTTAACCGGTTCTGCACACCCTTATCCCCCAGTAGGGGGCGAACATATCAGTTTGGAATCACCGAAGTCCAAAATGTCCTTTGCTCACAGTACAAGTACACAGTGTATGCAGCGTTCAATGTGACAAACCCAAGTCCTCCACACAGCAAAAAAAAACAAACAAAAACAATCGATACAAGGATGTGCACTTCTTACGTGCAAAACAACATCACCAAGACGGGGAAAGTAACTACACAAAAGTTAAGAGTCCCGAATGACAGGGACAGATAACACACCGACCACAGCAACCTCAACTCCTACAGCTGCGAAGCACTACGATGGTGCGAAACCTGCAGGTGACAGGCACGACAGACAGAGGCATGTAACCATCTTTGTAGAGGAGGACAACAAAGGACAAAGTGTGTCACATACCTTTGAGATGCTGAGGGAAATGAGCAACTCTGCCCTGGATGAAGCTCAACAAGCACTTGTCCCTATATAGTGGTATGCAATCCTGGTCGAAGTGGAAACCATCTGCTTTAAGGGACAATAACTCCGTGAAAGCCATCACAAACACACCACAATCATGTCCACTGACAAACAATAACCACACAAACGCAGTTCAGTAACCCGAGTTTTTCAGTATCATGCAAAAACTGTGTCCCATGGACGTATACAACGCTTACTTCAGTTGTTCCAGGTAGGGAGGGTTGCACAACTCCCACTGTGCGACATCAGCGTAAGTGGCGGAGCGTAGAGACGCAAGTATGAACGCAATCCTCTGCAACAACGCCAACGTTGACAACATCAGTCACTGTGGACATGACCCGGACCAGGGCGAATCAAAACCGAAGACAACATTCATATCTGAGGTGGCCGAGTCCCACCCACAATAGAGTACTAGCAACTCACCGCGCTGTCAATCAGAGCCTACTTGTTCTTGTCCATTGCGTTGGGTAAGGAATCGTACACAACGAAGCAACGATCCCGCAAATCGACCACCAGTAGAAACCAATGCCCCTCAGTTGTTTCAAGTAATGGCATGAACACCTACACACATCAACATCAGGGGTAATGTGAAGCAGTAGTATCAAAATGTGCTGCCATATAGAGTACAAGTTCATGACATACGTAGCGAACATCCGCATGTGGAGGTCGCTTGAAGGTATTCCATATCATTGGCGCGATATGCGCCTTGTTGTGCAAGGTGACCCACAAACAGAAGACACATGTTAGGGCACATTTGCACGCAACCGGTGTCCCGCACACTGAAGCGAAGGTGAAACATACATTCGTGTGGTGCTTCAAGAAAATGGACATCCAACACAATTTAGGGTACGTGTGCTGCCGCCTATGAAGGAGCTCCGCAAACATGTCCATCGCGAGGTTACCGATGCAATACCTTCCGGACCTGTCCCCTGCTCCGGCATTTGGGAACACGTTGATGACGCCCCGCAACCAACTCGCAGGCACCAGTTTCGGCAAGCACACCTTAACGTCCACCTCCCTGTTGCAAAATGTGAACGCATGAACGACCACTTATCATACAATGCGGAGGGACCTAACATAGATGGGGTGAAGACAGGCGTACCATACTTTGCTGTTAGACCGCAAGCCCTTATACCTACCCTGAACTGTGTTGAGGAGCTCCTTCTCAGTTGCTGACAACGGCGCAGTAATGTAGGCTGCCAAAACCTGATCACCACATACACAGCATAGTCAATGAAATGTATCAAAAATGAATATCTTGGGAAATTCACCATTTGTACGTACCTGCTTGGTTAACGTAATGGTGTTCAAGTCCTCCACATCTGCCCCCCCACTGTGACCCTTCCACAGCAATCGGTGGCACATTCAGAATCTCTGTCGCAACCTCCCCCTCAGAGGGCTGATTGCCACCAGACGCCTTTTCCGCTCCCATGCCCTCATCAGTGAGGTCCTTCTGCTTCTTGCAGCCTCCATGGTGCCGCGTCAGGTTGGTTTATGGAGTTCCATGAACTTCAGCCGGTTTCCGGCACCGAGGTCTTCTTTTCATACGGGTGACAATGTTGGAACTGTCCCCAGCACCCTCCCCCTCGCAGGGCACACCCTCCACGTCAGGGTTGCTGCCGCTGTTGTGTGAACGTCGCCTGTTGGGCTGGCCACACTCTCCCCCGACTGCCCCAATGGGGGGTCCGCATATGCCTCATCAACAGCAGCGTCCTCCACAACCACATCAGCCGTCTCAGGTGCCATTGCGCGGTCGTGGTCAACGAACGACACAACCCCCTCAACCGCGACATCCTCACCCACGCCTGCCGTGGCAGCGGCAGTTCCCAGCTCCACATTTCCCACTCCAGATGTCGGTCCCACGGGCACACCCTCACCTCCATATGTATGGCTTCCCGCATCCTCGCCACCACAACCACTAACCCCACCCTCAGGGTTCCCGGCATCACCACCTGGGTCAGCATCGGGCACTGCACCAGAATCGTCATGTACTGGGGCAACCTCGTGGTGTTCCCCATCAGCCCCATCTCTACCCGCCGTCCCTTCTCTGCATCGCATGCCCCGCGAACAGGACGTTGTATGGCCCACATCTTCCACTGCAGGCTATGGTCCAACATCGACAGCGCCAATACTGTCTCCTGTTGTCACTGGGGCATCCGGTGCACCACCATCCCCCTCCCTGCTGCCATGCTCAACTGCTTCGCCTAAGTCAATCCCGGGCCGTCCCAAACACTCAATTTCTGTCTCTGTTTGTATAGCTTCCCCAACATCACGTCCTGGTTGCTCACGTCCTTCTTCCTGCATAGCAGGTGCCTTGGACAACTTCAACCTCGCCGCCAACTCATGCGCACTGCTCATCCAAAATTGCAGCATTCTCTCCGTTTGTTGGAGCTTCTCTCGCTCCTCATAGGCCTCCTGCCTTGCCTGGTGAAATCGCTCCTCATATGAGAGCACCCCCTACACAAGTCACCAAATATTAGTCACAACTAGTCCACCCGTGTTTGCACCCATAGACAACAACACTGACGTGCAGCGCCGGAGTTGTACTTCTGCACAATCCTAAGTACAACATTTGACACTAACCTCAGCATCAAGGATGTAGTACCCATACTCAGGGGACTTCATGAAGTCCCTAATCATGCGCACCCCCATCTCCTCAGGCTGAGGATGCAAGATAGGGATGATCTATGCACAACCATAAACTGAAATTAGTACGGGAACAAGTCCACAAAACCGGCTAACACAGACATACACATTAAATGACTACGCAGATTTGTCATACCTCGGACTCTGCGATTCCTGCCACCAGCTTGAACGCATCGTACCTTCCCCCATGATCAACACTATCCTAACTGGCTAGGTGAGGGAACATGCCTTTGTCGTACTTCGCAAACCGTGTGGTGTGCTCGTAGAACCACACCTGCAACACCAACAAACAAGCATATCATAGTCCATCTAAAATGACAATTAACTTTCACGTGTTTAAAAAAAAAAAAACTTCTCACAGGGCACCTGAAGAAGGAGGAGAAACCATTCATTTGTACATCGGACACATGCCCTTGCAACTTCCGTTGCATTTCCTCCACCGCTTCTACAAGCACGCGTCACATGGCTTCCACCCAAGCATATTTGCCCAGTCTGCGAACGTCCCGCATATATGTCTGCATAGACCATGTAGCTCCATATGGGGTTCTTGGGAACATCAACCCACTCATCACCATCCACGCGTACAGATTGAGCCACAACTCCACCTTCTTCGGTTCATTGTTCGCATCCAACAACTTCTTCATAACCTTAATGTAGTTCTTTTTCCTCCCCTTCTCCCTTTTCAGTTTGTCACTCTTCTCAGTGACGTACTGTGCCACGCGCTGCCGTACCATCCTGGCTATGTCAGTTGTTGAGAAATCCCCCTCAGCAAACTCCACTTTTTTCCCCGTCACTGGCAAACTTGTGAAAAAGGGGACGTCATACACTGAGAAGGGAACCGGCCTCCCTGCTAGCCTGAATGCCTTTCTCCGCAGTACCCATGCCTTAACAAGTGCAGTTGTGAGGTCCCTCTGCATGGGAAACGGTTGGTACTCTAGTACTGGCTTCAATATAGTTATCTCAATTGCTTCCCTATGGTATGGTTGGACGGTCTTGTTGAATTTACAAATCTTGTCCAACGTGCACCTTCCCCTCACACTCACTGGAACAACACCCCTCCCATCCTTATCAAATGCAAACCCGTCACCAGCAGCCTTACGCCTCCACCTTCTACCTTCCATGCTGGGTTCCCTCTTTCTCTTCCGACTTCTCCCCTGGATGCTGCCTTCGGGATTGTCAGCATCATCATCTCCCACTTCATCACCCTCACTACCAGACGCTTCTACTTCTCCACTACTCTCCTCCACCAATGACACACTATCCTCCGTACTGCCCCCCGCCTCAAAAGGCACAAACTCACTCCCAGAGGACATTTGTAAATCCTCATCCATTATAGACCCTTTCATACATTGCTCCGTACATGACGAACCAGCCCCGTCGGCACAGATGACCTGGCTAGTCGTTTTCCAGTAGCTCTTGACTTCATACTGCACCTGCACGATTCCATCATCATATGTCATTCCCGCATCCTTCAAATAACACAATACACACCTTGCTTTGCGTACATACAAATTCTCTTCCACACCTACTGACTATCTCACAAACCATATTACTATTACTAGTCAGCAAATACAACCTGAGTTATACAATTACAACTTCAGGGTTAGTCACATACAACATTATATTTCCCCCTCATCGCTACAGCCATTTTTGGGATATATATACATATATATATGTATATGTACACACACACATAGACACACACACACACACACACACACACACACACACACACACACACACACACATATATATATATATATATATATATTTATATATATATATATATATACATATACATACATATATATATACACATATACATATATATATACATACATACATACATACATACATACATACATACATACATACAT
>JACYFF010031958.1:95663757-95691027 GCA_017589665.1 Selenicereus undatus
ATGTTGGGGGGGGGGGGGGAAGTGAGCTATGAGGTATCAAGGAGGAACAAATTAAAAGGTGAGAAAAAGAGGTACCATAATTTCTAATATATACACCAGGTGAGTTTAAGTATAAAAGTGGAGTTTTAATTATATTCTCAAGGGTACCAAATTTGGTGGATACAAGTTTTTCTAGAGAAATTGTGGTTTTTCTAGAGGTCCCTTGTGGACCTAGAATAAGTTTATGTTGAACTTGATTTAGCAATTGTGTAAGGGTTCTTGTCTTACGATACAATTTCATTAGACCCATACCATGTAAAGAAGGCCCGGTGAGTAGGCTAATTTAAACAGTTCAAAAACATATTTCTAACATATCCGAGCTCATCCCTTAAATGATAATTGCAAGATCCGTCACATGTGATGGAGGGTTTTTTTGGGGGGGGGGGGGGAGATGGATCAGTGGAAATAACGTGGTTTTGAAAATTCGACCGAAAAATTGCTTTGTATATTTGAAATTGTTTTTCAATGGGTATGTACTCCTATAAATCATGAAGCATACACATATTAAAAATATGATAAATATCCATGAAAAAAAAATTATCATATGACTTACGAAAACAGATAGTTTCATAAATATAACATAGGGTGCCAACCCCCGGGCGCTATTATATAATTTATATTTTATTATTATAAATAGGAACTAAACTGAGATGTAGGGTACACAAACATGATTAATCACAGTTTTTGTTGCGGCAAGGCAAACACAGTTGATCGTGTTTTTAATCCATGTTGATGGAGCTTGGAAACCAGTAAACTATATGGCAGGACTAGGAATCATTCAATATGATCTACAAGGACTGCCCTCTAAATTCAGTGGGTCGATCTTATGTCAATATCCACTAGTAGCTGAAGCAATTGCTATCACACGAAGGTTACGAGAAGACTATTGCTATCACACATTAATTTAATGCATTGCCACTCTGACCCAAAAAAACAAAAACTAAATGAAGTAAAAGATTTTACAAGAATAAACAGCCAAAAAAGAAAAAGGTTTTGCAAGAATAACTAGCCCAAAAAAAAAAAGAAAAAGGTTTTGCAAGAATAATCCAGAAAAATATCTGCAGATTGCTACAAAAACCAATCATGTATAATTATATATGAATGATGATGTATATCTTGCTGTAAACAATTTTTAAATGTCTTACCTTGACTAAAGTTAACACATTTAATGATTAAAAACTCACCAAATTTGTAACAATCATAATTAATTATAAATGGTAGAGTTATAGTATTTATCGACTATGCCAACGATTGTAAAATGACACTCTAATCAAATTAATCCTATCTGAAAGAACTATCATACAACAAACTTTCTAATTTTGAAATAATATGAATAAAAATAATATTTTTCATAATTTATAAATTGTAACAATCTTTCACTGGTAATTACATTATTTTTAAAAATTTTAATATATAATAATATAACTTTTTTTTATGATAATAATATAACTTTAAAGTTCAAGACAATTAAGGAGCTGTTTGGAAAAATAAAATGAAATGGAACTTGAACCCTTAGGTATCAAGTTCTACTCTTTTGTGTTTGGTGAGCACTTCAAGGGGATGGAACTTGATACCTAGAGGTATCAAGTTTTCCCCAATCTTAAGGAACTTCAACACTCCCATTTGTAAGGGGGTTCAAGTCCCCAACCCTCTGAAATCAACATCATCAGCGTCATCATCGTCATCATCATTATTAATTATTTTTATTAATAATTATTATTAATATTAATAATAATTATTATTAACATTAATGATATAATTATTAATAACATTAACAATAAGTGTTATTGTAATTATTATTTACTATTATTAATATTAATAATTATTATAAATACTAATAATAATTATTATTACTAATATTAATTAATAATTATAATTATAATTATAATTACTAATCATTATTGATAATATTAATCATTATTATTATGATTAATAACAACAACAACTATGATTATAATTATTAATTATGACTACTAATATTAATTAATAATTATAATTATGATTAATAATAATTATTTTTATTATTAATTATTATTAATATTTATAATTAATAATAATTATTAATAATAATTAATAATTATAATTATAATTATAATTTTTAATTATTGTTAGTAATAATAATTAATATTATTATTAAGTATTAGTTTTTAATTAATTATTATTATTATTAATATTAATAATTAATAATCATTAATAATATTAATATTAATATCAATATTAATAATTATTATGATAATATTAATTATTATTTTTATTATTAATTATTATTAATAATAAAATTTATAATTAATAATAATTAATATTATTAATATTAATATTAATAATTACTATGATCATTATTTGTATTAATAAGAATTATTTTTCTAATTATTATTAATTATTATTAATATTGATAATTATTACGATTAATTATTGTTATTAATAATTACTATTTTAATTGTAATTATTATTAATTATAAATTATTAATATTACTTAATAATAATAGTAACAATAATTATTTTTAATGTTAATATTAATAATAACAATAATAATTACTAATGATTATTATTGATAGTAATAATAATGTTTATTATTATCATTGTCATTAATATTACTATTATTGTTATTATTAATCATTATTATTTTTTTAAATAAAACAGATTTGATTTCATTCTATAATCTATAGCCAAATAATAAAGATTGAAGCTTGATTCCATTCATTTTCTCTCTAAACACATGAGTTTAGGATTCAAGTTCTACCCTTCATTCCTCAGGGATAATCCCTTCATTCCATTCCATTTCATTTTTTCTCATCAAATAGGGCCTAAGAATTGCCTTACGACAATACAGTTATCAGTTTACAATTATATATGTGGCCTGTTTTCCTTGGACGAAAGCAGTAAGAAGTCAGGCTCAGAGAGGTGTCAAGTCCACAGCAACGCCTCCAAAATTCATCCATTCCAAACAGAACACTTCATTACAATTTAGTAAATGCAAAATTCTACCATGATCGAATTCTTTTTCAACTATGATAATAGCCAAATACAAACTGTTGATTCAAAAGTAATAAATCTAAACCGTTCAAATTAGGAACCTGTTACTTACTAAACAGGTTAACTCACTATTTCTCTCTGTTACCTTCCTCTTTTTCGGGGTCAGGTATTTTTGTCTATTCCTCCCCCCCTCTCTCTAGCCAAGTTAAAGCTGAGCTCCTTGGTAATTGGTAATATCACTGTCAATTTCAGTGATGTCAGTGCCCCCATTTCGATGCCATTGATGTCCAGACTTCTCCCCTTTTCTTTTTCTTACTAAATTTATGATTTTCTCCCCTTTTGTTCTCCTTTTGCTATCCTCTCCATTTGAAGCTAATTGTCCAGAATTCAAGATCAGAGAAAAAGAAAGAGAAAGAAAGATGTTTGGGATGTTCAGACAGAAGCCCAGCAAAGAGGAAGCCATGAAGGAGCTTCGTGGTAACTTAACCCTCCTCGGGATGTTCATCGCCTGTGTTAGGCTCCCTCCATACCTCCTTCATTACTTCCAAAAAGAAGAACTTCAATTGGATGCTTAATATGCTCTGGTCTGGTATCTCTTTTTTAGTTCGTCAATTTACTTTTGGCTTTTTCTCTTAACAAGCAAACATCTTTTGATACCCAATAGGATGCACTAGAACATTAGTTCTCATTTCTCTCCAAATTTGGTGAGCCCATCTCAAGGGAAATCATTCCCAGCGTCATTTTGGGAATTTCCATAACTGGGCAATCACTTCTATGGCTAATTGGGTATGAACTTTAACAGCGGAAATATGTTTTTTTTTTTAAAAAAAGCTTGAAGTCTGGTGTTTTCTGGATTGAGTTCGATTTGTAACTATGATTCTTCAATTAAATTTGATTTTATCAATTTTGATTTGATTGAGTTGGAATTTTGGAAGTCAAATTCATCTGTATTTTGGAGAGAGACAGAAGTAGCGGCGGATGTAGAGAGAAGACAGAGATGAAGATGAGCTTACAGAGAAAGAAGAACTCCTGTTGATGGCTCATGCCATTTTTGGCATGTTTTCTGGATTGCGTTGGAAATGATGGGTGGTGATGATGATTGATAATGGCGGGGAAAGAGAAAGGGAAGCACAGGGGTTGGGGAGAGAGAGAGTCCCTTGAGAAATGAAAGCTTATGTGGCTTCGTTGTCATATAGGTAACCGGTTATAACAAATTACTTTTAATCAAACCAACAATCATGATCTCATTATTGAAAATCAACGGTCTTGAGAAGAATTCATTATCATAATTGAAAAAAAAAAAAAAAACTACGGGAGAACCTTACAACAACAACAACAACAAACTCCCAATGCGAGTCCTGCTTTCGCGGGGTTTGGGGAGATCCAGGTGTAGGTAACTTTATCTCTACCGGTATTTCTACCCATAGAGAGGTTGATTCTATAAGACCCATAAAAACAGTTTTGAGAAAAGGTTTGAAGAGAAAAACGATTGCAAAACTAACGGTCGACGTACGAGAAAAGGGCAGGGGGGAAAGGGGAGAAAGCTTGAGATAGAAACGACCGACGTGCGGGAGAACCTTCCTTAGTAAATTTACACACGCTTCAACTGTCTCTCTCTCTCTCTCTCTCGCTCCTCTGTATGTGTGTCTACCCCGGAGTCTGTGTCTCTGTAATTAAATTCTGCAGACAAGAATGGATAGGGTGGCTTCACCATGGATTTCAAGAACCTCAATTCTCTCTCATCCTTCACTGCCCACATCCTCATCCTTGTCTTCACGATTTCGGGTGTTCTGCAAATCCCAGTTCGTGGCTAAAGACTTGAACTTGAAGTTGGTGCTCCATGATGCCCTTGATTCTTGTGGCACTGATACTACTCATGCCCGTGTATGACTTTTCTCTCCTACACCCACGTTTGGATCATCTGTCGTTTCATCTGTGAGACCCTCTTTTGAAATTTTGATTTTGTCCTAGGTTCAGAAATTTGCTTAAAAAATTGCCCACGTGCAATTTCTCATTTTGAACAGTAATGTGTTTTTTTTTTCATTGTAATTTCCAGTTTTAGGTAGTTTGGCAGTGATCAATCCCTGCCATTTGAACTCTGATGAATATTGGTTCAATTGTGCATTCAGATGTTGGAATTGGCCTTTTTTTTTTCTTTATTGGGGGAAGGAGGGGGGGTCTTTAGCCTGAGTTGAAGGGAATGTCAAGTGTTTACAATGACATGTTAGGGTAAAGTGATGTGCAGGTAACATATATCAAGTACCAGTCAAGGTTAGAGGTCATGCCTGGAAATGATAACAATTAGCCATGTTCATTGGTGATATTCCAGTTAAACTGAGATTTGCTACAATTAGACTTATTTGAGTTGCTTATTTGATTTATGGTCAGATGATATTTTTATCAATGATTGGTGTATGTGGGTTTGAATTTGTTGGTAACTGACAAGTAAATTAACCCAGGTCGTTAACAGAAGCCCATTACAGTTATTTTGGTGGGTGACTGAATGCTGATCTTTTCATGTAAATGTGTATGCGAGGTTCAATTTGATCACAAGTTAATTCTTCTTGTACACTTTTCCCAATCGGTGGGATGGGCTGCAATATGAGGAAGTTGGGGCTTCCAAGTCTAGTAGGTGTAATGCTCTTAGCTTTAGTGGTCAGATGGAATCTGATGGATTCTGCCTGTAAAAGTGCATATTCAACATGACAAATGACCAGAGATTAGGTTGGCAACTATTAGTGTCTATTCTGTATCCATGCATTACCTGAATAGGTTAAAGTAAGTCATGGTAGAGTGTGTTCTGAAGTGAAGTTTGGGTGTGTCTTCCAGATTGTGTGCTTAAATTTTCTGGGTATGGCTTTTTACAAATCGTACATAATGGTGGGATTTGTATAAAAAATTTTTGCAGAATAGCCTTGAACCCCCCCGCCCTTCCCCTACCCTAAAAAACATAGTTAATGTGCTCAGTAGTCAACTATGCACATAATGGTTGAGGGGTGGGATTGTTGGCTTCCTTTGACAATTGGGCGTGGATATATGAAAACACATAATTGGCTGAAGGTATGTTGCTGTAATGCTTCCAAGTGCAGGAATTGTTTCCCTAGGACGCATCTCAGAATTGTTGTATGTTGTCAAAAATTGTGACCTCTTTGCCTCAGTTCAACATTATAATGATTCTAAAGGTTCTGGCTAACTTAGCTGTGCATTCTGAAATACTGGGCATAATAACAAGCTACAAGCTACTCTGCAAACTTCCTTTCACGTCAGAGAGACCTTCTTTCTTTCTTTTTTTTTGTTTTTTTTTTGTTTGGGGGAGCAAGGTAAAGGATGTATCATTACTCCAAAAAGTGATCAAGCAGTACACACAGGAAAACAGGCCTGGACATGCCCAGGTGGGGGTTAGTCATCAGCAGAACCCTAACATCCCTACTCAACAACAACAACAATAACAAACTCCCAATGTGGGTCCCGCTTTCGCGGGGTCTGGGGAGATCTAGCTGTAGGCAACCTTACCTCTACCGGTATTCCTACCCATAGAGAGGTTGATTCTAAAAGACCCACAAAATAGATTTGTGAAAAAGGTTTGAAGGGAAAAACGATTGTAGAAACCATTTACCGAGTAAGAGAAAGATAGAGAGGATGAGAAAAGGTTCCGAAAGGCAAATAAAGAGAGAGTGAAAACATAGCAAATAAATAAGAAGCGGAGCGGAGCGGAGACATACCTCAGCAAAACCAGGAGCGCTTGGTGCCGTCACATCCCCGAAAAGCACGACCTGTAGACAAGCAAACCGAAACCCTACCCACCCCACACCGCCTAAGCTACAGCCTGACCCCTACAATCAGAAACCTTAATCCTGTCCCGCCACAGCCTCCTATCCTGAGTCATGTCCTCCGTAAGTCCGACAACTCTCAGGTCCTCTCCAACCACTTGTTCTAGACTCTTCTTCGGTCTACCCCTCCCTCTCTTACCACCGGGGGGGGTTGATTCTCTCACACCTTTTCACTGGGGCGGTCGCACTTCTCTTCTTGACGTAACCGAACCATCTGAGCCTTGATTCCCTCATCTTCTCCTCTATCGGGGCCACTTCAGCTAAGCCCCTAAACACTTCATTCCTGATCCTGTCCAATCTCGTTGAGCCACACATCCACCTGACCATCCTCATCTCAACTACCATCAACCTTTGGATATGCATCTTTTTTACAGGCCAACACTCCGATCCATAGAGCACAGTCGGTCTGACTACCGTTCGATAGACTTTGCCTTTCAAACCCATGGGCACTCTCTTGTCGCACAGCACCCCTGACGCTGCCTTCCACTTTTGCCATCCCACTCTAATCCGCTGGCTAATGTCTTCGTCAATGTCTCCATTCTGTTGGATGATCGAGCCCAGATACTTAAATTTGTCAACCTTTGGTATCGCCCTCCCATCCAGAACGACATCTCCCCCCTCTACTATCCTCCCGCTGAAACAACAGTGAAGGTATTCCGTTTTCGACCTACTCAACCGAAAGCCCCTAGCCTCCAGCGTGCGCCTCCAACTCTCCAATCTGTCATTCACCCCCTGCCTGGTGACATCGATAAGAACGATGTCATCTGCAAATAACATGCACCAAGGCACCTCGTCCTGTATACCTCTAGTGAGTTCGTCCAAAACTAAAGTGAAAAGAAACGGGCTTAAGGCGGATCCCTGGTGTAGGCCCAGAGTAACAGCGAAGTCATTGGAGACCCCGCACGGGGTCCTAACCCTCGTCCGCCCTCCCTTGTACATGTCCTTGATAACACGAATATACTCGTGCGACACCCTTTTCTCTTCCAAACACCTCCACAATACCTCCCTTGGCACACTATCATAGTTCTTCTCCAGGTCAATGAACACCATATGGAGATCCACCTTTCTGTCCCTGAACGCGCCCATGAGCCCTCTGAGGAGGTAGATCGCTTCAATGGTCGCTCTGCCTGGCATGAAACCAAATTGGTTTTCTGAAATCTCTACTTCCCCTCGCAGCCTTCTCTCAATCACCCTCTCCCACAGTTTCATAGTGTGGCTGAGCAGCTTGATGCCCCTAAAGTTATTACAATCTTGGATATCCCATTTGTTTTTGTACAGTGGGATGATTGTACTGACCCTCCACTCTCTGAGCATCTTGGCGGTTCGAAAAATGACATTGAAAAGCTCCGTGAGCCATTCTAGACCCACTTCCCCCAGAAACTTCCAAACTTCCACTGGAATCTGGTCCGGGCCCACTGCCTTCCCCTTCGCCATCTTCTTCAAGGCCTCCTTAATCTCCTCCTTTGAGATCACATCGGCCGCACGCTGATCGCTACACTCTCTGCCCCGACTACTGACGTCTCCCCCCCCCTTCCCCAATGAGGAGTTTAGCAAAGAACCTTTGCCATCTCTCCTTAATCTCAGCATCCTCCGTCAACACCTTACCCTCTTCGTCCTTGATACACCTTACCACCCCCAAATCCCTAGTCTTCCTCTCCCTTGCCCTCGCCAGTTTAAAAACCTCCTTCTCCTCTTCCTTCGTCCCCAATCTATGGTACAGTCTATCAAACGCCTGACTCTTAGCTACTGCCACTGCCCTTCTAGCCACCTTCTTGGCCGCCTTGTATCCAATCTTCTTATGCGCCCTCTCGTCCTCCGAGCTGCAGTTCATGAGCTCCGCGTAAGCCTCTTTTTTTGCCTTAACTTTCTCCTTTACCTTTTCGTTCCACCACCAGGCGCCCTCCATCCTTTTACCGCCTCCCCTTGACATACCTAAGGTTTCCTTAGCCGCCCTACGGATGCAATCCGCCATAACATCCCACATCGAGTCGGCGTCTTCAACCCTCCTCCAAGATCTCTCCTCAACTATTCTTTCTGCTATTAACCCCGCCTTCTCCTTTGTGAGAGTCAATCATTTAATTTTAGGTTCTTCAGCTCTCCTCTTCGACCTCTTAGGATACATGAACTCTGCATCTAAAACCAGCAGCCTGTGTTGAGTACCCAGCAGCTCACTGGGGATCACTTTACAGTCCTTACACGATCTCCGAGTCTCCTTTCTCGTTAGGAAGTAGTCAATCTGGGTCTTGCAGTAAATACTCTTGAAGGTCACTATGTGGTCCTCCTTCTTCTTGAAGAAGGAGTTGGCAACCCACAAATCAAAGGCCACCGCAAAGTCCAGCACAGAGACCCCTCTCGCATTTCTCTCACCGAAACCGAAACCCCCGTGGACCCCATCATAACCTGCTGCCTCCGCGCCGATATGACCGTTAAAGTCTCCTCCTATGAACAGTTTCTCACTCTGGGGTACCTCCTGAGCGACCTCGTCTAGTTCCTTGCAGAAGAGCTTCTTAGTTTCCTCCGGCAGGCCTACCTGGGGCGCATACACGCTCAGCACGTTCACGAAAACCGAACCCACCAAAACTTTAATGGCCATAATCCGGTCGCTCTTACGCTTTACTTCGACCACTTGGTCCGCCAAATCCTTCACGACCAGGATGCCAATTCCATTCTTCGCCTTGGTAGACCCCGAGTACCACAGCTTGTACCCATCGATCTCTCTAGCTTTCGCCCCAACCCACTTCGTCTCCTGGACACACGCTATACTAATCTTACGCCTACGCAGAACCTTAACTAATTCTATCGACTTACCCGTGAGGGTCCCAATATTCCAGGACGCTAGGCGAACCTTCCGCAGCCCTAACCCCCTCCTAACCCCAAAACTCCCCGGAGGACAGGCTGAAACCGCTACATGTCCCGCCACAGACGCAGACGTCAACAAGGCCCACAGACACCCTAAAGAACTACTGACTAAACCACCTCGACCACAAACAACTAACTACTGACTAACAACCACAAAGAAACACCCAAAACTAAAACACTAAAAGACCACCGACACGGGTACTCAGAAAATCCTAACATCCCTACTCAAATAAGCTTAAATGGTGTTCCCCGAGATGTTTGCCTACTCTAGTACAAATAGTAAATTGGATAGAGCAGACGATTACATTAATAGACCTGCATTTGTTCTGGAATTTCCACAAGCTTCTTTCTCTCCACACTTCATATATGACAGCACATCAACCGGCTCTTAGGACTATTGTTTTGATATTCCTCCCCTGAGCTGTCCTTTTCATCCATGCCAGAGTTTGCTTCAGAGACTGTCTTGGTATTATTGCCTCCAACCAATCTTTCATGGCGGACTGAACATTAGTAGCAATCATACATTTAAAGTACTGGTGATCATGTGACTCAATAGCATCGGAACATGAGCAGCATATACTGGGTTTCCTGTGTGCCATGATTGCTAGCAAGTCTTCAGTTAGAGGTCTTCCTTGTGCAGCAAGCCAAGCACAGAATGATTGCCTAGGTAGGACTAGTGTGTCCCAAATCATGAAGCCCACAGAACCACCCTGTGCACTGAAGAAATTGTATGCAGACTTCGTTCTAAATTTGCCCCCAGGTGCACAGGTATAGCCTGTGCTAATTCAGGTGTTCCACATTTAGCCAACACTTGGTCTCTAATTTGCAAAAGTTTCCTCTAGCTCTAGGAACTTGTAGACTTTGCTTGGACAGTTGGACTCCCCAGATATTTTATCCACCTAAATAATGAGTTCTCCTCCATTCAACCCACAGGGAGGGTTGAGCTTCTTGGATTTTCCATAGAAGCTTTACACAAGCCCCTTTGTTCCATGCAAGAATCTCTTTAAAATTAAGTCCACCAGATTGCTTCTATGACAAACTCTATCCCAGCAGATGAGAGCCACCCCTTTTTTTAAAAAAACATCCTTACCACCCAAAGGGGAGTTTCTACAAGCACTTGTAATCTCATGTAAAATCTAGGTTGGGAGAGCAAAAGATGCACGCCAAAAGACCTGTAGACTAAATAAAAATACTTCAATAAGTTGTTTCCTCCCTACAAAAGATAACATTCGCGTGGCCATGGATTCAAAACGTGGCCGAACCGCGACGAAACGACTGCGTTGGAAAGGTTTTGGAGTTGGGCGATAGCTGCGATATGGAACGCGATTGCTGTTTTAGAGCGATTTTGCCGTACCGCTACCGAAACCGAAATTGCAACCGAAACCACTTTTTGAATCCTTGCGCGTGGCCCTATGTTGTATGTATCCAAGTATCTTCCTTAGGAGTGGCTGACACATCCTATAAGGCCCTGTTCTTTTCGTGGGGAAATTCACCCACACCACACTTACCCACTTCTTCCCCCCTCTTTCCACTCCTTCCCACACTTAAAAAAAAATACTACTCCTTCCCACATTCACCCATTCCTTTCCACACTTACATAAAACAACTATTTCTCATATTTTGAAAATTTTTATAATTTACGTAATTGTGTGTACGAATAATCTGGTAGCAATTATGAGCAGTTTTAATTTTTCGGATGTTATGGAACAGTTTTATTTTTTTTGTTTTTCATTAATTTTTTAATTTAATTTTTTAAAATTTTTTATTTTTTATTTTTTATTTTTTTATTTTTTTATTTTTTTGTATTTATTTATTTATTTATTTTTAATTTTTTAATGTTTAATTTTTTATTTTTTTGTATTTATTTTTATTTTTTATTTTTAAAAAAATTAAATTTTTAAATTTTTTATTTTTTTGTATTTATTTGTTTGTATTTTTTATTTTGTTGTATTTTTTTTTTTTTTTATTCTAGAAAAACAACCAATGAAAAATTCCAAAAAAATAAAAAATAAAAAAATTTAGACAAAAAAATGAAAAATAAATACCAAAAAAAAAAAAATTAAAACTAAAAAATTTAAAAAATTAAAAAATTAAAAAATAAAAATTAAAAAAATTTAAAAATTTAAAAATTAAAAAATTAAAAAATTTAAAAAATTTAAAAATTTAAAAATTTAAAAATTTAAAAATTTAAAAATTTAAAAATTAAAAAATTAAAAAAAAATAAACAATAAAAAATAAAAATAAAATAAAATAAAATAAAATAAAAAAAGAAATAAAAAAATACAAATACAAAAATACAAAAATAAAAAATAAACAAAATAAACAAAATAAAAAAGAACAAAACAGAATAAACAAAAATAAAAAAATTTCATCATCATTAATTACTATCACAATAAAATTATTACATTATAAAACAAAAAAATATTAATAACTAGTCCTTCAACTTCATTCAACTTTATTCAACTTTCACTCACACTCACCCACTTTTTCCCACACTTAAGCAAAAATACCACACTCACCCACTCATTCCCCCCTTTCCCACAATCACCCATCCCACACCCCTCATTTCCCACTGAAAAGAACAGGGCCTAAGTAATTCAAGATGATGCCAGAGGAAGACCAAGATATTTGAATGGCATCTCTCCCCTCACAAAACCTGAGCCCTCCAAAATCCTTTCTTTCTCAGCATTTGATAAACCTCCAAAATAAATGCAAGATTTGGCTGGCTTTGATTTCAAGCCAGATATCATGCCAAAGAAATCAAGGTCTGAACAACAGTTTGGATAGACAACAAATCACCCTTAGTAAACAGAAGCAGGTCATCCGAAAAAATCAGGTGCATAATCCCCAACTTCATACATTTAGGATCGTAGAGAAAGGGCCCCTCCTTCGTTCTAAGTTGCAATTTTCCGTTTATATATATTATGATGTGGTTATGGCCTTTTTGTTCTAATGTAACATGGGGTGTGTTCGGCAATGATCAGGTCGCAAGGGATGGTTACTCTGCACAAATACAGAACATGTCTGATATTGAGAGAGAAACAAGCATTTGCATTAATAGATGTGTCGACCTGGGAAGAACAGCTCTATATATAGCAGCCGAAGATGACTCTCTCCTATCTCACTCTTCTGTTCCACTTCCTGTTGATGCTTTCTTGGAGAGACTGGACGATCTTACGACAGATTATTGTCCTCACTATAGCTCTTCAATTGGTTCTTTGCCAGAGACTCTGTTGGACAGCATAGAAAAGTATTTGTACAACATAAAGGTATATTTTCACGTAAATAGTGTTCGTTGAATGAGTCAAATCATTGAGAAGTCATTTCACGGATTTAATAGTACTTTAATGAGCATCAATGTATTAGCAGACTCCCCTTGTACTAGTAATAAAAGGGAATTAATTGGGAAAGGGAGGGGGATGATGGAGTTCGGGGAAATCAAGGTGGTAGCTGAACCTTTTATATTTGTTAACCAGAGGCAGCATTAGCATTTTCCCTTCATGGTTCAGATAATCTCCGCCAGGAGAATATTATATGTTCTTTTTTCTTAGAAGAAGGTTCAGATAACTTTTCCATTTTCATTGCAAAATTTAAACTAAGGGGGTACAGACCACTTCAATGCTATGTTACTAGACTCTTGAATTCACCTCAAGCAACCATGACGGACGCTTGATACTCCAGCGTGGATGTGGATGTTGGACCTTTATTTCGCGCCAAAAAGGACACAAGATATATAGGAAATTGATTTGTCTGGCTGACACCTGTATCAGTCACTTCATTCTCCAACATGAGGCATGACCAAGTCTGAGTAACACTTCCTGAAAGAAAATGTTGCCCTAATGCAGGCCTCCCACACTGTTTCCGCTCGTTTAGCGTCTCCTCCTGTTTTTTTTTTTTTTTTGGGTTTTTTTTTGGCCCAAGCAAATTCACTCAGCTTCTTGTCCTTCTGGCTGGGAAGAATCTATTACCTTGTACCAAAGTGATCTAGCACCTCATGGCAAGCTATCTTGGTCTTCAAGTTAGTATTGTGCAGTAAATCCCTATTGGAACTTCTAGAAGCTAAAGCATTTTCCTGCATGGCAATGTTTTTTCATGATGGCTAAACTGGTGCGTCTTGATAGGGCTTTCGGAGGACCACTTCAAGTCATCCTCCTGCACCAAATGCCTTTTATCTTCACTCGGTATGCAATTATGTATTTTTACAACTGACTCGTGATTATACCACAAAAAGCTACCATTTAGATGGACTTGTGTGAATCATCTTATTTTTTATTTTGCAATCAGGTTCTGACACAGCGTTGTGGCTCTGCAGTCATCCTAGCCCTGATTTATTCAGAAGTCCTCAAAATGCTGCGACTTTGGGGTGTCATAGATTTTGATGTGGAAATTTACTATCCACATAATCCATTGGGCCTTCCTCGTGCCTATGACAAAAAGAAGAGCAAGGAATCCGATCAGCAACACATAATGACTTCAGAATCCCTGTTGGTGGAGGTAGCCTCATTGCTATCGTTAGTTCTAAGTTCTTTGCCTTCCTAGTGGTGGTCAAGATGATCTGATCCTTGGCTTACTATTGTTTATATTTGGCCATAACAATAACATGATGTTGACATAAGCTCTGCTATGTAGACAACAGATTGATCTGGTCATAGCATGTTGTTGATAGGATAAATGAAGCAGAAATACTTCTTTGCAAGAATCAAGTTGGTCAATCATTTATTCGTGTACATAATATGGAGCAGAAAGAGTTAAATTTGAGTGGTGCATGACTACCATGTATCACAATATGACAGGCTTCAAGATGTTAAGGTTTTAGGGTAATATGAGTAGGTTAAAACCTGATGGTGAAATATTGCTGAAGTGGGAAACTTGATGATTGTTTCTGTTGTAGGGCATCCAGAAAGAGAAATGCTTTCAGAATGGAGTTAACAATCTTCTGACAGTTTAGATAAAAATTATCAAGTTGATAAGCAATGCTATTGGTTAGATTTATTTACAGGAAAATGTTGTTATGATGAGGGAGGGATGATAGTCTCACCCAAAATAGAAGTTCAGGCAATCATATGGAACAAAGAGAATAACATTTTGAAGCATTGTTTTTCCATCAGCATTTAATGAAGTAACAAATCCAACCAAATCGAACTGCCCTCAGCCCTATTGCCCATGCAGGTTGCAAGGGGATGTTAGCTGTACACACTGTTGGGTTTTAACCTGACTCACACAAAATAGGATCGATATTAGGAAAACACTAGGAAAAATACAAGACACCAATTTTAAGTGGATTGGTACCTCTGCCTACTCCAAGACCACAAACAAAAAAATTATATTCCACTAATCAATAATGTTTAAAACGACTTCAACCCAAGTTGCCAACTTGCAGCAAAACCTCTCAACCTCTATCTAAAGTATATCTCAAACACACACACACTAGAAAGAGGAAAAATAAATCTCACACAATAAACCATAGATACCTCCAGTCACAGCCTTCACACAACCTACACAAAATTGCCTTGTTGTCGACATCAGTTGGTGCAGCTGCTTTTCTTCTCACCACCTCATGATCATCAATCAAGGCAAGAAAGCCCTACTTATAGTTTGCACCAAGTCGGTTCATGCCAACTAAATTCCACGCCTGACCAAATCCTTCTAGAACTCCAATTTAACAAACCCCTTGTTAGCTTCTAATTCAAGTGATGCACCGAGACTTCAATATTGATTACTTTCCTTTTTTTTTTCCTTATCTGGTTTCCTTTTTTTTCTTTTCTTTTTCTTCGAGCCAAATTAATTAAAGAAAAACTAAACATAATTTTGAAAACCTACCAAATCTCAAACTCCTACCCTATTGTGTGGAGGTTCTTTCTATTGGACTCAAGATTTTAGAAGTGTTAATTGCATTCTAGTTCATCAGCAAAAGAAGTAGAGGACATTTCAATGAGCCATTTGGCTTTAGCCAACTCTCTGATCTAAAGCTAATAAGTTGTTGAGAAGTGATTTTTTGGCTATCCAGAAAATCGACAGTTTGTCCAAATTATCTTAAATTGAATTACCTGTGTCTTTTTTTCCTTAAGTTGTCTTTGCAGAGTATTATGTTTATCAATGTTGAAAATTGGCTAGATGTGAATAAAGTATGACTAAAACATAAAATTCAGTTGCTCTTTAAACTTATATGGCTGGTCCAGTTCTACATGTTTGAAGTTACTGAAGAGCTCTGGCAATGCATTCTTATCCCTACTTTTGTTGTTCTCCTATAGATCCTGAGAAATTTGAAGGAAACCTACTGGCCATTTCAGCATGGGAATGGCAAGAGTTTGTTCTTAGGGGCAGCAGATGCAGCTGACTGCACACATAGGTGAAGTCCTACTGTTGTGAATGTTTAAGTCTCATTCTTTTTGGCTTTTTCCTCTCTTCTGTGAGCCTCATGAACCTTTCACTCCACTTGTATCAGTGACTTTCATTGTGCCTCTGCAAAGGCTGCCCAGCATAGGCTGAATCGTGGCGTGTGGACAAGCGTGCTTTTTGGCGATATGAGTTGTGCATTATCTGGTATGTCATGTACAGATCAGCCCAGCAATTCGTGTATAGATTATACTTTGATTAGATAATTCCTGCTTTTTGAATATCTGGAATAGGATCTAATATGCTTTCTAGGACCACCCCCCCAAAAAAAGAAAAAAAGGAAGGAAAAGAAGTACGGCTATAAGACTGAATGAGAAGTATGGAAGGAGTTCATGATTTTTGTGTTCATAGTTATTGTTACATGGTTAAAGGTCCTTGCAAAGGACCTTCTAAGAATGAAACAGGGGAAGCTTGATGATATTTGTGTTGAAGTGGTAAGCCATGAAGGTGGCTCTATGATAAGCATGTTGAGAAAACTTACATCCCTGTGGAGAAGTTTATTTGTCTAGTATGACCATTAATTCCAACTCAACAGCTCCCAACGAAAGGGCTGTCAACTTGGAAGCGGTTAATAATTCATGGCGGATCTCTGTTTGAGACTTTTATACTTTTAGTACCAGCTGCAGAGCCGTCATATAGGGATCTGCAGGTCACTTGCGAAGTTGGGTGCACTAACTATAGCCATTGGCTATATATGTGTAGTTTCAGAAAATAGAATGACTTAGGCAGGTATGAAATTACTAACTTCATTGCTATAGGTGCATGTTTGGAGTTGTATGATTTAACTCCACAAGATTAGTATCCAAATCAGTTTTTCTTCCCTGTCTTTGGCAGGGGGCCGACGGAGCAGGTAAGAGTGGCAGCTGTAGCATATTGATACCTGGTGTCCAATGCGCCCATTAGGTGAAAATTTTGTTGAAAAATTTGTATAAAATCTATAATTAGAAAGGACAACAATAAAAACTAACTGTTATTCTTTCCAAGAAACTCAAAAATGACACTTTTGTATAAGAATCCTAGATCCACCACTGGATTGTATTTATTTGGCGTGCTACACTACTGTGTGCAATTGTCACTATACGCTGGGTTAGTGACGCTGCTGCTATTTGATATCATCACCCCTCTGCAGCATGCGAACGTCTAATCCTTTTGCGATCCAATTGGGATGATTTGAGAGACTATGCTGTGCTTCTGTACCACTGTGGCTACTATGAGGACGCTTTGCAATGTTTTAAATTGTACAAGGAAGCAAAGGTACTACCTCACAAAATAATTGTCAGCATAGCTTTGCCTTACCCTCTTCTTGCTCCCCATGTCCTCATAAAAGGAGTTTACAGATATTTGTGCCTTTGAATTTCTGTGTTTGCAGCAAGCATCAGGTTTGTCAACCAATGCTGCCGAAGATGATGCTCTCGAGAAGCTCATTTTTCGGCTTAGCCTGATTTTAATGGAAGAGGGCTGGAGACGGCCTTCTAGGAACTTCCTTCATCGTAATTCCGAGCCATGGTAGAACATCTCATGGGGGAAATACGGCACTTGAGAATTTTTAACTTCAGAATTGAGGCTTGTTTCTCTGGTTTGCTTTTTGCCATTGAGGAGGAGGCAAGGAGCTTCAACCTCTATGGAAGATGGAAACACCTCCCTGCTGTTGCCCAAGGTTGCAAAGTAAACCTGATTCTTCTCACCTATGTATCTAACATTCTGCTTCTTTTTTTGGTGGGGTGGGGGGGGGGGGGTTCTTCTGCCAACCTTTTAAAAAAAACAACTAGTTAAGTGTCCTGTTTGTATGTAAACTAGGAAATTCAGGGAGATTTACTGTATATGAATGCCACTCCAGTTGCAATATGTAATACATGCTGTATACAGAACTATAACAATGTTGGGGGGGGGGGGCATATTGGTTTTCTTTAGAACTTTTGTGGGGGGTTGATAGTTGTTGTGGGGCTCAACTTGTGGGAGAAAAGATGAAAAGGAATTTTGAAGTTTGGTCTGTTGATTAGCATGCCATGCTCAAAGAAGTTGAGCTAGACAGATTTGGTGAGAGAGTGTATTGCCTCTTGCACTGTTTCATTGAAATGTCCTGAGTTCTCAAGCAGACACAATGCAAGCAAGAAAAAGGAAGCTATCTGCCAAAATGTCTAGCTCACGAGAGCCAGCTTATAACAAACCAATGCCAGCTCAGGAACCCCCCAACCGAACCCTATAACCAACTCTGTTATCTTCAAGTAGTACCGAACGCACCTATATACTTTAACAAGGTCATGGTCTAATTTGTTGCGTATTGTATAGGATAGTCTTCTCTTGGAATTAGTTTCCTTGGAGGCAGAGATATTTACAAAAGATTGTTTATATTTGGATCTTTCTAAACCTCATGAAAATGAGATCTACATTGGGTATTATTATTGTTGTATTGTGTAGAACGGTCTTACCTAAGAGATAGCATGAGACGGACAACATACCAATGGCCAACAACCATTGTACGCAACATGCTAACAGCCATATCTTGATATGACGCAAACACAATTACACAAATATGGACTTGATATCTCTCATTAACAAAACAAATTTGAAAATATTTTGTGGTGGGTACGAACTAGAATTCTAATTCTTTCTTTTTAACTGCAAGCTAATTAAGTTAGAAGTCGTCTAGTTCGAAAAAGTTGTGCATAACCAAAAGAAATAAGTTGTATTTCCTGATTTTGCTAATTATTTTACTCTTTCCAACCCATTAGTTGACTTCCTGTTTACCAAATAAATTACTAAGGATTTGCTGTACTGAGCAAAATCCAAATGTACTTGTTCCCACGTTTACGAGTTAATCCTTGAGTTTTTAAACCACAAACAGTTCATTTTGATTTGGGCATTTTCCTTTTCCCCTCCCTTTTGTCTAATAAAACTACTATATAATTCACTGACATTCGGATCAACTTATTGAAAAAATATTGGAAAATTTACTAACATTTTAGTGAGTTAACACATTTGGTGAGCAAATAATATCGAGGCCAGTATTTTAGTGAGCTAACATATTTAGTGAGCAAATCATATCTAGGCCAACATTTTAGTGAGTAATATAACTAGCATTTTAGTGAGTACTCTAGTGAGCTAACATATGTTTTTAGTGAGCAAACCAAACTAAAGTAACGTTTTTAGTAATAGATACTTCTGGTCACTTAGGATGCATTTTTAGTTAGCAACATTACTAATATTGTAGTAAACTAACAAATATTTTAAGTAAGCAAACTAGACTCAAACTAACGCATGATAGACCGGGTGGACGTAGCTCGTATCCACTTAATTGTACCATATAATTTTTGGCTTTTACAACTGTCTGTTAGCCTTTTGCTGTATTTTAAAATCATTATGCTATTATGTGTTTTGAAATATTTTTCATTAGTCATCTGAACTACTTCGAACGCACACTTGACCCCAAAAAGACATGACCACGCTTCTTCTATGAGGGGCCCTGCAAAACTAACCCCATGCTTTGCACCCGCCAACAGTATATCACCCAGACGATCCCATAGCACAAACCCCCACCCCTAATGTGTCTCGCTTGTGTTCCCACCATCGAAATTCAGCTTCATCCATCCCTCCATCGGAGGCTTCCACATCTACGGATGTGCCGCTGCAGGGGCAATGGCTTCCCATTATTGGGCTTCACCAAAGCTCTTCACAAAAGCTATAGCCCCTGAACCCAAAACGCTCAAATTAGTATCTGCCTTCCCGAATATGAACCAGTTCCCGGTGTTCCAATATTCCCACATAACCGCAAGAAAGTTGCCAACTTTTTCACCGTCAAGGACGCTGCAAACCTTTCCCTAGCAATCCCTTAGGGATCTATATCCCAAAGCCCATAGGTTCTCATCCAACCCAGATCTATCCCATATTTGGATAGCCAAGGGACATTCAAAGATAGTGTGGACATCCGACTCCTTTGCATGGCCACATACTGAACACGCCATAGAAGGATGCCCATGCAAGCCCTCCACCCAAACAGTTTAATTCGGGGAGGCACGTCGCACCTCCACACCTCTTTGAAAACATCGTTCATGGGAGAAGAAGGACATGCGAGACTAGCTTGATCATCATCGATGTATTGGAATTTTCCAAGAATAAAATAAAAGTGGTAGATTTTTCAGTGCTTATCCGAAAATGTGGATAAGCATGATGCCTCTTCAAATTTACCCGTCTTATCCAATCCATTTCGTGAAAGGTGACTAAGCAAGGTACCTCTTCAAGTTTAACCCTCTTTATCCTATCCTATCATTTATGGTGTCTTTTGGCCTATCCTATCCTTTGTGGTGCCTTTTGACATGGTGCCTTTTGGCATGTTATAAAAGTCACGAATAAGGAGAGAGACAAACACATATAGGATATGATAACAAGATGGGAATAAGGTGTGCAAAAACACATTCCTATGAATCACTTTCCCATAGTTTGAACTCGAGAAAACATGAACATATACATTTGTCCATCAACGTTTTATCCCGAAAACTATTTGTGGTACATAGCAAATAAGTCTTACGGAAAGTGATGTCGTTCACAACTCGTTGATATATCCGGTACCACAAAGTTGATTTGAATCCCTTTCCTCAACAATCGTAAGACTTATTTTGGTGGCAACGATTCATGAGATGACATCCAACTGTTCAGAAGTGGGATAGGTTTGTAGGTGTTAAATTTAGAAAAGATCATAATCTCCATCTCGGATGATCGAATATTTATGGGTAGTAATGCAAAGGCCATGCCGTGTCTGAAGTTGTCCATATGGTGTAAGTTAAGATAAGTACTTTTCTCATAATTTATGGGTAGCAGTATTCATTTATATGCATGCAGTTGTTTAACGGTATTCATTATCTGATTCGTATTTCTGTAAAATTTTGACAATGGCATGCATTTAAGTTTGTAATATACTATCATGGAATATTATGAGAAATTTGAATCAAATATATTTTGTAATGCATTTTGCAAAGTGGATAGCACATGCATGCATGCTGGAACATGCCACCTTCGCTTAGTCAGACTTCTACATGAATGTTGATCAATATTTTCTCATGTAGTGTGCCTAAAGTTTTGATGCACTTGCCGTTGTTAAGATTGATTATGTTTAGAATGTTGATCTCATGCATTCATATGCATGGTCTTAAAAGGCCAAATGAAAGTTGAAAGTTGGCAGTCAAAATTTGCAATATCTTTTGGTTATATGTCTTATACACGGATTTGATCATGTCCAAAATTGTGAGTATTAATTTGGTTGTTTGATCATGTATAAGTTATTGAGATGAATTATAAGGTGTAATAGACTTATGCTTGGGCGAATAATTTCAGTTTGAATAACATTTTGTGATGGTATGATGAAATGTCATTTTGATCATGCCGATTATAAATTAAATATAAGTATCAAAGTGAGTACTTTGTTATGTAGGATTGATGCTTATCAGGAACTGTTTATTTAAGATGGCAATGTGGGTATTTGTGGCCACTTATTATGTGATGTTTCAAATTGATTTAAGGCATGTTATTTTATCCTCAACTTGAGTTTAAAGTTTGCCTTTGTAAATTAAGTCACAAAAAGTTATGGCTAAAATTTAAAAGTGTGATTTGGTATTTGTTGGTTATAAAGAAATGTACATGGATATGCATGTGTTTTAGATACCATGATTATATGGTGTATGTCAAAGTTAATATGATAATTTAATCATATGTGAGTTTGTAAGATAATCTATGAGGTAAGTATAGATTATGGAGGAAAATCCTTAATTTAAAAGGTGCAGTGTGGATATGTGCATGATTATAAAATTATATGTGTGGGAATATGATTTTCATGAAAAGTCAAATTTTTGATTTGTAAACGTAACCATGTAAAGAATCCAAATTTATTGGATTAAATTATGGTTATAGGTATGATATTTTTATCATATATAAGTTGAAAATTGAATGTAATTTCCATGAAAACCAAAATATTTGGTTTTGTAAGTATGCATAAGTTGGAAGGATAATTTCCATGAAGATCGAAGTAATTTTGTGGTTTTATTAGCATTATTTTTGTGGATTAAATTACACCCATATGAATAATCCATAAGAATTGGATAAAGGTTATGGTTATGAATAATAGCAACTTTGTAAATCTTGTGGGCCCAAATATTGAGATTTACAAAGGGACGTCGTATTAAATTTCAAATTTATATGGATCCATTTCAAAAGTGTATGCGCTATTTAGTGTGATTTTACCCATGGCTTATAATACGATGGTTTAATCGTATTAATGGCGGGGTATAATTTCTTGAAAATTCAAAATGTTCTACAGTACTAACTAGTCTAGATAGATCTGATTATGATCATGATGTATTCAAGGTCATGAAATGATATGTATATATCTATTGACCATGAATGTTGTATAAGCATTGACTAGTTCGAATTGATTTGAGCATGACTATCATATATTTAAGGTCATGGAATGATATGTTGTTTATCTAGTGATAGGGATGGGTAAGTGCCCGTTATCTAATCACCAATGATAGGCACCCAACTCACACTTGGTGAGATGTCAAGTTTTGAGTTCAATGCGGTTGAGCTTATCATATGGATGGTTGCAAGCACTATTATGTTTATCTTCCATCCCAAAGTTTAAGTACTTGAAATTACCCGTATGTAAGGAAAAGGGTGAGCGAAAGCTCTTAATAGACCCTTCAACGGTCAAGTTCGTATGCCATAGGGCATGTGCTTGAAAGAGTATAAAGAGTCTACCTATGTGAGTGTGAAGTGTGGCCTCTTCGAGAGCCAAATGAGGCATGGCTTGGTACACTCACTAAGGATATGGACACATGGCCCTAAATTGTATCAAAATTCTAAGTGTATTTTGAGGTTAATGTGTGAGATGTATCCAATTAGTAAAAAAGGATGTATAGTTCAAAGACTTGTCTACTATTACATTCAGACTAATTGAAATTATGTCCACTAAGTGAAAGTTCAAATCGTAAGATACTTTCATAATGCATAAATCTCTTTGTGTTCTCGATTGTGATTGTGTATTTGCTGGAATGGCAAGGGTTTTGTGCTATATCTTGGAAAAGGTGGGGGATTATTGGAATTTTCCAAGAATAAAATAAAAGTGGCAGGTTTTTCAGTGCTTATCCGAAAAGGTGGATAAGTATGGTGCCTTTTCAAGTTTACCCGCCTTATCCAATCCATTTCGTAAAAAGGTGAATAAGTAAGGTACCTCTTCAAGTTTAACCCTCTTTATCCTATCCTATCCTTTATGGTGCCTTTTGGCATGGTGCCTTTTGGCCTATCCTATCCTTTGTGGTGCCTTTTGGCATGGTTCCTTTTGGCATGTTATAAAAGTCATGAATAAGGAGAGAAACAAACATGTATAGGATATGATAACAAGAAGGGAATAAGATGTGCAAAAACACATTCCTATGAATCACTTTCCCATAGTTTGAACTCGAGAAAACATGAACATATACATTTGTCCATCAGCGTTTTATCCCAAAGACTATTTGTGGTACACAGCAAATAAGTCTTACGGAAAGTGATGTCGTTCATGACTCGTTGATATATCCGGTACCATAAAGTTGATCTGAATCCCTTTCCCCAACACGATGAGCATATAGTAGGCGGTTTTAACAAAAAATATGCAATAGGAATGATAATGCTATATCAGTTTATCAATAGGCCATGAACCACAGAATGGAATACTCAGAATATGATCAGCATTGAACGAGAGAAAAATGTCTATCACCATAGACTTACGCCAACAAACATTACGGTGATCAATCAAGGCACTCACCTGTAAGTTGATCAAAGTCTCATTGAGTGGCGTGACAAGTCTGAATGATTTTTGTCTGGGCAGCCACCTATCCTGTGAAATGTTCAGTGAACGACCATCACCAACTAACCAACGAAAGCCACGAATAATCACATCCCAAACTCCCATAATACTGTGCCAAGTGAAGCTAGGCCTGTTTCCCAAAGACATTTGAAAAATATCCCCTCCTGGATAATATTTAGCCTATAATAAGCGGGCCACTAATGAGGAATTACCCTTCAGCAATCTCCAAAACTGTTTAGCTAATAGCGCATCATTAAAAGTCTCCATATCTCGAAGGCCAAGAAGATCGTCATCCTTGCTCCTACAACCCCTAGTAGAACTGATCCAATGAGTTCTACGACCCTCCTGCCTGTGACCCCCCCAATAACATTTAACGGAAGATTGAATAGACGGGCATAACTCCTTAGAGAACTTGAATACAGTCATAATATAGGTTGGGAAGCAACAGCTTTTATTAGCATTTCCTGAAGAATCAAAGGCTATAAGATTACCCTAGAGGGGGGTGAATAGGGTGATAATCAAAGTTGCTAAACAATCGAGATGTAAATGCAGAAGAGTAAATCGGGACAAAACACGATCGATTGTTAACGAGGTTGGGCCTCAAAATGCTTAATCCCCGCCTAGAGTTCCCTAACTCTGGGATTAACCCGAACTTTTATTAGGAGAATTGATTACACAACTCTAGAGTACCCTTACTCTAAGTTCCAAGTCATAAGTTGAACCCTTCAACTAGGCTTGGTAGAGTTGACCCTTCAACTCTATAATCCTACCCAAGTACAAAATGAACAATACAACTCAAATGTAAAGGAAGCAAGTTTAAGCGCAATGGATGCCAATGTATTGCTTGCGTGAGTAGTATGCCAATAAGTGCTTGCAATTCTTGATCTCCTCATCTCTGATTCAGCTCTGTATTTATAGGGGAAACTTGGAGGATTTGCAGTTCAGTGCCTTGGACTGCAGTTCAGTGCCTTGGACTGCAGTTCAGTGCCCTTGAAATTTTAGCAAAATCAGCAACCAACGACTATGAGCTTATTTCGGCTTGTTTTGATCTTCCTTCAATGGCTCCTTCCAATTTTTGAGCTGGTGGATATTCTCAACAGCTACTTCCCATTCTTTTTGCTAATGAGGATTTTCTTGGCAATTGCTTTCCAAAAAATAAAGTCAGATATCAAGCGTTTAAAAGAATTTAAATCTTGATATTTACTTTATAAGGATCCCTATTAATAAGGAAATAATCATAATCAAAGGGATAATGTCAATCATAATATTTTTCAATTATAATCACCATTGTAATCTCAAGATAATACAAATGTAACATGACGAATATGTCAATTGATTAATCTCTTTTTGTCTTTCATCAAAACATATAAAAAAAACCCTTTAAGAAAGTTAACAATCTCTCCCTTTTTGATGAGATTCAAAACCCAATGAAAATAACAAGTCTATATAATTTTGAATGACACACCATGAAAAGCTTTCCAAATACTTCTCCCCCTTTTTGTATTTCATCAAAAAGATAGCACAAGAAGGAGAAAGAAAAATTGAAGCTTATTATGGTAAACACATATAGCTCCCCCTTAATAAGTCAATGTCAGATAAAGATGTTCCCCCTCAATCCATGGCACTCATAAAAAAAAAATATAGGGGACAAAATACTAACAATAAATTAATCACATACGCTAATGCTCATTGACTTGGGATTTTTATAAATAGCATATTGATGCAATAATTGAACAAAATTCTCCCCTTATCAAGAGTAAATCGAGGCTATCAAAAAATGATCAGGTGATATAATTTTTCTCTTCCAGAAACAAGCAATATAAGTATTAGGTATCATAATAACTATGGACAAAAGCAATGAGATCAAATGTGCATAATAACATGTCATAATAGTATAAGATCAATAATGCTCAAATTTCAAGGATAATAAAACAAATTAAAATTCAAAAAATTTTGAAATCAAAATCCGACAAATAGGAAGTAGATCATGTAAAGTAACATCGTCTTATGTTTAGCAAAAATCCAAATATTATCACTATTGAAGATGTTGACATAAAAATTCAAGCATTTGAATTGGTCATATTAAAGATACCTAGTTTCTGCCTGCAGTTGAAGGCCTTGAATTTCTTGACAGTAACGAATTTCTCACTGACCCGCAAGATCTTAGGAACATAATTAGTACATAGAGAGGGTTTTCCCTTAATTTACATTGGGTGGTCTTGCGGCTTTTGGTACCCAAATTTGAACTAACCTCGGGCTAGATTTTCTAAAGGGGCATGAATAAGACATATGACCATTCTTTAGGCAGTAATTACATTTAATATAATATTTGTTTTGGGAGGTCGATTGAACAAAGAAGTTCTTATAGACTTTCTTTTTATTAAAGACATTATACCAGATTCCTTCTTTATTGAATGACATCCTTTGAGAGTATAATAATTTGTCCAAATTTTTTGTCCCTTTGAAAACTTTAAAACGAATTTTTCAAAACCTTCACATTTAGATTGAACTTCTTGCTTCTTTGTTTCAAGAGTACCAATCTTCATATGAAGTTAATCATTTGATTTTTGTAAGGCCTTTTTTTCAAATGATAAGTTTCGAATAACTTTCTTTAAAGACTTTATTTTGGACAAATATGTTTGCTCACATTCAATGCAATTAACCAAGACTTGGGCTAATTCATCTTTAGAATATTCAAGAAGATCAGAATAATCTACCTCATCCAAGTCTTCAAATTTAGTTTCTTGGACATCATTCGCCATAAGGCATAGATTTGCAATTTCTTCTTCTTTGTCACTGTCACTGGAGTCACTATCACTCCATGCAGCAATCATGGCTCTCTTGAATTCCTTCTTGGCTTTGTGCTTGCGTTTTTCAGCTTTCATTTGTAAGACTGGACAATCTTTTACAATATGTCCTGGCAATCCGCATCCAAAACAAGAACCTAAGTTAGAATCATTTTTGTTATTAAGAAATTACATACCTTTTGAGAACTTCTCCTTTTTGTTTGATTGAGATCCCTTTTTGTAGAACTTCTTGGGATCAAATTTCTTTGATTTGAACATTTTCTTCAATCCTCTAGCGATAATTGCCATAGTATCTTCATTCTCTTCACTAAACTCATCTTTCGAGGAAATGACTTCTTCACTTCCAGTTTTGAATGCTACTCATTTCTTAGTTTGATCTACTTCTTCATCTTCTTTAAGATGAATTTCATGAGTCATAAGCTTCCCAAGTAGATCATCAAGAGGTAAGGTCTTGAGGTTTTGAGCTTCTTCAATTGTAGTGACCTTAGGACCCCACTTGTTTTTAGGAAGACACCGAAGTATTTTCCTAACC
>JACYFF010031958.1:95696027-95720832 GCA_017589665.1 Selenicereus undatus
AATAATAATAATAATTATTATTATTATTATTATTATTATTATTATTAGCAAGCACATACACATTCTTAATTTATACTTTTGGTTATGAAATTATTTTAGTGTGCTACACTTTGCCTTTTGGTGAACTATGATATATATTTAGTGAGCAATACTTTATGTTCATCTTATGAGGTGCTATGATATTTCTTTTAGTGAGTTATGATATATTTGATGAGTTTTATTCACATGAACTATGTCTTTGTAAGAGAGCTATTGTATAATATTTTGGTGAGCTATGGTATACATTTAGTGAGTCTAGTTTGCTCACTGAAAGTATCTATTTAGCTCACTAAAGTGTTAGTCATGTTGCTCACTGAATGTATATGCAATGTTTTTTAGTTTTAGTGATCCTATTCATTATAAATGTATCCCATCGCACCAAAATTAGGTGCTAACTCACTAAAATTTGTATTAATGAGCATGCATTATTGGCTTTGGTTTATTCACAAAACATGTATGTTAGCTTACCAAAGCATTAATCATGTTGCTCACTAAAAATACATTTCGACTCACTAAAAGTATATAATAGCTCACCAAAGTATATGAAATGTTTTTTCATGTTATTGATCCTAATGTATTATAAAAGTATTCCACTTCACTAGTTAACTCACCAAAATATGTGTTAGGTAGCATGGATTATTGAGTCTGGCTTGTTCACGGAAAGTATCTGTTAGCCCACTAAAGCGTTAGTCACGTTGTCCATCAAAATACATTTGAGCTCACTAGAAGGATATACCAGCCCACCAAAGTATATGAAATGTTTTTCCGTGTTAGAAGTCCTACTTATTATAGAAATATCCCAACTCACTAGAATTAGGTATTAACTCACTAAAATATGTCCTAGTGAATATGTATTAGTGAGTACTGTTGTGTATGTAAGCATAATATTTTTAGTTTTATAAATCAACCACAATAGCGATAATAAATCTCTTATTTTATGCATAAATAAGCATTACAATATACATTAGTGGGCAGCATTGCATATATATAAGGGAGCACGTATTATAAATGTGACATTGTTTGATTATGAAAAAGTTTTAGTAAAGTATAATTTTATTGCACATCATACATGAATAAAAATGTTTAATTTATTTCTATTAGAAAATACTTATTTATAAAAAAATTTTATGATTATTGAAAAATTAAATTGATAATATGAAGAGAGCGAAAAATAATGAGGAAGAATGAATGAAAAATTAATTATCTCATCTAAAAAAGAGGAAAATAAATAATAACCAAAGGGAATAATTATCTCATCCAAAAAACGGAAAAGTAAATAATGGCCAAAAGAAATGAAAATCTCTCCACCTTGCCAACAACAAGAATCGAACCATATTCCTTAGGTACAAAATATAGCACTGGCCTTTGCTTTTACTAGTACAACACTACCCAATTTACAATCTTTTTGTAGAACACAATTTTATTAACACATACTAGTATAAACCCATGCTATGCACGGTGCATGATGAAACAGATATTTAAAAAATGTGTATCATTGAAAAAATTAAAAAATTTATCGATAAGTAGTTAGCGGAAAAAATAAAAAGTTGTGAACTTCATAAATAGCAACTGAGATAAATAAAATCAAACAAAAATTTAATTGAATCATGTAGGATAATTTAAAGATATAGAATTAGTGGTTTATATTTAGGGATGAGAGTTCTACCCAAACCCGAAAAATTCGAAACGAACCCTCTTTATTTATGGTGGGTTCGGGTACAAAAAATGGAGGAAAAATAGGTATGGAGCGGGTGTGCCAAAAACGGGTATAGATATGGGTACGGATCGGGTACACGAATACCATACCCAACCCCGCCCCATATCCAAACCCGATTTTTTTCAAAAAAAAAATTCTGAGACTGAAGCGAGTAGGTTGCAGTGAAAAAAAGGCCAAAATCTGTACCTAAATAAATACTGTGCTCTTAGATTCAGCTGACAGCTACTCTACTCTTATGCACCCACAAATTTAATATTTTGTAGGGGCACAATGCATTTCAATTATGAGTATTATGTTTTAAACTTAATAAACCCGACATGTATTATTTTAATTTTGAATATGTAGGCAGAAATTTAATAAGGGGGAAATCCATTTAAAAAAGTATTTTTCATTTAGTTTTGAACCTCTAAAAATTAAATTTAATGAACCCGATAGGTGTCAGTTTTTATAATATATATGTACCAAAATAAAACCTGAATAACTCGAAAAACCTGATGGATATGGGTAGGGTATGAAATTTTAAAACCCGATGGATACAGGGTGTGGGTATGGGGATGGTTTTAGAAAATGAGTATGGGTGTGGGTACGGCTCCACTCGCCCCGAATCCGCCCCATGCCCATCTCTATCTATATTTAATAGATGGCTACCCCATAGATAATAGGATTATTATATATTCTTTACGATTTAAAAAAAAAGTAATAATAAAGACAAGATTTATTTGGGGAATGTACCTTTTTTTAATAGATATAATTAAAGGCTTTGATTTAATAGGTGATTAACTTTTACGGTTGAGATTACACCAAATAAATCACTCATGTTGTAGCATTTTAGGTTTTTTCAAAAATTATAATTTTTATTAAATGTTTGAGATTTGTTTAAGATAATAGGATTATCATATAGTCTTTTTCACATATAAGTGACATTATCAGGAATTTTTTTTAAAATAAAAATTATAAATGGGTATTTTACTTGAATAATGTAGTTTTTTTAACTTTAAAATCTACGGTTTAGATTTAATGAATAAATATAGTTGCCTATTTTTTTCCCCAGATAATTTTTTTGATTGAATTTTTTTCCTGAATAATTGGATTGTCATTTATCTTTTATAATGTATGTCCAAAATCATGGGGGATTTTTCTTAAAAAAATAAACGGATATCTTAGCTTTAAAATCAACAACTTAGATCTATTGCATAAATAATTTTTATCATTAAGATTACACTAAATCATGCAAATCACACTTGTTGTAGCATTCTATGGTTTTTCAAAGATTACACATTTTTTAACTACTCGATATTTTTTTAGATAATAGGATTATCATATATCCTTTATCACATAACCGAAATTATGATGGATGGTTCTAACAATAAAAATTATAAATCTAATGCATAAATAATTTTTAACTGCATAAATAATTTTTATGGTTAAGATTATAGTAACTCCACAAGTCACACTCATTGCAACATTCTAGGGTATTCCAAAGATTATCATATTTTCTAATTGTTGAGCATTTTTTTAGATATTAGAATTATCATATATCCTTTATCGCATATAATCAAAATTATGAAGGATTTTTTAAAAAATAAAAATTATAAATTAGTATTTTGCTTGGATAAGGTATTTTTTAACTTCAAAAACTACAATTTAGATTTAATAAATAAATATAACTACCTATTTTTACCCTAGATAATTTCTTTTGATAGATTTTTTGGCCTCGATAATTGCATTATCATCTAGCTTTTATCATGTATATTTTTAAATCATGGAGGATTTTTTTAATGAAAATAAAAGGACATCTTAGCTTTGAAATCGACAACTTAGATCTAATGCATAAATAAATATTTTATGGTTGAGATTATAGTAAATCTCGCAAATTGCACTCGTTGTAGCATTCTAGAATTTTTCAAATATTATCACATTTTTTAACTATTTGAGATTTTTTTGAGATAATAGAATTATCATATATCCTTTATCACATATAACTGAAATTATGAGGGATTTTTTTAAAAATAAAACTATAAATTGGTATTTTAATTGAATCAGGTATTTTTTTTTTTAATGTTAAAATCTATGGTTTAGATTTAATGAATAAATATAACTACCTGGTGCTTTTCCCAAGATTTTTTTAATAGAATTTTTTTCTTGATAATTGGATTATCATCTATCTTTGATCATGTATATCCGAAATTATAGAAATTTTTTTTAATAAAAACAAAGAGATATCTTACCTTTAAAATCAACAATTTAGAACTAATGCATCAATAATTTTTATGGTTAGAATTACACTAAATCCCACAAATCACTTTCGTTGTAGCATTCTAGAGTTTTCTAAAGATTACCATGTTATTGTATCTACTTGATATTTTTTTAGATATAGGATTATAATATATCCTTTATCACATAACCGAAATTATGAAGGATTTTTTTAAAAAATAAAAATTATAAATGGGTATTTTACTTGGATAAATTAGTTCTTTTTAACTTTAAATTCGCAGTTTAGATTTATTGAATAAATATAACTGCCTAGTTTTTTTCCTACATAATTTTTGTTGATAGAATTTTTTTTCCCTAGATAATTAAATTTTCATCTATTTTTTATTATGTATATCCAAAATCATGGAAAATTTTTTTAAATAAAAATAAATAGATATCTTAACTTTAAAATTGACAGCTTAGATCTAATGCGTAAATATTTTTATCGTCGAGATTGGACTTATAATATTATAAATTATATAGATATAGATATAGATATAGATTATATTATAGATATTATGGATATAGATAGATTATAGATAGATAGATTTTATTAAATTAATTTGATTTTTTATAATCCAATGGTAATTATAAAAAACAATCTCAATCTAACAGTCGAAAAACTCTAATTTTTGAGAATTTAGATAAAAAATAAGACCCATAAGATTGCTATTATATAGAGAGATAGATTATAGATATTATGGATATAGTTAGATTATAGATAGATAGATTTTTTAAAATTAATTTGATTTTTGTATAAATCCAACGGTAATTATAAAAAACAATCTCAATCTAACGGTCGAAAAACTCTAATTTTTGAGAATTTAGATAAATAGTAGGACCCACAAGATTGCTATTATGTATTATATAGATATGGTCAATTGAGACAGGACGTGCAAATTCACTTGTACACCGGGTGTTTGTTATAGCAACTACTTTACTCTATGCATTGATATCAAAGTTATGCAATCTAAGAGTAATAGGAACTTGGTTGAATATACACAGCACAATAGATATATCAAGCTTAGACAAATAGTTTTGTGTCAGGTCGATCTGACATTCATGGTATTGTTATCTCACATGCGGACAGTTACTAATATGAGATGTTCGTTATAAAAGAGATAAAAGCTCCATTTGCAATTAGATTCTCCTGGAATTATGACATCCAAAGAAAAAATGAAGGATAAGAAAAAAAAAAGCACAAATTAACAAAAGGAAAACTTTGGTCTAGTGTACTTGCAATAGTGTAAGACGGGCGGGTATACTTGCAATATTGATTCACTTAATACATCAGATAAGTGGTTTCAGCATTAAAAGCTTAACCAACAATCCTACAAATTCTAATTTTATACTTATTTTACAAAATCTATGGTTGCCCTACTAATCATAGGAAGTAGAGTCTTGTAATCAGTAGACAGATCCAAATAGAATAAACCACGTCCACGTTTCATTAAGAGTTGATAACTTGTTGTATTTTCCCGCAAGTATACGGTTTAACGTTGTAATAGTTGAAGGTGTTGATCCTCATAGATGGTTGTGAAATTGGATTACCAAGAATTCTAAACTAAAATAAAATTTAATGCTAAATTAACCAAGTTTCATGATTAGAAATTCCACAAATTAATAAGCAAAATAAACAAAATTAATTAATGAATTTGTGAACAATACTCCAACTTACAAAGAGTCTAGCCAAAATCAGAACATCTAAATTGCAAATATTTTCACCTCACCAACACCTAACCGCAATTGCTCCCAATTAGCCAGAAATGAGAATGAACAATTGAGCTTCGTTTTCATTGAAACAGAGCACGCACAACAGCAGAGGAAACGAATTCAAAGTCGAAGCAAATATCAAAAGTTTGGTTTCGAATTTAACACGCTCAGATTGAATAACATCCAATTGATGAAACTAAACCCTATAGCCTAGAACCGACTGGAATGAAAACATTGAAAAACTTAGACATTAATCTACTTCCCTGGAACTTGAATAAACCGAATAGCTTTCTCATATTGAATAACGTCAAACTGAAACTTGAACTCCTCACTCTTAGGCCAATTGTTTGCAATTTCAATACCAAATTTCAGAATTCCACTCGATTTTAACTAAAGGAGAATCAATTAAACCAAAATTGATAGTTTATAAACGAATATGATACTAAAAACAGAATGAAAACTACAGTAAATTTGTAAACTAAAACTACTGAAATCCTAACCTGCTCTGCTACTCTACTCCGCGTTGTATCTGCAGTCGAAGCCACCATTAAAAGCTCCTCGGAAAAACTAGCTCGCCTCTTCCCTTCTCCCTTTGATGAGGAGTAACTAGAGTAAACGATGCAAATATAACTAATTAGGGGAATGCTGGGGGAAGGTGAAAGGCCTTTGGGGTTCTGGGTAACGCAAGGGAGGAAGAAGAAGGTGAAGGGATGATGGAGGAAAAGAAGAAAAAGATGCTTCGCCTGTTTTTTTTTGGGCTCCTCTGCTGGGAAGAAAACGGCAGGTCGAAATCAAGAAGAAGACGAAAGAAAAGAGGATGGTGCACATGACCAACGCATGGTCAATTAAATGAGAAAAAAAAAGTAGCTGCTGAGCCGGTCTGGAGAGAAGCTAGCACGTCTAGGCCAGGCCCAGAGAGAGAGAATGAGAGGAGGGAGGAAAGCTGGGCTGGGCCTTTGTTATTGGGCTTCGGTTCTTTCTTCTTAAGCCTATGCTTCCTCATTTAATCCAAACCTTGTTGGTTCAATTCTTTCTTTTTTCCAGATATTTATTCAATCTTCAAAGTTCTCACATTCCTACAAAACAAACAAAAACCATATTAAATTCCTAAATTAATAATTTATTTGAGCAATTATTGAATAATAAAAGGGTATAAAATATTATAATTTATGGTTGAACATAAACCATGATTTTCAAATACTAGAAGCGTTCAAGTTTTCTCCCCAACCCAACATTTGTTCCTTAATGTGCTTTTCTAATTCTTGGTAAGATTGAAATGATGCACATTCTTGATATGGCATTGACTTAGATATCTAGGGTGGATTTTCACGAAGATAAACAGCAATGAAAGCAGGATGCTTGTCATTAGGCTCCATCCATCAAGCTGTTATTGGTGAGCAATTGGTCATTGGGTCATCTAAGTAGAGAAAAATAATTAAAATACATAAAAAAAAAATTCATTATCTAGCTAATATATTATTCACTGCTTAATATATTGAATTTTACTTTAAAATAAAAATTCAATAAAAGCTTATTATCTAGAGATAATCTTTCACACCTAAATCGTCCCTGATGCTATAATACTCTTGGATAAAAAATTACTTGAAAAATTCTTAGAATTAGGAAATTATATGCAAATTACTGTTTGGAATAATTTCCTTTTATTTATCCTAATATGACTCTGTGTATTGTTTGTGCCGTACTTGAGCTCAATAATTAGAACAGGCGATTGATTGGTAGAGCAAAAAGGGAGTGTAAAGTTGAGTCATACGCCATCCTAAGAAAAAAAATAATCTATTTCTCCCATCGGTCAAGTCATATAAATCCGAGCATAACTAGGTTAGAGTTCAGCACTCTTCACCTTATTAAGCAAACAAGAGAAAAAATAATGAAAATATTGGATAGATAGGGTTGTCAAATAGGTCAGATCAAATCAGTCCGGGTTGATGTTAAACGGGTTGAAGACCCCCTGACGTGAACCCGACCTGTTTATTAAACGAGTCAAAAAACTCGACCTGAAACCGTTTACAAATTAAACGGGTTGATCTGATTATGACCCATTTACCTGTTTAACTTAAACAGGTCAGAATCAGGTACCCAATAACCTGCTTAACCCATTTAACCTGTTTAATATTTAGGCATAAATTACATTTCAACACTTGTAAGTTGCAAGCCTTACTTTTGCTACAAATCGAGCACATGCCACTGCCTTTCATGATTTGATACAACACATCACTAAAAGTCTAAAACCATGGCCAAAACCTAGAAATACCAAGTTAAACAAACCATAACCACCAAGCAACTAAGTGCAAATACACAAGTTCAAGCTCAACAGCGATTAGCCTATTACACAATCAAATACAAGCTCAAAGTAAAAATGCATAAGAACTAGTTAACCAAAGCCGAAGTTTTCCCATATCCACTTCCAACTGCACTCTTAGATTGGACTTCACCATCTTCATCATCATTCAAGTTCATGTTCATTACATCTCCACAAAGATCATTCAAGTTGACTTGAGGCGGTATGAGTGCTAATATAAATAACATACAAAATCATATTAGATAAAATTAAACAAAAAAACATATGAAACTAAAAACAAGAAGAAATCTTATCACCTTGGCCAAATACCCAATCTCTAAGGCAAATAACGGCTTCCACCGTATTAGACTTAAGAGAGCTACGGAATGCATCAAGGACTCTACCACCAACACTAAAGGCGAGTTTAGATGCAACAGTAGACAATGGGATAGTCAAAATATCGCGAACCATTTTTGAGAGTAAAGGGTATCAACCTTGATTCGTTCACCAATGAGCAAGAACATCAAACATTTCAACTCAATGCAGCTTATTCTCCTCCAAATACATCTCCAACTCAAATCTAGAAACAGACTCAAACTCATTACTTGAATATTGATCAAAGTCCTAAATATTAAAGTAAGTCACTTAGGCAAAATATAATAAAACAACTACAAAAAGGAAAGAACATTAACCTCGGGAAAAATATCTTGTAAAAGAAGAAAAAAAGCAGCAGTTGCAACAAGTGACAGTGGAATATAAGCATATAACAAAACAAAATATAACAAAACAACAAGTAAAAGAAGTCCAAATTGAATAGCAGCGACTAAGAACAGCATATTCATGCCAATTTTGTACAAAAAAGTAACGAACAGTAGTGAAGAAAACTAATTTTGGGCAAAACAGGATGTAAAAGAAGTAAGCAGCAGCAACAGCGGGTGACATTGGAATATCAGCATATAAGTATATAACAAAACAAAATGCAACAAAATATAACAAGTAAACAGCAGGTGACTGTGTAAAAGAAGTTAGTACCTGCATACATGCATTTGACTGGGCTTCCATAGTTGAGTTGGCTTGAGCAGTTGTAGAGGGTGGATTAGGAGACGAAGAAAATCCCTCAGAACTCTTAGCATACTCAACATACAATGCAAACAACTTGTCTTTCAACAACCTCAACTCAATAGCATAGTTATCACCATAAACCTTTTTGTATGCCCACTCCGCAAATTGATACTTATAGCCAGGATCTAAAATTGTAGCAATAGCCATGATTCTGCTAAAGTCAGACCAATACTTTTCAAATTTAGCAAACATCCTTGTAGCCATGTTTCTCATAAAAGCATCACCACTTTCCATCTCTCCTTTCTTCTTTCAACACCAATCTTACCCTCACCACATTCGGAAAATAGAGATTGGAAGTAGGATATTTGGACCCCGAAAAAGCACAAGTAACTTCATAGAATACTTTGAAAAAGTTACAAATTTTCTCAATTTTTACCCACTCATCCATTCTTGGACAGTGGGTGAAATTGCTATCAAGAACCTCCAAATGACTCAAGACCTTTTTGTAATAAAGGGCACTTTCAATCATAAGATAAGTAGAAGTGCATCTTGTAAGAACATCTTGACACATCCTTTACGATAAAAAATGTCACAAAGCTTGCAAGACTCAAGGAACCTTTGTTTTCGCATTTGGGAGCCTTTGCAATACTTGACACATTCCCTAATCTTAGACACAACTTCATCCACATCCTTAACCCCTCATTCACAATCAAATTAAAAATGTGGACACAACAACGAACATGAAAGTAATCACCATCACACAAAAGCTTCAACTGAGCCTTTATCATATCAACACACAAATCATTCAAACAAACATTATCCACAGTCAAACTTTCTTGGCAAGACCCCAATCTTTTAACAACAACAACAATTTTTCAGCAAGCGCAACACCATTATGGGGTGGAGGCATAAAAGAAAAGTTCAAAATTCTCCTACGCAGAACCCACTTAGCATCAATGTAATGGGCAGTCAAAGAAATAAAACCGTCAGTGTTTAAAGACGTCCAACAATCAAAAGTGAAGGCAATCCTCCCAAGAAAAGACTTTAGAAAGAGTTTAAGGTTTTCCTTTTCCTTAGCATATAGCTTAATCACATCATTCCGGATTCAAGTACAACAACATCTCTCTCACAAAATCATATTCAACAAACTGGAAAGGCAACTTATGCTTGACAACACACAAAGCCAGTAACTGACGGAATTCATTAGGATGAAACACAACTCGCCTACTTCCCAAAGAACCAGAACGACTCTCTAAAAGAAGCTTACCTATGTCTCTAAAATTTCTCCTTTTACAATTTCCCAGGTGCCTCTTTAAATTTTCAGTTCCATACTTGCTGTCTTCAGGATAAATTTGACTACACTTTTTGCATTTACAAAACAGATTACCCTGTTCATCAGGGGGGGGGGGAGAGAAACTCACAATGTTCCCAAACTGTAGAAGTTAACTTTCTTTGACGTTTTGGAGGCTTACCAATAGCAGCATGAGGCTTGTATGATCCTGTTTGAGCAGTAGTTGGCCTTTGTGCTTCCCTGCTATCAACTTCAGCAATCTCCTCACCATTTGAATCAACATCAATTGGCACTAAATCATCATAATTTGGTCCCATTTCTGTGCATAAATAAGAATGATGAGCATATTGAAGTAATAAAAAGTGATATCTTCAAGGAAAAAGATCCAACAATTTGAAGAAACAGAGTGTAGTTTTTGTAATTTCAAGTGTAATTTGAAGATTCATTCTGCTTAATTATGACTAAAAGTTGGCTTATCTGTGGCCACGATAGGGCAAATGACAAGCATGGCAAAGTCTAGGAGGTTGTTGGGCCATTATGACTCCTTTAAAACAAATTCTTACATTAATAGATATCATAATAGGCTATAACTGGATAACCAAATTGGAGTAAAAACAAGCACCAAATATATCTAAGGAAAGTAATAATATATTGTTTATATACAAAGGACAAAACAGCACCAAAACAGGACAAAACAGTTTATGCCTGGATCGAATGAGTATGACAGAGAACGAGTATGGTTTTGAAAGCAACAAACAGCAACAAAGAGACAGAGTTAGAGAGGGACAGAGCAACAAACAGCACCAAAGCGAACAAGTATGATAGAGAAGAGCAACAAACAGCAACGAATCGAACAACGAATTGAACAAGTCAACGAATCGAATGAAGGTTAGAGAGAGTAAGACAAAGAGAGAAGTAAGAAAGAGAGAAAAAGACATACGATCTAAGAAAGAGAGAGAAAGACATACAATCCTGTTCCGTGGCCGTGACTAGTGGTTGAATCCGCAATAGCCATGACGATTCTAGAGGTTGATGAGTGAGAAGAGAATTTCTAAGGTTTGTGTCTTTGTGAGGCTGATGAGTGATGAGATAGAGGGGTGATTCTAGAGGCTGATGAGTGATGAATGTGTTCTATGAGGCGGTGAGGGAGCCGAAGGGTGGTGGTTTCTTATATAAGGAGGGTTTTGGTGGGTTAGGTTAAAAAAAAAAGGGGGGAACCCAATACCTATTTCGAGCCTATTATGGCGCCCAAATAAAAATTCAACCCCCTAAAATGAAATCTGAAATTTTGAAACCTTATGAAATTCGCCCCCAAACAAAAAATATATATAATACATATATATATGAAACAGGTTAAACGGGTTAAACGCTTATACAGTAATCGGGTAATCAGGTTGACCTATTAACCCAATCAATTAAACGGGTTATATAAGTATTTTTTCATGTCGAAAATCTCGACCTGAACCTAACCCGTTTAATTAAACGAGTTAATTGTGTTAGCCCGTTTAATTAAACGAGTTGAAAATCTTTACCCAAACTTGCCTAATTTCGTATTCGGTTCAGGTCGTTAATTATGTCGGGTCAGCTTTTGATAGGCTTATCCCTAGAAAACCGCATATAGGGAAGAAAAAAAGTGCTTCTCTTTTTAAGTCACGCTACGTATTTACTCGCCTCTCCTAAAACCCCAGTCAAGCAAAGAAAAAGACTATCCAACCTTCTCTTTTTACACCACACAGTTTCCCTTATATTCCCTCATACAAGGATTAAACTCTTCTTCTTTCTCTTGACGGATTAAACATTCATTCGCAAGTGAAAAGAACATGTCTCCTTTATTTTGTTTCGTTATAGTGAAAGGAAAAGACTTTGTTCTCGATCAATTTCAATTTCTTTTATACTTCAATATCTTCGTCTCTGGAATTTTAACTTTATGTGATTTGAGGTCAATGTCGGAGAGAAAAAAGGAATTGAGAATTTTTCAGATGAAGGAAAAAGTCTCTCGGTTTAACAAGGTAAATCGGATTACTGAAAGGTTTTTTTGTTTAATTTAGATATGGATTCTTAGGGAAGGTTTGGAATTTTTGCTATGGGACCCTCCTTCCATGAACTACAACTCAAAAATAAAAATGGGATTGATCTTTTTAATTAATTAGAAACTGTGGTGTAGTGTGTTGGATTTCGTCCTAAAAATTTGTCCAACTTATGTGAATTGCTGGGAATAGTTTTTTACCCATGCGTTGTGCTATGGCTATCGCTTCTCGGTTGATAAGTATCAGTATCTTGTTGTATATGTTGTTGTTGATCCTATACCATACTTAGTTCTAAGGACTTGATGGTAGCACCTTTTTTCTGACTTTATTTATATGAAGTCACCTTAATTATATGTACTTGAATTTTTGATGTGCAATCTATCTTTTTTGATCTTGTTAGTCAAAAAGTTTTAAATTATTTTTTTTTGTTTTAAGATATTATGTGATTTGACGTTGCGTGATATTTTTTTTTCAAGTTTAAAATGATTTTATGAAATAACCATATTGACAGTGGGAGCAAAGGAGCAAAGGAAAACCATAGTATTTTCAGCAATTTAATGTTACCTCCCTTAAACTTGGACTTTATTTTTAAAATGCATATGGTAATGTGAACTATAGTGTGTGAAAACTACTTCTAATATGAAATGTTCAATAATACATTAGATTTGTCGTCTTTGCTATGTATTAGTCGCCAACTCCTGTTCGCAAATTAAGTAGCCTGTAAAAGTATCATATATTATACTAAGTTAGGCTTTGATTTTTCATTTGTTCCTAACTACTTGTCATCAATAATATGTTGTTAAATGTATGTAATGAATTGATGATTTCTTAAATGCTTATACATTTAGTAAAAAAAATATAAGATAATATTTTTGTATTGATTTGTATTTACTTACAGAGAGGTATTTCACTTGTGGACTTCTTTTATATTTCATATGCCTGGAGTTGCCTGCACAATATTGGAGAATTTATTAATTGTTATTATTTTAAACTTCAATTTTATTTAATTCTAAGAATCGTAATATGTCATGGTCTTTGCATAATTAGAAATAACATTTTGTAGGAGTTCACTAACACTAAAAGATGTATGGTGCCATTTTTATTTTATTTTTTTGGTAATTTATAGTAGTGAATTTATTTTGAATGCATGCATACCATGGGTAAGTTGTTGAACACTTTTTTTGTAGACAGTGTTTCTTGTGTACCATTCATAGTGTTCATTGTCACATTTAATGATAAGCTTCAAACCCTCTGGTGAAGTCACCCTTGATGCTATAATTCAGTTGTCCATGACTTAATATCGATTTTGGAAGGTAAACTCCTACACATTTCAGTGATTGTCCTCAACTTTTATTTATAGTCATTGCATAGCAAATATGAATACGAAATTGCCTTCTTTTTAATATAAATGAACACTTTGTCTTAAATGAATGGAAAACAATTCTAGAGATTCTAACCTTTACTGACATTAATCGAGAAAAGAATAAGATTCTTCCGTTTTAGTCAACCAGTGCTTGTTAGGACTTGTTTTTGTATCCTTCCACAACTAAGAATTATATGGGGACACAAACTTCTTTTTGATCAAATGACAACACCAACTTAGATGAGATACTACAAAATTAAGTCCCTATTTATAGGAATTACAAATTAAGATAAACTCTAGAGCAAAATGAGTAGCTATGGGGATAATGAGGTAATTAATTTTAAAAATAATATATAATATAATACTTAAAGGAGAACATTAAAATGAAACAATGAGGTAGTTTAGTAAAGGTTATATAATATTAAAGATGGACATTCAAATGAAATAATAAGGTAATTTACGTACCAATAAGAATAAATTAGCAAAACATTAGTTAGCACACGTGAGACCAAATTTGAAATTCATAGGGTTATGCGTGCCAATTAAAACTAATAATCATCACAAAAGGTGCATTTTTTTCCTAGAGATTCCTATTGGTTTGATTGTATTCATTACGCATGCACTTGCTTCACATGTCCATTGTAGATTATTTCAATCGTTTAACAACACCTTTAATATTATTTAATAGTGATGATGGTTCTTCCTACTATTTGACCCATGATTTAAATAAAAATAAAACTTGATTAATTATTCTCATGATCAACAAAGCATGAAAAAATTGTTGACAATAGTAACAAAAAAGCAGATAAGTCTTCGACCTTAATCTTATTTTTTGATGTATAATTATTTATTAAAAAAATGAACAAAGAAAAATTAAAAAATTAAAAAAAAAAAGAAGAAAGGGAGATTAGTAGCAGATGAAGAAATTTTAGTACAATTTGAATTTAGAAAAACTTTTAACATTTTTTTGGGGGCGGGGGAGTATTACTAATTTATGAAGTCAATTATGGTCTATTGTGGGAATGCAAACAAGCTATAATTTACCTATTAAATTTAAATTTAAATATGCTAAAAAGAACTATTATACTATGTGATTTTTGAGCACAAAATATAATCTCAAGTGAAATATAAATTGAATAAATCACTAAAACGTTTTTTTTATGTTGCTATCCTACATGATAGAAGTCTTTTATGTTGTTATCCTACATGACATTTTTATCCCAAATGGCACCCTAGATGGCATCCTATGTGGCATCCCACGTGTCGCTTATACATGAGTTTAATCCAACTTTTAATATATGCATGTATGTATATATGTATGTATGTATGATTGTACCAGTCATCGTACCATTTTTTCACTAGAATAAGACACACCGGATTTATGTATCATTCTACTAGGGTTGTACCATTTTGAATTTCAAAAATTTTTAAAAAGTTAAAGGGCAAAAAATTGAAATTTTTGTGTACTAGGCGGTATTTGACTGAAAATACCGGTGCCATCCGGCATTTAGCGGTGTTGACCGGTATAAATTTGGACAATTACTTGTACCGTTTCTTGACCGAGACAGTACGCTTCGGATGGTACGGATGGTATGGCGTGGTATTTGTAACACTGATTGGTATTCTTCCTTTCAAATTTATGAATGACCATTTTTCCATTCAAAATGTGGGTGGAGAGGCTAGAAATTGCTGGACAATGAAAGCAACTGAAATGAAGAATATTCAATCCTTTTGAAATTCAAGAGAGTTGCAATCCCAACGCGGCCCGTTTGGGAAACTTCTTTACCCGAAGTGGGAGGCCATAACATGACATAACAATGTGGATGTCATCTTCCAAATTCAATATTAGACGTGCCAACAATATATATGAATATCCGAATTTTTTTAAAAAAGAAATTAAACAAAAATATATTGATCCCAAAAAAAAAAACATAGATCATGTTAATATCATAATATGTATAAATTTTTGAAATAATCATCAAATGAGATGGTCTTGTAAATGAGATTGCATCATTGCGGCCAATGTTATTTTTGTGAGTAGAATAATATTTATTCAGATATAAATGCCTGATGCGATAAGTATAGTATTATGTAATAATAGTAAAAGCTTTTAAAAATTTTATCGGTCATATCAGAAGATTCAGAACATATATACCACAGTTGCAACAATGGAACACCCCCCGGGGGGGAAACAAAAAAAAGGGGGACTATTGAAGAGAATTTTCACTGGATATAAGTCACCAAAAGCTGACCAAAGTGAGTACTGTACAATTATATTCAGCACATTCTGATTTCTGAGTCCCATAGCCCTGTTCAAACGTTTGGGACTGAAACAACAAAAATTTGGGTACAACAAGAGAACATGTCCACTTCGCTTTTTCACTCTTGATCAGTTCTAACTAATTTACACTTTGTAAACAGCCTTTCAGCACTAACTCATTTCAGTCATTTCCTTTCCTGAGTGTTAATCATCTATACCTTTGCCTAAAACATGTCACTAACTTACTATCTACCCCTCTAAATTTGAGAAAAGACGCCATCTTACGAAGTATTGGAAGTGCTAACCCCGGCTGCTCCTGCTCCTGCTCCGAAGGCCGAACCCAAATAGGGATTCTTCCCTGATCAAGCTCGTTAGAAGAGCGACACAGAAGGGAAGTTGTCTGTCAGAGTTCAAAATTTTGGTTTCTTTCTCAGGTGTCTTCTCTGAATACCTTAAAAATGAAATCCCTAAAGCGTTTCGAGTATTGCTTCGGATCAACAGCGGATATGGAAGTTGGATCATATTGGAATGACTTATATGCATGCTCCAGCTTCTTGCTGATGTCGTAGTCTTGGAGTATGTCGATTATACCAAAGAAGATGATCACATCGTAGCATTCTCCTGTGGGATCTCCAACTAGCTGTGCCTCACAATCTGTTCTTCGGACTGTCACTTCTGCCCTTGCTGGCATGCTGACTCCTAATCTAATTGACTCCCACCTACAAGTTGAAATCACGAAAGTCAGTAAAAGCTATCACCAAGAAGATTTTTATAGATGATATGTTGTCCGTGTTTATTTCATCTTCTATGATACCAATTGTAGAGCTCCGAAAACCTTTTTGAAGCTGAACTGGAAGTTACAAATGATAAAATGAGATAGCGATTATGCAATTGTTAAGAGAGAATCACAATATGGGTACGACGTGTTGACATAGACATTCAGAGGAAATAAAGGAACATATTTCAAGATTTTTGATAGGTTTGGCCATATAGCGTAGGGTTGAGTTGAGATCTTACTGTGAAGGGTCAAAGACAAGCCTATCTGTTTCATCTACCCTTGAAAGGCGAGGAGCTACCATTTCGCTGTCAGTTTTACCGTTTTCTGCCCCAAAAAAAAAAAAGAAGAAGAAGTTTAGCACATGTCCTGATCATGTTGAGGGTAAGTTCAGAAACAAGTGAAAATTAGTTGGAGGACAATAATCTGAAAGTACTGCATGCCTTCTGTTGTAATCCTTGTACAAGAATCCCGAAAGTGTACACCAACTAAAAGACTATAGTCCATAATTCTCTCTTGCTCGAGGAAGTCAGAATCCCTGTCTACTTGCCTGCACAAATGAGTGGCTTCAATTTCAAAAGACATGGGAAAATCCAAGTGAAATTTCAAGATTCAAAGATCATGATCACTTTCTGATACTTAAAAGCATTTCGAAATCCATGGCCTTAATGAGATGCAATTCTTAGGGAAAGGGAAGTCACTGGAACATCAAAGGGGAAAAAAGAAACACTGTTACCTGCAAAATTCTTGGAACCAAAATCTCTGCAGTCGAAAGATATAATTTAAGTCTAGATCTTTGAGTGTAGTTGTCGGGTCAATTTCTGACTCAGGTTTATCAGTTGTGCGGCCATGAGAAGAACCCTTCAAGTCAAACCGTCTATGAATTGCATATTCGGTACAGAAAAGATTTCCCATTATGACAAATCGTACCTGCTCAAATAGATCAAAAATATGAGAAGAAATCACGGGCAGTGAATTGCACCCAAAACATAAATCAGAAATGGTCATCTCAATCTCACTTTCTTCTGTGCAGCTCCAGTCAACTTCACACAATGCAGGCCAAAAAACCGGGTAACTAGAGTATCGTCAAAGGTTTTAACGTGATTGTAATAAGCTGGAAGCATTCTGAGCAGAACCTGCAGAAGGGCAAAATTTTAAGATCAGGATTATTGGACAATGACAATGCCATATTCATCTAACTCAGAGCAGCAAAACACCAGCAAACTCACTTTACATTCTGCTTTCTTCATTGTCTTAATCATGTACTTATCATCATGGGTTAGGTAAAAGAAGCTTCCACTTTTACCGGGTGAAGAAAGTTCCCGAAGTGCATCATTCCCACAAATAGATATCATATAATCAGCTGGATCAACTCTGAACAACTTCCTTAAAGTCCTACAAACAATGTGAACAGACATTCAGGGTCCAATGTACTATTGCCTAGTATTTAGATTTCCATTGAACGCTTAAAATTGTACAGAAACTGCATTTCGAAAATCTTGTTTCATGAAATCTTTAAGAACAAGATGTACCTACATCACAAAGCTAACCTGAAAACTAATGGACAGTAATCCTTCCATTTGAACTCACAAGATGAGTGGGGTGGAGTATGCTTGGATCCTTCCGGGGGAAATCTTGTCCAAACTTTTTCCCTGGGATCAAATGCCGAAGCCTTCAAGTCAAGAGTCACTGCTGGACCAGGCCTCCCCACAGAATGCCTGTATAAGCCACCACAAAATGTTTTAGGAGTACAGAAAGAATGAAAACAAGTGAAAACCTTCCTGCTACCCTCTTGCAGAGGGAAATGTCCAGCCATTTTTTTGAGGGGAGGGGGTTATGTGAGTATATGCCGACCCTATTTTCAAAAGATTTTGGTTGTCCATTTTCTCAAACGATGTGTCAAGTGTATGAGCCTCAATTGTTTGACATGGGTACTCAATGGGAGACGAAGTCTAAGTAATACAGTCTGACAAGTCTAATTTCAGATCTGGTTGGAAGTTCAATGAAACTTATCCACAATCTAAGACATTACATGCCAAATGCAAGCTTATAATCTTTTCTTTGATTACTAGATGAACTCCTTTCCTCTATTCCATCACATCACTTGAGAACATCCTGCTTCATCGTGAGAAATTTCTCTACTTGATAGAAATTAATGAGCTAAAATTACAGGTATATTTGACAGATTTCTTATGAGAAGCACCCTGACAAGAGCCATCTCTTTGTTAAGGCAATTACATTCAATGAAATATAGATTTCAACTAGTCTTCTAGGTGACAAGAAACAAGAATATGAAAAACAAGAAATTGAATATACCTTATTCCTAGCTGCAAGTTGAGCATCAATTCATAATTCTTATGCCCCTTACAGATAGTTTCCCCTTGCTTCTTGATAGTCTTAGGAAGGAGGATTGGATGAAAATTCCGTGGATTCTGACCATTAATCCTAAGATTTTCAAAACCTTCAACATAATGTCTCTTACCGTTAGCATAACCACCATGATCACCACCATTAGCCAACCTCCCATCGACAGACTTCCTTCCGGACTTCTTAGACTTAGAAGCTGATCTCTTTTGAACAGGCTCCCCCCTGGAACCATTAGGCATCTTCTCCGAAGGGTACATTGTGATATCCTCACCAGGGGATACCTTACAATCATTCAACTCAACCAAGTACAACTCGCGAGGATCCCATTCAGGTTCAGAGGACCCATCAATCGGGTAATAAGTCCCATTTTTCTCATTAGAATCCTTGTTCCAAACCCCAACATAGTAATCCCCATTTGCCCATGTATAAGTCCCTTCACCCTTGGGAAATCCATCCTCCCAAACCCCTTCAAACTTGTTCCCATTAGCCCAAATTAGGGTTCCATTCCCATGAAAAACCCCATTTTGCCATTCACCCACGTAAGAATGCCCATTAACCCATTGATATCTTCCATGCCCATCCTGCACTCCATTCTTCCATTCACCCTCATAACAATCACCATTTCCATAATTATTTGTTCCTTCACCATTTTTCATATTCATTGACCAAAACCCTCTATAAGTATCCCCATTAGTCCCAACATAAGTACCTTTACCATCCATAAACCCATTTTTAAACGCACCCTCATAGGTAGCTCCAGAAGGCCAAATGAATCTACCCTTCCCCATGGTTTTACCCTTGTGCCATTCACCCACATACATACACCCATCATTCCAAATGTACTTACCATGACCATGGGGGAGTTTATCAACCCATTGACCACCATAGAAATCGCCATTGGAGAAGACCTTCTCAGCATTGTAAAGCTCACCCGGGTTTCTCAGAGGGCTGCCGGCGTCCTCATCGTCGACGTGGGCAACCGACATTGGTGCAAAAATACTGTTTGATTTTATTGATGACCTCTTTTTTGATGTCCCACTTGATCTTCTTACCTTCAATCTGAAAATCCCAGTAAAATCTCTGTTCATAATTATCTCTGTCTCTACCTCCTACCTAATATTTTTTTGACTATTGGCCGTGTTATTCTCTTTTTCTCCTCTCTTTCTCCCCCATCTAATCACCATCCTCCATTAAAGACTCTGCCTTTTTCCTCTCTCCTATGAACCCAGAACAGAGTACATTGCCCTCAAAAGAGGAAACCCATCAATTTGGAAGATACCCAGATGACAAAATGATCACAATTATCAAAAAAGTTAGTAAATTTGAGATGGGTTTTTGATTTTATGAAATGGGTTTTGGGTTTTTTTTTGGTGGAAAATACAAATAGAAAGGGGATGGTGTAAGATTTGTTGATGGGGTAAGCAAATTGTGAAAAAAATGGAGCCAAAGGCCGGCTCTTTGTTTTCCTACCCTCTTTCTCCCTCTCTTGCTGGATTTTTTTTTAAATTTTTTTTGTTTTCTCTCTCCTCTGTTTTTTCTGTTTCTCTCTCCTCCCTGATAGTTTCTGCGCCTGGACCAAACGACTCAACGACACCCCGTTGTATGTTCTCCGGAATCTCCTCCTAAGTCCTAACGGACCAAACAGTTGGAAGGATGAATTGTACAATTAGTGATGGTAGTTTTGAAGGGATTATATGTGTTTCCCAATTTTAGCCTTGCACACTTAATAGACTTTAATCACTTGCTTATGTACCCCATTCCCCCTATTTTTGGCATTACACTACAAATTGTCTTGACTTTTTGTTCTTTCAACACCTCCTCTATTTAATTTAGCTTTCTAGTCCCCTTTCCTGCATGAATAATTATCTAGGATTATCTGATTGATCAGGTCTTTTATTTAGAGTAATAATTAAGTGAAACAACATATCTAAGGGAAGTGAATATAAGGAGATAAGAGACAAGATTTCAAGGATAGGTTATATGGGAAGTCGGAATCAAAAGTTTGTCAACTTAATAGTAACTTGCACATGACTTCTATTCCGTATTCTCATAAAATGTCGTTGTTTAAAATTAACGATTATTTGAAGTGGAAAATCAAATATAACGACGCATTATCTAAGAGAGAGAAACACGAGGTGGAGATATGAGTCGAGTTTTTAGGGATAGAGGATGTCGAAATGAAATGTTTGTCAGGTCATAACTAAATTGCATTTAATTCTTATTTTGTATTCCTATAAAATATTGCTCTATCACTCGTTATAATTTACATTGATGGTTCATGTCTCAAATGCACATCCTTTTATACAGACATCATCTACTTATTCTAATATGATATTGTTGTTATTCACTTTTTGAAAAAATTGTACATAAAGTCTAGGGCAAATTTACATTTAATTTACCATTTCTATGTCATCATGTGATACTACTCCAATCTTCTAGCTTAAGCCAATGGACGTATGTTATAATAATGAATTAAATTAAAATTTTGAAGAAATTAATAATAATTAATTAAATTAAATTAAATTAAACAAAAGACATGGAAAAGTGGGTCTAACGACATGTCGTGCCGGCTGCTTCTTATTTTTGCCTCTCTCATCTCATCTGATGAAGTTGCTTTTGATGATTTGATATTTCCCAGACAAATAAAGGTCAAACCCCCCAACCTTAAACCTGAATAAAATGCCAATTTTGTCCCCCACAATGCTGACCTTGATTGTGCATTCGTCTTTTGGGAAACACAAACCACATTTGAATTATTCATTTATTCATTTATGCTTGGATTATGTTTACAATTAGGGAATGTTTTCCAGGTAAATACCTAGATAATGCGTCACTGGTTGTCATACAAAAAATCACTTTAAGAATGCATCATTAGCTAATGTTTAGAGAGCTTGTCGATTTACCGACACATATTAGTTCAAATAGTTTGACACCGGTTCCTCTTAGCATGATATTGGGTTCAAGCCTTATAAATGGAAAAAAATCTGTGATATGAGAGATCTATTTATTATTGGACCAACAGTAGCTCAACTCTAATAAAATGAATGATCCAATACCAAAAATAAGAGAGTTTGTTGATTTTTATAGAAATCAAGTATTAGTTGGCAAATTTTTTTTTAGAGTGATTACCACTTGAAGAAACCTTCGATTTAACATGTATATTCTTTCTTGTTTTCCTTGAAAAATATTTGGATTAGATTGACATATAAACTAATAATTCAAAATTAACATTGACAAAAAGGCATATGAACAATATATAAAAAGTAGAAAAAAAAAGTGAATAAATTATTAATTAAACATTGTAGCATCCCGAAATTTCATATTAGTTACTTTTGCATACCCTCTCCCGTTTGTTTAAAGTTATGCATCTTAATGTTATCGATGTAGTTTGTCCTTGAACATTAGGGACTTAAATATTTACTTCTATCTTTTGAGGATGTCACCCTCTCAAAAATATGAAGAAAAAATGGTTTAAAATAATCACAATTATTAGACAAATGAGTAAAGTAATTCAAATTATAGGACATTTTTTTGGATTCATAAGAAGTAATTATTGATATTAATTACCGAAATATATTAAAAATTGCTGAAAAATATTGAAATCTACTAAAACACTTGCTGAGTTGTGCTGTGTTTTGCTGAATCATATTGGACTGCTTTATATTACTGGAGACTAGTTATGCTAAATAGTTATGAATATTGCAGAACTGTGTTAAATGATACTTAATTGAGGTGAAAGTTGTTGAATGTTGATGAATACTAAAGATAAGTTCAATAGAGCATGCCTATAGTATTACATTATATGTATCAAAATTTTCAAACATTTACACAATATATATCTATTCAGTTGTAACTTGGGTTATGTCACTAAAAATAATCATATGGCCCAAAAATCATTTTGAGAATAATTCATTTGTTGAAGACATTGTTTTGGATATTTGGCTTCATTTAATACATCATGTTAAATATTTAAATTTATTTTTACCATATCGATTATCAATCTTTCTTTTTTCACATTTTCTATCTATTGGTTTAAAGTAAACTTAAATACTTAAAAATTTAATTTTTTTTATATATGCTTTAGTATGTGTGAAATGTCAACCTTTTTTTTATAGTAGAATTCCAACTCTGACGCAATGGATATATACAATGTAAATAGTTTTATAGTTTGATATAGTGAAATTATAACATTTGAACCCTGATTTAAAGTATTGTACAATAATTTTCACATATAAATAGAGAAATAAATGAATAAATAATGAAAGCACTTATTTTATATTAATTTCGTCTTCAACTAGTATATTCTATTATTTTCCGAATTTAAAAAAAAAAGACAGTCTGGTGCACAAGCATCCCACGTTCACGCAGGGTCCGGGGAAGGGCCGCATCCCAAGGGGTGAATTGTAGGCAACCTAACCTGACTTTATCAGTTGCTGATTTCACGGCTCGAACCCGTGACCTTTTGATCACACGGGGACATCCTTACCGTTGCTCAAAGGCTCCCCTTCTATTTTCCGAATTAAAAGTAAATGTTAATTCCTACAACAACTCTCACTTTTGACAACTCAACTTTTTAGATAAGGTAGGAGCCTTGCTTGACAAGGCAAGTGAGGCAGTTATGTTGGCTTCCTCGTGCATTGTAAATAACAGCACATTATTGAAGCAAGCATAATTTGAGCTCCACAAAACAATTTATAATTTATATATTGTGCATTTTTCTTTTTTTTTGGTCCAAGTAGGCCAGATGATAAATAAATCAATAAAGTAATATTTCCAAACAAAACAAAAACTTAATGGTAAGTACTGCTTGTTGACACGATTAGAGATTACAAGTACTGTAGATAGATTGATTAGGTGGAATTTAAATGTTTTTTGGGGAGATTATTGAGTTATTTGCATATATGTTGGTTATTTTGATTTGAGGTTAAAATATATTTGATTTTGATCATGTAGACATTTAATTTCAGAAGTCGCTTGGATGTGTTAAGAGATTCTTTTTAGTTCTATTATGAATGTATATTATACTTTGGTTTTTACTTAAGTTATAAATTAAATACGCATAGCATACATGGAGATCGATTAAGTTTAAACTTGACAATGTCATTGTGTATACTAGAAAGCTAAACATACCGGGGGTGTTTATTACCATAACTGTTTGGGAAAAAAAGAGTTATTTATGGAGACTTTAGTTGTTTTGACTGAGTCAAACAGTTAAAAAGATGTTTGGTGAACAGCTGTTTGAAATAGTTGTGTTTTGCCCAAACAGCTTTTTTTCAAATAGTTATTTTTATTAGCCTTTTGAGAAAATGTATTTATGAAAATTACTATATTGTTTCAAAGTTTAAAAAAATTACACGCATGTCATTAATAAACCATAATCCTAATTTCCGACCTGGGCTGAATCGTTGACAACTTTCACCTCTAATCTCTTCTACTCGACCTCTCCAGCTTCATCTATGCCCTCTCTATTGTCATTAATAAATCCTATTCCTAGTTTTCTTTGGTTAATGAAGACTAAATAATTTGTAATTCATACACATTTCAAATCACAACAACAATACACCCCCCCCCACACACACAACACACACACACACACACACACACACACACACACACACACACACACACACACACACACA
>JACYFF010031958.1:95725832-95735954 GCA_017589665.1 Selenicereus undatus
ATTTGTGTGTGTGTGTGTGTGTGTGTGTGTGTGTGTGTGTATATATATTTATATATGTTCATGTCAATTTTAATTCTTAAAAAAATAAGCATCTCTTATAAGATGTAGGTATTACATAACTAAGTAAACATTGATAACAAAAGAAAATAAGTAATGAACACAAATTATTTGAAATTAATAAAAAATAAAGTTCCAAGGATGAAGTTAGTTTGTACATATGGCATAAATTAAATTTTTAAAAATAAAATAAGATGCTCAGTAAATAAAAACTTATTCAATTGAACAATATTTTAGAGAAATGACATCAATGAAATTTTACCAAACATATTTTCTAGAAACAACTAATTTTACCAAACACTTTTTCTAAAATCAACTAATTCAAACAGCTAATGTAAACATGTAATTCAAATAGCTAATAGCTAACAGTTAATATAAATAGCTAATAGATGTTTGCCAAACAAGGACACATTGTCCGATTGAAAGGAACGCCAATAAAGAAGCAACAAGTATGTCAATCATTATCTTAATTAGCAAAGAGGGCTTAAATGTGATAATCTACTGGCATGTGTCAAACTAAGAGCAAATTAAAGGAACGCTTATTCTATAGATGCGAATACGAAATGACAATATTAATAGAATACTGAAACTTTTTTTTAATCCTTATAAGTATATTTGGGTAATGTGTTCACTTAATGGTTACAAATAATGGATTGATCTTAGCCTTAAGCCAAGAAATTAAATTTCAAGTTTGTTTCAAAATCCTACTTTCCTTTTATAAATAAATCAAAATTTACAATCATAATATCATAATATCTATATACATAACAAAATATACATACATTAACCAAATACTTAATTATAGCCCGCACTCTAAGTGTTTGAGACATATCACAAGAGAAATTGACAATTTTAATTATCTAATTGTTATGAACTTCATATCATCTTTTTTAATTTGGCATTACAGGCTAATGTCTCTTACAAAACTATCATCTTAATTAAATAAGAATAGATACTATAGAAATATGATTTTATCCTTATAATAAATATTAAAATATATTTCCAAAATTTCCATGGTAAAGCATTTCCCATTTCATTTCCATGCCCTCCTCAATGCAATAATTTACCCAGTGTGCATTCTTCGGTACAAATAATTTTGGGGCATGGTCTCCCAAAGGGGCGGCAATGGTCAATTGGACTCTTTTGTTCTTTGATGTCTCACCCCATGTAAAGACACCATAAACACAGTCAAACTTTTATGTGGAGCAATGTAGATACAATTTAGTTTACTAGAGGTAGCTAGCTAGGTGCCTTTGGTTCAACTAACATATCATATTGGTTGTTCTATAGTACCAATTAATAGCATATCGTTGTAGCCTCGTATGCTTTGGAACTGGGGTATATGAGTCTCGAATATCAATTTAGAAATCTTCCCTTTTTAAAACTTGTACCTTGGTCTTCAAGTTTTTAGTTCAGACAGTTTGATTTCCTATTTGATTCTGATTGTTAATAGAATATGTACATTACAAATTAAAAGATTAGATATTAAAAGTCAAATTTTAATATATATATATATATATATATATATATATATATATTATGTCAGTTGAATATTAGACGTTGTAATATAATCAATTGCAAAAAAAATAATAGGTATGTTTTTTTTTTCCCTAACTTTTTAAGACTTAAAAAGAAAAATCATAGAAATATTTTATTAAAACACAACTTTTAATTAAAGTTATTAATACATAAAAGACTTTATCAATTAGATCAACAAATATTAATTGATTAATACATAAAAGAATTTATCAATCTAGCTTAGTAGTTTTCGAAAATTGTGAGTAATTTTCTTTACTAAACTAAATTAGCTACATAGTTGACTGATTAGCTAATAACAAGTGTTGTATATTTCTACATGGAATAGTTAAATAAGAGCATGTTCTTTTCGACTTATCCTAAGTACTTATCATCAGTATTCAACAACTTTCAGCACAATTTAGCAACTTTCAGTACAATTCAACATTGTTCAATGCAATTCAGTATTATTAATTAAATACTTAACTGAAAATATCTAGTCATATTTTCTTCAACCATTCAACATGTTTCAGCATCTTTTGTCATACTTCAACTTGATTCAACATGTTTAAGTATATTTCAACTTGATTCAGTATATTTTGGTAATAAGCACTAATAATAATTCTTATAAATCCAAAAGAACATATTGTAAAGTAGGCAAAGAGAGTTTACCATGAATAATGGGGTGGACAAAAGGGTGTTAGTACAAATGCAAACAAAGAATCACCATATCAAGTTGTAATTTTCAAAGTTTTGAAAAAAGAAGTCAAAGATAGAACGTTTTAACATGCATGCAAATTTTGCATTAAAAGCAAAGAGATCAGCAGTTGCAGAGTACTTCGAGGTGGGAAAAGGAGGCTGAAAGCAAAAGCTCATCCAACCCCCCCCCCCCCTTCATCCCACAGAAAAAAGGGAAAAGAATATAAAAAAATTAATCATATTGGTAATTGCTTTTATTAATTAGGTTAATACTGCCCATACTCGATTATCTTTTGTTAACTACCTAAAATTGTTTTGTTCTTTCAGTGATAAGCATGTCCTATTTTGGTGTTTTTTTTAAATAAAAATTTTGAGTTCAGTATGGACTATGGACCAACCAAGCGGATGTTAGATTTCTAAGCCAAAAGGGAGGGAAGGTTAATGTACATCAATTTTACATTTAAATATGAAACAATTAGTTAGTCTTCTACAAAAAAAAATTTATTATCCTTTGCTACTCCCTTGAACCAAAAAAGTTAAATATTTCTCACACTAATATTTAATGCTGCCTAAGTTTAAATCTCAATGGTCGAATTTATACTTATTTGATCAATAATAATAATGTGTTTTTCATAAACATATTAGACAAAAACAACAATAAACTCAAATTTGAGATTCTCCAACAAACCAAGCCCAATTTGCCCAAAACTTTCACTAATCCAATAATTTTGTATGTCAAACCTAATCACTATTATAAGCTTCTTTTATTTATTTATTTATTTTGGTAAGAAAAGGGTTGAACACCCTATGACCCCCCCTGCCCCTTTGTATATCCTCCTTACTAATTTGATGACCAATCGCCTCTCCATTCTCACCAATGATGCAATGACACATTGACACATAAGAACTCTGAATCATTTAACACAGTCCTTTATTTAAATGCAACCCTGTTTCCATTGGTCACTGAAACATCTTCTGATGATGAGCTGTAATCTTATAAAACGTCAGATCAAAATCAAATCAAATCCAAAATCAAAAAGAACCCAAAAAGTGCAAAACCCTAATGACATTTGACAAGCCCTTTTCATTAATTTGAACAGATTTCACACATTCAAATTAAACCCCAATTCCATTCTGATGATAGCCGGCCGCCTGGAAATTGAATTGAATTGAATTGATGGTCAATCTGCATGCAGAATCATTTTAGAGATAGAAAAAGGAAGAAGAAATTAAAGGCAGAAAATTTGGTGAGGAGCAATCAATGAGGAGTGTAAATTAAATGTAGAGGAGATAGATAGATTATAGTGATCTGTGATCAGATCATAGAGCTGGAAATTTGCAAATGAGGGGGACTGATGATATGATGATAGCCTGAAAATGTTGCCATATATGAGTTTAAAGTGCGGCTTTTTTTCCTGTACATTCTAACATTTCCAGAATTGCAGGCTGTTGTTTGTTATTGAGAATCAGGGCATGGCATGTGACTCCAATTTATATCATTCCTCTTGTGCAATTCTTTCATCTTGTGTTTTGCTTGGCTGTCGCAACTATTTGGGTTTGAGTCAAATTTGGATCAGATAAATCCGAAAATATTTAATATATTCAAATAAGGTATTTATTATTGTACTGATTTTTATAAGTCGGACAAATTGGATGAGTCTAAAATTCGGGTGAAAATAACAGTTTGAATAATAGAAATAGGAAAACTTGTATGTCTAGGATCTTAAAGTTTAGGATAATCAAGTCGGACAAAATTTTGGCAACCGTTTGTTGATGTTAATAAGAATTCTGGGGCAATTAATCAAATACCAGTTATATTATAGGGCATGTTCTTTTCAACTTATCATAAGTAACTTATTATTGATCAGTACTAATGAGTGATGATCAATACTAATCAGTGCTGATGAGTGTCGATTATGAGTGAAATTGTGAGTAAAAAATATGACTAAGTGATGATGAGTTCTGATTGGTGCTAATTGGTGCTGATAAGTACTGATCAATGCTGAATACTAATGATACGTATTTATAGTAAATTAAAAAGAGCATGCCCTAAATTCAACTCTGTAAATTTAAGTAATGTGGCACCTTCAACGAAATTAAAGGGATGCTGCTATTTTTGAAAAGCGGAATCACAAAAATAAGGTAAGTTCTAGAGAAGCATAATATATGGTAGTTCGATTTGTAGAACCAAAACTACTATGATTCTATTTGGCAATCAGCTGTTAGTTGTTAGTTGTTAGCTGATTGTATTAACTGTTAGTTGTTAACTGATTGTATCAGTTGTTTGACTTAGCTTATTACATTAGTTGTTTCTAAAAAGTGTTTGGTAAAATTAGTTGTTTCTAATAAGGCTACTTGACAAAATGTCCCTTATGCCCATAAGATAATTTCATTAGTTTTTTCACAATACAATTATTTTTATTGCATATTTATTTTTTTTCCAACATGAATTATGAATTGTAAATTGTTACTTATGAAATATATAGAATTATGTTTATATCTTCACCCTAATTTGATATTTATGATCACAATATTTTTGTTTAACATTAACTTAGTTTCCTTTTTAGTAATAATTGAAATTTATATGACATAATAATATTTAGAATATTTTACATCTCTAAACACTAATTAACCTATATTATTTATTAAAATAAAGAAAATATTTAAATTAAAATCATCAACTTCTTAGATACAAATCCTTATAGATGGCCTCCTTCTCTAAATTGTTGAGTTGAAGGAGGAGGGTGTGGAGAAGAGAAAGAAGTTAGAGCAAGTAAAATAAACAAATGAGTATCATATTAGCAAAAAAGTAGGGTTTTTATTTTGCATATCATTGAATGTAATTTTGATAAAAAGAAATGGGCAATATGATAATTTTGATATTAAATAGTAAAAAGCTCTTGTGAAAAGCTAATCCAAAGAGCTTTTTACAAATTAACTTTTTGGGTACAAAAAGGTAATGCAAAAAGATATTTAACCAAACACTTCAAAGAGTTTTTTTACCAAGGTCAAACAGCTAATACTCCTAAAAAAATTCTTTTTGGCCCTAAAAAGCTCTTTACCAAGTAGGACCTATATTAGTTGTTTTTTTTTTTTTGTGACACTTGTGGGAGAAAATTTTGAAAAAAGACTGTTGGACTTTTATAAAGTAAGCTTTTTTCACATGGAAAATAGTAGGACTTTGGAGCTATGGTGCTTATAAAGACAAGCTTTCTACATCTTCTTGAATCAATATTCCAACACATAAGGGCACAGTCAAATTTGTTTTAAATTTTAATCCTTTTTTCTTGGAAGTTTAATTACAAGCTACTCTAAAGGATTATTCCTTGCAACCTACCCTCTGAAACAAGAATGATTTACTAACTCATCCTCATATAAAATTGTCCAAGTTTGAACTTTCTAAAAATTTAGTAAATTTGAATGAAATTTTACAAATATTAACTTAAAATATAAAGGAATTTTATATAGAGTATGAAATAAATATCTAGCTAATAGTTGTCCTAAATATAATTCCGGACAACATAATTAAATTTGGTATTTGGAAAAGGTTGGATATAAACATAAAGGCATTTCTCTAAACTGTTTATTTTTTAGCTTAAATTTTGTATCACATCTTGAAATAAGGGATGCAACATTCAATCTATTAGTCTATTAGCAGGCCGAGATGTGGCTGAGAAATCCCGTCAATTTACTCACTCGTTAATTTGAAGGGAGAAGTTCAAATTCTTTGGGAGATTCAAACACTAGCTGAATATACCAAAATCTATCTCAATTCTTGTAGCCAAGTACACATTCAACATATTTTCAGAGAGGGAAATTTGGCGGCTAATTGAGTATCTAAGTTTGACCTTTCTATTTCTTCTGTCATTTTGTGGCTCTCAATTCCTTGTTTCTCTCTTCTTTCACTCCTCATTTAGGACAAGTTAAGTAAAACTTTTTAGAGAAGAGATACCTAACTTAAATTATTACGTGTAACTGGTTGGACAACTCAATTGTCCACCCGGGCCCACCAAAAGCAATTTTGAGTCCTCCAACTGCTGAGCCCTGACCTATTTTAAAAAAAAAATCATGCTCCTTAATTTTTTGAAATTGCGGTTTTCATTATCCCTATTGTTCTATTACTCTTCGTTGCTTCGATTGCTTTAGTGTTCAGCATCATTGAAAGGCTGGGTTTGATGTTAACGTCGCTACTGATGTTGAATCTTCATCAAACGGAATTGTTCATCAAGTTTGATAGCGTTTTTTCGATCTCTATTTTTGTTTTCAGGATTGGAAGTTGTGTTCGTTAATTTTGCATTTTGATGAGTTAATTTCGAGATTTTCGAACTGGATTGCATTCATTCCATGTAAATTTTGGTTCGTGACATACGAGAAACGATAACTCATCATTATGAGTTATGTGCTCATTAAATATAGTCGTTGGCTCACTAGCGGTATACATTTAGCTCACTATAAAAAATATGTTGCCCTGTGCTATAGAGCAGTTTTTTGGTTACTAAAAGAAACGTTTGGCTCACTAGGATTGACTTAAGTGCTCACCGATGTTGCATTATAGCTCACCACAAATGTTATAGTTGTTTTTCCAGATGATATTTTCATTGTTGCTATGTACATATGAGAAACAATAGCTCACCAATATGAGTTATGTAATCACTAAATATAGTCGTTGGCTCACTAAAGAAATACATTTAGCTCACTTATATTGAGCTTGTATTCAGCAATCATAAATCAGTTCTCTCTCACCAAATATAATCACTATAATTAATCTTGTGCCTAACAAGGAAAACAATAGCTTACTATCAGTATAGCTCACTATAAAAAATTCGTTGCCTTGCACTACATTTTATAGCTCACCAAATATCTATCATGGCTCACTAAATAAATGGCATAGCTCACTAAAAAGAATGGTATAGATAGCCAGCAAATAATATTATGAAGTTCTTGAGTTATGTCATAGCTCAATCATTTTTTACTATGACATAAGGGTATTTATATTATATTTTGTGAGTATAATAGAAATGTAGTGAATTAATTAAATATAGTCAAACTAACTAAATATATGACATAGCTCACTAAATATATGTCATAACTCACTGAAAAAATGTAGACAACTAGAATATAGTTTAGTGAGTTTCAGATGAACAGTAACATTTTTTTAGTACAATAACACATTTTAATGAGTTATATATATAGTACTTTTACTAAGTGAAACCTAGGGTATATAAGATGCATTGGTTTGATCTATCCGCTCACTAAAAGTATGTATTAACTCATTAAAACTGTGTCTCAACTCACTAAGTATTGTAGTGAGCTATACATTTTTAGTGAGCTGAAATGCGATTGTACAACTTCTTCTGTACATCCGGTTGTATGATATAACAACTCAGTAAATAAATATCATAGCTCACTAAAAAAATAAAGACAGCTAGAATACAATTTAGTGAGTTTTAGATTCACAATAACATTTTTTTTAGTACAATAGCACATTTAATAAGTTATATAGTATTTTTACTAGGTGAATCTTCGGTACATAAGATACATTAATTTCGATATGTCTGCTCACTAAAAGTACTTATTAGCTCTCCAAAACTGTGTCTCAACTCACTAAAATATTTTAGTGAGCTATACATTATTTTTAGTGAGCAAAACAGGATACACAGTAGCATATTTTAGTGAGCTATCGGGTATTTTTAGTGAGCCGAAATCTGACTGTTTTCTTTGTGGGCCCGATTGTACAATTGCATTTGTTCAACCGAGTGGATGATATAAAAACTAGCTACCTAATTGTTGTATTGATTACCTTTTAAAAAGAAAAAAAAAATACCCACTTCTTTTCATGCAAAAACTAGTTAGCAAACCTTGAACCAATATCATACCCAGTTCTGAAAACACAATCATCTGTACATCATGCAAGCTTGAGATCAACTTAAACATAACCGATACATGATAAACATGAGGTTTGTTTGTATTTACAAGCCACATTTATTGAACAAACTACCCACAGAGGACCTAAATGAGTCCAAACCAAAAATAACTTAGTCTAAACTAAGGGTGTGTTTGGTAGGGGGAAAAATCATTTTTCCAGAAAATCATTTTCCAAGAAAAATATTTTCCCAAGAAAAATGATTTTCCATTTACATTTTCAGCTGTTTGGTAGAATGGAAAATCATTTTCTTTGCCCTTCATTTTTTGTTATTTGATAGAATCAACCCCCCGTCCTCACTTCATTTCTTTTTACCATCAACTCCCTTCCATGCTCACTACTTTGACCCGACCCAACTAACGAATTCTGTTTCTCTCTCCTCTTCAAAATCAAACCCAAAACATCAGTAAGAAATATACCCAGTAACAAACTCAGCAAAAGAGAGAGTCAACATTAATGAATTTCAATTTTTTCACTATTCCCAATGATTATTCAGTTGACTTTAAGTGATATTAAATCCAGATTAAAGAAAATGATGAACGGGGAGATGATGAGTGTCTCAAATTGCGAAGTTCTTCAAAAAGGCAACTGTAACAACATCAGATAACTCAAGAAATAATTACAAATATTAACGATAGAAATCATCGATGAACATGAAGAAGAGGGGAAGAATGAAATACAAAATGAGAATGAAAATAGAGTGATTCTAGGCGCAATTAAAAGAAAATAGAACGAAAGACAAAATTGGACAACGAAAATTAGGCTTGGAAAATTATTTTCCCTACTTTTTCAAGGGAAAACAATTTCCTTCAAATGGGGTAAAATGATTTTCCCCTGAAAATGATTTTCCCCTCCTTATTTTACCAAACGGTGTAAAATGAGAAAATTATTTTTCACAAAAATGATTTTTCCTCCTACCAAACACACCCTAAATAAAAATCTTATCAATTAGAAAACAGTCCGAACTAAAACACATCGATCTTTAAATCTATACGTCCAGTCTATTACATCTGTGCGCCCTCACCAGAATCTCCCTATAGAGAGAGAGGCACATTACGTGGAGTGCAAGCTAAGCAACCTAACTTCGCCAGCAAAACTCTTGGCTCTTATCTAAAAGTTTATGTCCACCAATTAAATTGAGTGAAATTCAGTATAGATGTTGGGATTCTGATATTGAATCCCTGTGGATGTGCTAAGCAAACAAGAAGCAGGTGAAGGTGAATGATGGTCCATTCACCAGTCTTTGAATGCCAACATTTGTCGGCACGAAATAGCGAAGAAAAAATCCATAAATGCCCACCCAATTATGCCTCAACCCTCCTAAATAAGGCCAGCAATATTATTATTCCCCACGAGGACTGAATGCAAATCAATTGCTATTGTGAATGAATGACATGGATGCATCATGCCATTCATTAAAATTGATGTAGGGGTTTTTTTTTTAAAAAATAATTTGGGTGGGGGATTTGGATGGAGCTTAGATTAAAATGTCCCTTGAATTCATATTTAATGAATATATTGGATTCAGTAACCGACACGATTATATTTTGTGAATAATATATTTGTCCGTTTCTTTTTGTTTGGATCTTAACATGGCATCATTTGATCTATTGCTCTTCCGATTTGAATTTAAGAAATTTAGTTGAACATGAGATCAATTTGAGTGTGGATTTCTCAACATCATTATTGTACGCACACAAAAAGTTGTTGTCAATATAACGTATGATGTCATAGTCACAAAGTTGTTACAAAGAGATCAGAAATTTATGCCCAAAACTCCACCTTTGATAGTTTCTACAACACACAAAAGTAGCCCTCGAAAACAAATGTTTGTATTTTTCTCTTCTTTTTTTTTTGGTAAGTAAGTTTGGTTAATTATTCCAATATACCTATTAAAAGAAAACTCAATAAAGCAATAGTAATTCACC
>JACYFF010031958.1:95748918-95823601 GCA_017589665.1 Selenicereus undatus
ACAATGATTTATATTTTATGTATGTCAATATGAGTCTAGAACCAAACCATGAGATAAAGCAAGCACATAAAGCAGTTATATCAGCCAAACACATCATAAGCCATGATAAGTTGTCTACAATTGTTATAGTGATGATACAAGCTAGTCCCACCAACTAAAGATCACGGATAGATCCATTGAGACGTTTCATATGATATATATCTATTACTGTAAGAAGAAGGTTTTTGATATATTGTAAATTTTAAAGTAATCATTAAGGTTTTTTGTTTGCAAAAGATGGAAATATGTGAACGTTCTTTCAATATCTTACACACATTTACGGATATCAAATCTAAGACAGAATCTAAAACATCATCCAGTTAGACCATTTCACAAAGATTAAATTATAAGGTTGGTATTACAAGAAAGAAAATTACCAAGTACATAACATTAGGACTAGACTTGGTTTTTAACTTAGAAATCAGAGTTGTTACGTTGTATCATACAACCATAGGTACAGTACTATTGTACACTTCATGACCTAGAGAAAAGCACAAAACGTGCATGCTAATTGACATTAGAAGCGTGGTATAGTAAAGCGCATATTTCAATAACTATTTCTTTGCAGAAGGAGAAGGATCCCGTCGTTGACGTTGCTGTATTGGTCAGTAAACAAATTATGGTTATGGAGGTCCTAGGTTTGATGCTTGCCTGTCACAAATTGTAAAGCGATTTTGTCTTATAAAAAAATGCACCTTCCTGACATTCTCTTATTTGTTTGGAACATTTGCTTCTTTTTTTTAAATAATCTAAGTCAAACTTTGACTTTCAATCAAAATTTATCAGCAAAAATTATTCACTAAATGTGATCCATTATTCACAAAAAAACTAACACATTATCCACTGTTGGACGGGCCTGATTAGATTAGGCTCGACGGCCACTTAAGTCGTCTAGGGCGACAACCCTAGCTACCCTCTAACTTATATAAAAGGGTTTAAGGGGGTTAGCCCCAAGGGTAAGCAAGATAACACTCCCCTCTCTCTCTCCTCACGGTTACCCTACCATCGCTACCGGGTATTCGGGTTTAGGACGTGGACATCTATAAAGCGACTCCAGTAGCCGCTTGGATTTATTATTATTGAAGAACTGGTATTCTTATTGTGGACTATTACCGACAGTACAATGTCGCATCCAGGTTAGTCCTGAATTTATTTCCTACAGTTGTATCAGAGCCAAACTGATAGGTTCTAGTCTCGTTTATGTGTTGAATGATTTGAAAAATAAGCATGCTTATGACTATATGGTTAGTTGTTCAATCTTTGTGATTATGCAATCAAGAAGCATGCTTCTGTGTTTTTCTAAAATCCCGAAATGGCTAAAGATTAGTTCTTTTTTTTTGTCATAACAATCTGCTAAACCTGATTTGTTCAAAACATGCTCGTTTATTCGTTTAAATTGCCTAAATTTTCATAATTAAGGCGTCCAGGATCAACCGACAACCACCGTTAAAGGAGGCACGTGACATCACGCGCCACTGCCTCAGTGGCGTGTTTGGCGCGTGGGCGTTTCCTTCAGGCACAGATTTGGTCGATCTAAGCAACCTTAACAAAAGGAAACCGAAAACCACCATTTTGGGAAGCACGTGAGACCACGCGCCACCGCCTCAGAGGTGCGTTTGGCGCGTTGGTGCCTTCCTCAGACCAAGGTTGGGCCGATCTACACCATAGCTGCCTCGTCTCTTGCCGGAATCGTCTAGATCTAGGCTCATGGGGTGGCAGTGGTTATTGCATCATCTGGGAATGTTTTTGGGGGCAATCGACAACGGTGGTAACGATAGCCGTGCTCGTGGTGGTGGGGAGGGAGCTTGGTGCTCCATTCCCATGGCCACGACACAAAAACACAGAGAAACAGAGATGGGTAGAGAAGTCGAAGAGAGTGGAGAGAGGATTCTAGGCAGAGGGACACCGAAAATGAAAGGCTCGGTTTCAGGGTTGGGGAGAAAGAGGGAGGGGGTTAGTAGAGTAAAGTAACTCACCAAACCCCCCCCCCCGGTCCTTGTAATTGGCTAGAGCCGGGTTTTTTTTGGTTTTTGGGCCGCTTTTCTCCAAACCTCCCGGTTCTTTTAAGCCGTTTGGGTCGGTTTTATTTTATTTTTCGTTTTGGACCGGTTTGCTTCTTGTCATATTTCAACGATATGGGTCAGACTATTTTTGACTATTTTGGATCGAATTATTTTTCAGTCATTATTGTTTAATTATTATCATTAGTCGTGGCATGATTTTAATTGAATAATAATGATATTCAAGTTGATAAAGTTTCATACAGTTACTTCATTTGTTGAATTAAGGTTTCCAATTAGTCTTAATCCTAGGTGCATGATTTCGTTATAAAAACATTAATATGTTTAAAGCCATATACAAATTCGTTTTATATGCATCAACTTGACATTTGCTTGACCAAGTAACTTGTTATCGATTCCTTGGGATTAAAGTTATATGAATTTGTTTCATATATGAAATTAGTATGTATGACGTAAATTTGTTTTACTCAAACTCGATAAATATGAGGATCCCCTTGGTCAATAAATGAATATGTTTCATAAGTTACATTAATATGTTTAATGTCATCTATAAATTCGTTTTATATATGTGACGATTTAAAATTTTCATGTTAAGTAGCTTGTTATCAATCAATTGGGTTGAAGCTATATGAATTCGTTTCATATATATGATTAGTACGTAAGACGTAAATTTGTTTTACTTGAATTTGATAAATATCTATGTGATATGAGGATCCCCTTAGTCGATAAATGAATATGTTTCATAAGTTACATTATATAAATATGTTTTATATAATACTTAGTGACATGACTTTGTTTCATATTTTATCAGCTTTATGCAAAAAAAATGAGCAATTATGATTTATGAATTAGTTAAATGTTCTATCTTTCTTGTGATTACTTCATGCTATTATTTGGATATATAAGATATTTGATTATTTTATGAATTTTTTTCATGAAATTTAAATCTGCAATATTATATGAATGTGTTTTATATAGTTTGCGAACCTTATTATGGACTTGTTTCATCCAAATTTTAATATCATATAGATCTGTTCTATGTATTATTAATTGCGATTAATATTTGGATATATTTTATGTTACAAAGTATGTTGCATTCGATGCATGAATAGGTTTCATGTCAGCCACCAATTAGTAGTATTATATAAATGTGTATTATATATACGAACTACATAGGTTGTAGTAAACTTTGCTAAATTGTTTTAGCACTTGCTCCTTGCACAAATTAATGAATGTGGAATCATTTTCATGTTACCTGCTAATTATGTAACTTAGCGGCATTTTATGAATTGGTTTCATGAAATTTAAATTCGTAATATTATAGATGTGTTTGTATTTTGCGAATAACATTTGAATAAGTTTCATATAATTATATATAAATGTGTTTTATATATTGCTATTTGGGCAGTTTATGAAATTCTTTTGTAACATGTTATTATTCGAATATGTTTGTCAATGTGGATTCATTTTATTGTATAGATGCGTTTTATATAATAATCTGAACTTCATGGTTGATATGTTATTGATAAAGTTCTAGATGACATATTAGTGGTTATATATAATGAGATAACTTAATGTGAATTTGATTTACATAAAGTTAGATATCTTTGTGATATTTCTGAAATGTTAATTTGTTTAACCATAATGTCCTCCACAAATTTTGTTTTATGGAAGATTGTGATAAATAAGTTATAGAAACTTGTAACGCCCCCAACCCTAGAGTCAGGAGTGCTAGGTTTTTTTTTTTTTTTCCTGGAACGAAACGGACAGAGTTTCCCCCGAAAATTGACCGTTTCTCAGGCTCAAGGCCTTACAATCACATCCCTGCACTGAAAACAGCTATAAAGGGCTTAACTATAACTCAACGGCCACCCGCCGGAGTTCACAGCTCTACGGGCCACCCGCCCGGAGCACCACAACCAATACAGTTCAGTGTTTAAACAAATGAACAATTACAAGTATAGTCCTAGATAGTTTAGGTGGTGGCTCACACGGCCATACAGAGTGACTCTAAATGATATGCAAAACAGGCATACAAGAACTTAACTCACAACCCATGACATCATAGTACATATTGCAGCTCACATACGAGCACCTCACAAAGTCCTAGGCCAACAATGAATTCCGCTCGTCTTACTTGGGCCGACCTTTACCTGTTATTTCAAAAACCTGGGGAGTGAACAAAATAGATGGGAATGAGCAATTATCGCTCAGTGAATAACCCCCTCCCCTAAACAGATACTTTCAATACAATAATAACTTTCGATCGTTGTTCGTAATTCCTATTCTTGAAGCCCTCATATATCGTTAAAGAACTCACCTCTCGCGCAGTGTACTCCAGTCACAATGCAAGAGAGATAGCATCTATATCAAGGCTGAAAACTTAAGAATAATTATACTCTTCGGACTTACCATTCATTCTTCATACAAACTCATAACTTTACTGAGGACAGATGGGGTATAACCCACAAACAGCCCTTGCTGGGATTTCTGTCGCGAATGCTCAACTATAACACAAAACTTTATACAATGGTCAATGCATCAATAAAGCTGCTATGAACGCTGCACTTTGGAATTTCTGCCTATGGCAGAACTATGAACTTTGAAACATTGAAGTTGAAGTTCGATGTAAACTTTAAAAAGGAACACTGGGTTGGTTACGCTAAGAAGCCAATTGATGCAATGTAAACCACGCTTGTTATTAGACCTCATAGATCCGATGATGTAAGGTTACTTCACTATCAATGACTTGTCAATGGAAACATGTGACCGATAAAACATTTAGGAACGCTTAGAATTCCGATAAATAAACATTCATAACGATGTCATTTCTATGCAAACACTATAAACAATGAGTACATGTGAACAATGAACTGTATATGATCAATAAACTTTATGTATTTGATAGCGCTATATAATCAATAAACTCTATACAATGAATAAGCTACACATAAATCAATAAACTCTATATAATCAATAATCATTAAACTTTCTATAATCAATGAACGACATATAATCATTAAACTTAGTATAATTGATAAATTTCTAGAATCGATAAGCTATTAAGCTATATCGATATAATCAATAAACTTCTTATCATCGATAGACTACTTCTTTTCATGTTTATATGTATAACGCTAAACCTTAAATCTCATATCAATCGATAAATCATTAAATTTCATACAAATCGATAAAATCGATAAATCGTTAAATTTCATATAAATCGATAAAATCGATGAATCGTTAAACTTTATATAAATCGATAAAATCAATGAATCGTTAACTTTACATAAATCGATAAAATCAATGAATCGTTAGCTTTATATAAATCGATAAAATCAATGAATCGTTAAACTTTATATAAATCGATAAAATCGATGAATCGTTAAACTTTATATAAATCAATAAAATCAATGAATCGTTAACTTTATATAAATCGATAAAATCAATGAATCGTTAAACTTTATATAAATCAATAAAATCAATGAATCGTTAACTTTATATAAATCGATAAAATCAATAAATCGTTAAACTTTATATAAATCGATAAAATCAATGAATCGTTAACTTTATATAAATCGATAAAATCAATGAATCGTTAACTTTATATAAATCGATAAAATCAATGAATCGTTAGCTTTATATAAATCGATAAAATCAATGAATCGTTAAACGTTATATAAATCGATAAATCGATAAATCGCTAACTTAGTTCAATACAGTCAATATATAGGTATCATTCAATTTACGCTACAATTTACTCAAGTAACGCATAATCAGTTCCAAATCAACCCGAACGAACTATAATCAATAACTATTGGATTCAACCTGAACGAACTATGAACATTGAATTCAACCTGAATGAACTATAAACATTGAATTCAACCTGAACGAACTATAATCAATAAACTTGCATCAAAATTAACAATAACTAGGAGAAAGAGGAAACCCACCTCGAATCCAAGCTAAAGGACCCATACAAGGGTTGATTTGGTGGTGGGATTTGAACTCACAAAACCCAAAACCTTAGCTCTCGAACATGGGATTCTCGTAGCTGCCGCTAGGGTCGCCGGACGCGAGCCACCGGTCCTTGCCGACACCGGCCCTCATCCGCCGCCGACCCGGCCGTAGCCGGGGTCTGGCCGGCCCACCGCGCCCTCCCCTTGGTCCCACTCGATCGACCGCCCTCTCTCTCTCTCTCTCGATGCTTTGGGGTCGTGGCCGGCGGCCTCCGTGCGGCCTGACGACGGCCGGCCGGCCGGTTGCCGGCACAACAACACCCCCCCTCCTCTGTTTCCGGCGTGGGGTGAGGTAGGGTTGGGGGTCAGGAGCCCCCCCCCCCCTTTTGCTTGGCGTTCCCTCTTCGCAGAAACACAGGGGCTTGCCCCTTTTTGATTTTTTTTTTCTTTTTCCTTTTTTCTTTTGTTTTGGATAATCATCTCGTCACATCATAATTAAAACGAGCTTATCCACTTGTCACATCGTAATTAATACGAACTTATCCACTTGTCAACTCATAATTACTACCCAATGTTCGATTCAATAAATTGCAGGACTAGTCCCAAGGTTCACCACTCCAGTTATAAACTGGAATCTACACAATACGTAGTGCCCGATATAATCCTCCATAACAATAAAATAAGAATAATATTCTTTTCAATAAAAATAACACTTAAGTAGGCACGTCGATATTATTTTAATTTCCAATGATATAAAATTCCGGAATAAGGGGGATAAAATCTCGGGTGTTACAAAACTTCTAATTCATGTTTGTATGAGATGATTATGAGCTTAGCGAAATTTTCGATCATGCAACATGGATAATGGAGTTTTTGATAATTTATTTATTTGAAAATATGCCTAATGTCCACTTTACAGAATATATACCTTTAAGCTATGGCAATTAAAATAAGGTTGGTAATTTGTTCACCAATAAGAGAACTTGATAGCACTGGCTATGATACATAAAGTTAGAAGATTAAGTTTCTTCTGAATGAACGTAAAATGTTAGGACACTCATTAGGTTATAGGTCTCATAGGATGGAAAAGATGGTACTGTTAGTAAACAGTATCCAGAAAACTTAAGAGCATACCAAAAGTGGTTTAAGAATAGATCGATCAAGATGTAATACCTTGTCGCATTGCATTAATGTCGATCTAGCAGGGGAATTAAAAGTCATCCCACTGTTGGGTACGCGTGGGATTAGCTTAGCATCAGGATCGTCTGGATCTATTTCCTTAAAAGGTCCTGAACCTAAGATTGGTATTGCGAAAGGAGAAAAGACTAAGGAAATAAAGAGAAGCATATAGCACGTGTGAGTGCTATAACTGTGGAAATTAGGCATCTTATACTTAGGATTGTCCTAAATCGATTAAGGTACTTCCTTCCACAGCCCCTCCTAGATAATGTGTGCGCTCCCAAACATTTGTTGCTAACTATGATCCTTAGTGGATTGTGGATACGGGAGAAATAAAGTACATAGTTCGGGATTGAATTGATCTTTTTGAATTTTCACTACTACCCGGTGGATTCACGAATTGTCGTTTTAGGTAACAACGATGAAAAAGGTGTCCTTGAATTAAAGACGAATCATTCGAGGCCCCTTGAAGGGACTACGTTGTCTCTTCCCAAACACTCTTTATGCACCTAGGGTGCGATGCTTCCTTGTGCCTTCTGTCCCTAAGGATAGTTTTCTTTAATTTTCGTCTAGATGTCTTAGACATCATATGGCATGGTGATTTGTTTGGCCATGTCACACTAAAAGGTGTTTTCAATAGACAAAATAGAACATCTTCCACCCTTGTCTCATTTTTGAATCTGTTTTAGACGTGCTCATTTTGACCATAAGGGTCAAGATATAGTTAACTAGCCAAATATGGCATTTTAAGACCAACTCACTAGGCTTAAGGTACAAAATGTGAGTTATGTCTAGCTAGTAAAGGAATAGAAAATCCTTTTTGTAAGGTTTCAAGGGCATCGAATCCCTTAGCGTTCATTCACTTTAGACATCTGCGGGTCCATGAATATGAAAGCATGTCATGGAGCCACATGTATTCATGATATAGGTATATGTACCCACTATCTCACCGATATTAAGTACTTGATGTGATCATAAACTTTATAGCGGTAGTAGACTCAATTGGGACGAAATATTAAAACTCTTCGAACCAATTGAGATCATGAATATTTTCTTCGTGAAAAAAAATCCCGTAGTGTCAATTTTCTTAAGGATGAGGTCTCTAGCATTTGGTGAAACTTAAAAGGACCTCAATTTGTATGCGTTACAACAACACCTTCAACCACCTCTCGGTGAGGGGGAGGATTTGAATTCTCACTAAGTCACCGAGGATGGTACACATTCCTTACTTGGTAAGAATGGTGAAGTTTTGTTTGTCAAAGAGAATGAGGTTCATCCTCAATCTTCAAATGTTGAGGAGAGTCATTCCTAAACATGCAGTTAGTCCACATGTTTAGGATCCCACCTCAAATGGATAGTCGGAGTAACTTTCTCTCCATACTCAGGGTTCTATACCTTTAGAGAAAGAGGGAGGAACTCCTGGTCCCATACCTCTTAGAGAAAGGGGGAGAGATTTCTCACCTCGTCGGATAAATAATGAAGGTCCTAGAACCCGAAGGAGTTGGCATGGAAGAATTCTTCAACGATCTTTCTACATCGAAGAAGAAATATCTTCATGCACTCCATTGGGAGTTGAGAGATCTACCTCTTACCAAGAGGCGGTAGGTTCACCAAATTACAAAGAGTGACTAGATGCCATAAGGGATGAGATAGACTCACTGAAAAGGTTTAAGAACCCCTTGAAACTCCACCCCGATTTAAGTATTCAAGATAAAACACCGGATAGATAGTTCAATTGATAGGTTTAGGCCCGAATATTCCTAGCCCTAGTTGCCCCTTCGGACTTTGAGTTGTTTGAAATGGAGTAAAGATTGTTTTTCTCAATGGTGATCTTGAGAAAGATATTTATGTGGACTAACCCATTGATTTTGTATCAAAGGGATAAGAGGATAATGTGTGTCGTCTTAAAAAGTCCATATGTGATCTTAAGCGATCTTCCAGTTTTTGGTGCTCTAGATTCCATAAAGCCATTTTGGTTTTTTCTATGGTCTCAGAATACCATTGTGTATGTCAGAAGATCAACATGGGGATTACGTTCCTCACGTTGATGACATACCGATGACTAGGAACAACTTGGAGATGATTAAAACTACTAAAAGGTAGTTATTCCATGTTTTTGAAACAAAGGACACGGGTGAATCCGGGTATATCCTGGGAGTGGAAATAATCCAAAGCCGTCCCAAGAAGCATGCATCAAAATGTTTTGGAATGATTTTGGGTTTATAATCCCTAGCCCGTAGATACTCCAGTTGAGAAGGGTCTTACCTTTGAGTCTTGCTTAATGTTCTAAAACAGATGACCAAATAGAGATTATGAACAAAAGTCTCTAACCTCAGTATCATAGTAAGCTTATTGTAAGCCATGTTACGTACGTGACCCGACATTACTTTGCGGTTAGTTTGATAAGTCGTTATCAAAATAACCCAAAACTTGCTGGTTGGCAAGTCGTCAAGAGAATCAAGTGCTACCTTCGTGGTATTGATAACTTTGTCTTTTGCTATCAAGGAAGAGGCCTTGAGTTGAGAGGATACTCAAATATTGATTGGGATAGTGACTTGGATGAGTCTAAGTCAAACTCAGGACATGCCTTCAACCTGAGTGGGAGAGCCATGTCATGGTGTGCAAAGAAGCAAAGCTGCACAACAATGTTAGCTATGGAGGTAGATTGTGTGTCTTGTACCATAGAGACAAAAAACATTGCCATTGGGGGTGTGTGTGTGTGTGTGTGTGTGTGTGTGTGTGTGTGTGTGTGTATATATATATATATATATATATATATATATATATATATATATATATATATATATATATATATATATATATACACTAACAAGGTGATTATGTTCCCTTAACTAAACCCATTCCTAATTATGTGTCCAAAACTCATTGGTTGAGTCTTGGATTTCATAAGGTTTGGTATCTAGACATGTTCTGTCACGTGATGGGCATGTTTCTTCTATGGGCATGATTCTCATTGTTGTACGTTAGGCATATTGAAATGTCACAGGCTTCTGATTGGCCTAGTCACACAGGCAATCGCCCTGACACTTTAGTAGCGACAGGATGAGACATAATCGTATTAGCACTAGGTGTGCAATATTGATTACTCACACTGGAAGTGTGTGAGTGGAATGAATGTAGTCGCCTTAGTAAGACTAAGATGAGACTCGAGGGAGTCGAGTATGAAATAAGTTTTCATATTGAAGCCCTAAAAACCGAATCTTGAGTGTCAAGGCCAACATTCAGTATGTTGATCTAGTGGCTCAGGTTAGATTTTTGAGTAAAAATCTAGACTGACGATTCGCATTGCATAAAGAGTGACGAACCCAGCTAAGTGGGAGCTATGCTGTGACACACATCTCATACTGTGTGTGTTTGTAAGACGACCCATATGTGGGGTGACGATTGAATTCCCTTTCACTTGTCACTGTGTGACCCTATGGACGATGACCCTTTGACTTAAAGCTATGATATTAAGTCAAAGCTTAATGATGCTACTTTAATGTGATTCTCAAGAGCCACGATGTATATGGTTCAGCGAGAACACGTTAGGAAAGCAATTAAGCTAAGATGAGATTTCATGAGTGTTTGAGGAAAATTTATCCACCATCACCATATCAGCCCGGGCGATTATGTTGAGAACATAATCATATGATATATCAGGCATAAGGGACTAAAGAAGCCACTGGTGATGTCTTGGGATATTTTTGGGGTATCGTATTTCGTGAAAGTGTTATGTTAGTTGGATGGTAACTTAATATAACACTACTTGTTATTTTTGGCCGCACGTCCTATTCCTGGTATGAAGCGCGAGGAGTTGTGATATATGGAGAATACGTGTTTTACGGCCTAAGTGGTTGAGTGGGAGTTGTTGGACGGGCCTGATTAGATTAGGCCAGACGGCCACTTAAGTCGCCTAGGGCGACAACCCTAGCTACCCTCTAACTTATATAAAAGGGTTTAAGGGGGTTAGTCTCAAGGGTAAGCAAGATAACACTCCCCCCTCTCTCTCCTCACGGTTACCCTACCATCGCTACCGGGTATTCGGGTTTGGGACGTGGACATCTATAAAGCGACTTTAGTAGCCGCTTAGATTTATTATTATTGAAGAACTGGTATTCTTATTGTGGACTATTACCGACAGTACAATTCCGTATCCAGGTTAGTCCTGAATTTATTTCCTACATCCACTAAAGACATAACAAAGCTAGATTTGGATTTGTGTGCTTTTGGGGACAGGAAGATGCAGTCAAGAGTGTCCTTATGCTACACACTTGCAAACATCCGAGGGCAGAATATACAGGTCAGTATATTTAGATTTGAGGAAGGTAGGGGCAGCAGTCTTTAGCATCGTGCTCATGCTAGAAGGGGCATCCACAGTGATAAACATCGAATGAATGAAGAAGTCTCAACCAAAAGGTGGCATGCACATAATTAAGTTTGGAGGAAGAAGGAGCGGACAGAAGGTTTAAATAATACGGCATTATCAGTGGGATTCAGTCACGAGAGTCAACCATACGAAAGTTGCTTGCGAGGGGAAACGAACTCAGAATTTAAGGAATGTTTGAGCTGTAGCCTTGTTTGCACATCTGAGGAGCCAAGGGACTTAGCAACTTTAGCCTCTGCTTTAATCAATGGATCTGGACAATGCACCAAGCTATGTGCTTTAAGCAATTTTAAATTCATTTTAACATTCCCTAGTGTGTCGCATGTGGAAGAGGTTGTTATAGAATATAGTGTGTTATATATTTTGAGGATAATATTGTATCTATTAGAGATAATATTTTATCTCTAACTTAGAGGCTAAGCTAGGGTTAGAGCTAAACCTAAAGGGTGCATATGTATATATTGATGTACTTGGCTGCTGTATGAATAACAGAATCAGTTCTCTTCCTTTGTTTGCTGTATTTAACATGATATCAGAGCTCTCCACACAACCCTGAGCCAAGCTCCTACCGTGTTCAATGGGAAAGGACGAGACACCAAAAGAATTTATAATCACCAATCAATCTCCTTATTATCTCCACCCATCTGATGGACTTGGGGCGATTATAACTACGATTAAATTTGATGGCAGAAACTACGATTTGTGGGAAAAAGCTGTCAAAACCGCCCTAAAATCTAAAGTAACTTGGTTTTCATAGATGGAAGGATACGAAAACCCACAGTGGAAAAGGATGAATATTCAGCTGAATTGAATGCGTGGGAGATGGTAAACTCTATGGTGATCTCATGGATACTGAATGTGCTCGACCCAAAACTGCATGCTAGTGTGGCATACGTTGATTCGGCCCATAAGATGTGGGAGAACATTCATAAACGATATTCAGTTCCGAATGCCCCTTGCATTCACCAACTCAAAGCAAAGATAGCATCATCGAAACAAGGTGATATAGATGTGGTTGATTTTTTCTCGAAACTTATGGGCTTGTGGAATGAATTAGATAATTATGTCAGGTATCCAAAGTGCACATGTAAAGTTGCCGAGGATTTTATGAAACTGATAGCAGCAACAAAGCCCATTAGTTTTTGATGGGGCTCGATGATGATCTATATTCAACGGTCAGGAGTCAAATTCTGGCTATGGATCTGTTGCCATCACTGGATTGGACGTTTAATATGGTGCAGCAAGAGGAAATTCACAAAAGGATGATGAGTCGACGAGAAGCAAGGACCGAGCAACAAAGTTTACCACCATGGTTCAGCCATGAAATTCGCAGCAACAGGAGAGACCTTCTTGCAAGCATTGTGGCAAATTCAGGCATGATGAATCGAACTGTTTCGAGCTCATCGGATAGCCAGCGAACTGGGGCAATCGTGGCCGCATCAGAGGACGCGGAAGAGGCCGAGGTGGAAGAGGAACTCGCGGCGGAGGAGGTCGGGGTCGTGGACGTAAAGCAGCGTTTGCAGCTCAGGTAGAAGGAGAGTCAATTCTTGGGACCAATTTTGGAGGGCCAAGTTCACGGCTCTGCCTTGACAATCCAAGCTCTCGGCCCAGTTCACAGCCCATCACTCCTGTTCTGACTGCAGAACAAGCACACCGTGTAATGAGTCTCATCGAGACTCCTAAACCGAGATACGAGAAGCTCTCAGGTATGAATAATTTGATTTTGGATAGTGGAGCCTCCTATCACATGACAGGTAATTTGGCCCAATTGAGCAATGTGGAAGACACAAGGCCCATACCCATTCGGCTATCTAATGGCGGCTATAGCATGGCCACCAAACGTGGCTCAGTTCAATTTAGTCCAAAATTGACTTTGCATGATGTGCTCTTTGTTCCAGATTTGGATTGTAGTTTGATTTCTATTGCACAATTAATACACTACTAAAAAACAGCTTTTTTCCAGCGGATTTTACGACGGAAAATGACGTTTTTTCCATCGAAAAATGTATTTTCCGGCGGAACATCCGACGGACATGTTCCGTAGGAATACTGTCCGTAGACCCACACCTTCCGACGGACTACCTATTCCGTCGGCCATGCCCGACGGTCAGAGCGACGGACTGACAACGGAGTTTCAATTGTCCGACGGACTATGCCGTTGGGCATACCCAGTCATAGATGGCCAGGATCACCGGAGGGACCGACGGAAAATGACCATTCCGTCGGCCAGCCCTGGTCTTCTGTCCGACGGAAAGCCTTAATTCTGTCGAAAATTTTGTGAAAATAAAAAATAAATAATTTGAAAATGTAGTTTCCAAAATACAAATTTACAACCTACATATACAAACTTAGGCCAACCATATGTTGACCGAACCAAAACCACCACACGTGGTACACAAATCGCAACAAACGTAACCACCATACATGGTACACAATTCGCAACAAACGTAACCACCACACATGGTTACTTTCATTCAATAAGTATAAATAAACAACCACACCAAATGGACATTGTAATAGTACGAAGTACAGTAATAAGCAACCAAAGCAAGGCAACAAATGCAAGAGAACGTAACTGTTCAAATGAGTATCGAGGAGGAAGGGGAGGATCAAGGGACATTTTGAAATAATCCCTGTAGTCATGAGGGCAATCATCATACCCAAGGTTGGCGCTACCATCATCATCATCCTCGTCGTCGTCGTCGTCACAGGGTTGCAGTTCAGGAGGAGAAGGTACAGGAGGGACGTAAGGAGCATGCGGCGGTGTTGTTGATGGCGCATAGAAGGGCGTGGGCGAGATCCAGACCCAGATGTTTGTTGAGCTCTCATAAACTCACGAAATATATCTTTCAGACCAGATAATTCCGAAGTGAGTAAAGTCACTTTCCCTTCTAAGTGACGGTTTTTCTCCGCCATCGTACTGAGCTCGCTGTTCAGCTGGGTGACCGATGCTCGCACATCAGGGTCATGATCACGCTCCCGGGATGTCGCTGTGGACTTCACCAGGTGCTTCAGTTTCACCCCTTCTGATCCTAGCCCATACACACGACCCTTTTTGTTGTAGTTAGCTTGCACCCACAACTCGGTTTCGGATGGGACTTCAGTTGGTTCAAAGCCGGGATCTGTGGAAGATTGCGAGTTTCGAATGTGGTCCCACTTTAATTGGTGCTCCGTCTACAAAATCATATTCAAAAAAATTACACATTCCAAACATAGCATTCAATCGTGAAGACACTGAGTTGATTTGTTACGCAATCAAGAAATCATACAGGTGACTTACCCATCTTTTTTCAGATTTTTTGTCCACCCATTTGTTAGCCGCATCTACATGAGTGTCCTTAAAAAGTTCGAGGTCCGTAACCTCTCTATTAAGCTTCTTCGCCTACACAATAACAGAATACATTAACGTACAAGAGGATGGCTGTAATTGGATAAGGCGTTGGGAAAAATAAGTACAAGAAATAATGAACCACGCACTTACCATGCGTCTTCTGTGCTCAGTAAATGGGGCCGAACCAGATCTATGCAAAGAAGGACCTAACCCATCCTGCTCGCTGTTCCGGTTCTTCTTTGCCTGAGAATTCATCTTCAGAAATTTCTCAGAAGCCCAATATTCCTGCAACGACTTCCAAGTGCTGTCAGACAACCACAACGGTTGCTTCCTCCTCTTCCTCTACTCCCCGAATGTGTCCCTCAATCTACTTGCCCCTTTCTTCTCGAAGTTCCTCCGTATCTGGGTCTCATGCTCTGGAGCCCAACAGTAACGCTTCTGCATGAACACAATTACATACCACAAAATGTGATATCTGCTAACAATATGAATATATATACGTGTATATGTAGATAAATGTACAAAAATTTGGGAGAACTGTTACCTTAAACTCACCAAACCACAAGTCCCGATGTTGTGTTAGAGATTACAAGGATATTTACGAGCAAATATCCTGAGCCATGGCCAACATGGGGGAAAGTGCCTCAACAACATCGTACGCACAGAAACTTGCAAATTAAGAAAGAATGGATCCCGTCAGAAATTGCAAATTGATAATACAGTTGGTCAAACATAATTACTTACTCTTTGCCGTCAGGTGTGATGAGTTGCTTGTTTGTGGTACTGCCATGGCTAGAAGCATGTTCACTTTGTTCCCGACTCCTTTCTACAGATTGTTGTGGAATAATAGGTGGGTTCGGGATCATGTAGCTGCCAGACATGTGTACATGGGGGATGTTGGGTGTCATGTGCTGGCTGAAGTGTATGGATGGAGTAATGCGAGGGTCTGGGATAATGCCATGGGGAACCTCAGGGGTTTGATGTCCCTGATATTCCTCTTCGTGCTGACTGGTGGGGTCCTGTCGGTCTGCTCCCCGAGAACGCCCACGTTCGGCCTCACGGCCACAATGTGTACCTGACATCTTTGAGACAAATATACAGAACGTAGTGATCAAATAATATAAGGAACAAATAATTAATTGCAAGTTGAATTAACAGCAAATGTCATGTGTGACCATAATTACAATGTCATAAATGTCACGCATACAATGTCATAAGTGTCTGAATTAACATAGAATACAATTTGGTGGTTTACCTGGATTGCGGAAGCAACAAATATGAATGGATCATGTTTTTTGTATCTTCTTGTTGCATTTACCTCAACGAAAGGACATAGTTTGGGGCTACGTATTCCTCAAGGGGTGTTATCAAACCAATCACACCTAAACAATGTACATTGTTTTAGTGGTTTTCCTAGATATTCAACACGAATAACTTCTTGAAGGATTTCATAATAATCATCCTCGAATCCACCTTCCCTGCTCCCTTTCACACAAACCCCACAATTGTAACTCTTTTTTCCTTCACACCTTTTCTGTGTATGAAATAAGAATCCATTCACCCTAAATGCAGACCAGGTTGTGACCTTCCTCAAAGGCAGTTGAGCCAAATGGTACAGGTGTAGCTGACGTTAGTCATTGAACATTTGAACAATGTCAGCCTACAAGTATTTATGTTTCAACTCATAAGGTCGTGACCATTTGCTACAAATAAGTTCTGATGAATTAGTACAGTAATTTCCAACGACGATGGCAAAATTAAAAAATCTTACTGCTTTCTTGAACCACCAAATAAACTTTGACTCTATCAGTGCATCTAACTCCACATCTGTGAAATTTGGGTTTCCTTGTAATTTTTGTTGTTTAAATAGTCTGTACAAGTCACTATTCACTAATTAGCACCATGTTTCAATTCATAAAATGGTATTCGTTCAATGCATGTAATGGATGCAATGGGTACTTTTTTTGGTAACTTACGCGATGTATGGTTCAACTTCATTACAATTCAACACAATATGAAGCTGTGCAGCGTTCATTTCTTTATCAGTTAGGTACCTCTGTGTCCGACTTCCCACAGCAGTACCTTTGGTTTGGAAAACTGACAAAATTGGCTCACCTCCTGGCTCCACATTGATTTCCTCATTTCGTCGACGTCTTGTGCGCATTGAAGGCACATTAGCGCCAAAGTAGAATGAAGAAAACTATGATATCTCGAACACCAGATATGCTTCGACCACTAACCCCTCAGAGGATGTTTTATTTTTAATTTTCTTCTTCAGCCACCCGAAGTACCTATATTAAAATTTTATGAGTGTTTAAGGCACACTTTAGTTTTACATTTACATGTGTGAGGAAATTTGTCAAATGTATTTACCTTTCAAAAGGATACATCCATCGATATTGCACTGGACCCCCAAGGTATGCTTCTTCTGCCAAATGCACAGGTAAGTGCTCCATGACATTGAAGAACCCAGGAGGGAAAATTCTCTCCAATTTGCAAAGGATGGTGCGTATATTGCGTTGCATTTCTTGTAACTTATCGACCCGTAACACTGTTGAGCAAATGTTTTTGAAGTACTCACTTAACTCAACAAGTGGTTCAAGTACATCGTCTGGTAGCGCACAAAATGCTATTGGCATTAGCGTCTGCAGGAACACATGACAGTCATGACTCTTCATGTTTTGGAACTTTGCAGCCTTCATATCTACGCAATTCCCAAAGTTGGAGCAATAAGCATCAGGCATTGTAAGTTGTTGGGCCCACTCACATACCCCCTTCCTTTTGTCCAAAGAAATGGCGTACGAAGCCTTTGGCTTCAGTATCCTCCTGTTAACACCTCGTTCAACATTTAACTCGGCACGATCACACATGTCTGCCATGTCCAACCTCGGCTTCACATCATCTTTTGTTTTTCTCGGAACATCCATGATAGTGTTTATGATGTTGTCGCGGAAGTTTTTCTCTATATGCATAACATCCAAGTTGTGATGTAGCAGCTGGTCTTTTCAATCAGGTAAATCCCAGAAGATGCTTCTCTTGGTCCAGTTGTGAACATTTTCCTTGAAACCCGGGATTACAAAATCTCCATTCGTGGTTACTTCTGGAAGACTACTCACCTCATTCCACAGTTCCTCGCCACTTCTCCTGGATGAACGACCCTCTTTCACCACTTTTCCCTTACCAAAACGCGATGTGGTTTTTCTGAAATGCATGATGTCGATTGTCGAGGCAGGAATCGACGGTGATAGTCGAACCATGATGCTTTGCCCCCATGTTTCAAATGTGTCGCCCTCAACTGATCCATACAAACAGGGCAACTCAAAACACCATGAGTGCTCCATCTAGATAACATTCCAAGCGCGGGGAAGTCATTCACTGTCCACATTAAGGCAGCTCTCATCAAGAAGCTCTGCCTCATGGAAATGTCATAAGTCTGGACACCATCCCACAGAGTTCGGAGCTCATCAATCAACGGTTGCAAGTACACATCTATTTTATTCTTTGGATTTGACGGCCCCGGTATAATGCAAGTCAAGAACATATATGGTGTTGTCATGCACATATCTGGAGGAAGGTTGTAAGGTGTCACAACCACATGCCACATTGAATAAGAACGGCCAGATTGTGAGAAAGGGCAAAACCCATCAACACACAAACCAAGCCTCACATTACGAGGCTCAAAAGCAAAATCTGGGTATTTGCGATCAAAATGTTTCCACGCTTCCCCATCTGAAGGGTGACACAGAACACCATCCTCACGCCTATTGTTATAATGCCACCTCATGTGCTCAGTTGTGCTTCTTGAGGCATAAAGGCGTTGTAGCCTTGGTATCAAAGGGAAGTAGAACATTTTTGCATATGATTTTAACTCCTTCCTATTATCGCTTGACTTAATACCCCTTAACAAAGTCGTTTTGGTACAAGTGTAATTTAACATCATCAGGTTCCTTATATGCTCTGTTTCCACATTTGGCACAAGGATATCTATAATGCCTATTATTAATGAACTCTGTTTGACACCTTGCAAATTGATCAAATATTTCTACTCCTTTTAAGAACTCCTGCCTATAAGATTTTCTCCCTGACAGAAATCTTTCATACATCCACCTCCGATGGGGTGGTCCACACATATTATCCATTGTTCATCATTGACAAAGTAAGCAGTACATTGGTTACTTTAACCATCGACGTATGCTGAGAATTTTAATTCGTATACAAGTGAACGCATGATGGACTTATCATTAAACTATTTCGTCATACGCTACGATTAACAGGATACCAATAAAAGCACATATATATTACGACAATGAAGTCAGAATATAAACCTGTTTCAATGTCTGAAGTGGGAGCCCAAAGTTGTGACATGCACACCGACAATAACGACACTCACAGCAATAATAACGGATTTTTTCCCCTTTCGCAATACGTTTTCTCTTACGACCCATTTCCTTCATATTAATAATCCAAAAAAATCGATCTCATTAACACACAAATTAAAATAATACCCTTCCCTCAAATCGTACACAGCAACATATACGCACAACTTTTTCATATTTAACGGAATAACATAACCTCATAGTTGCTTACTAATTGTTTTCTATCAATCCTCAACAATAAATACATTTCACAACTAATTATGTTCAATGTCTGTACAAACACATTCTTCACTTCACTATAATTAAGAACACCAACAAATTATTAATAATAGCACTTACCTAACAATTACATATTAATTTACACAAAATTTCAACATACACAAACCATTATCAACAATTTAACACATATCACATAATCAATCCACTTTAATTTACCAAACCGCATGCGACAATCCATACATTTTTAATTTTTCACAACAATCAATTTTCAAAAATCACTCAATATAAATCTACCAATCACTAATTACCACAAAACTATCAAAATTATCTCTTCAATTTCACAAATCTACAAAATATTTAGGTTTAAATACTTACTTCAAGATAACGAAATTTATGGGCCACAAATGGCGGGAATGTTGAGGTCGGCCGGCGGTGAAGAGGCGGCGACGACGGCAGCGAAGTGGCGGGGGCAACGCCGGTGGGAGGCATCAGAGCTCGGCGGCGGGGTGGGCGGTCGACGCTCACGACCAACGTCATGCCCACTGACTCGGCGGTGAAGATGAGGTGGTCGACAGGCAGGGGTGGGGCACACGAGGCTGGCGAACGGCGGGGGCGGGCACACGACGGCGGTGACCGGCGGGGAGGGGGGAACGGGGGGGCGAATTTGGAGAGAGGAAGGAGAGAGAGAGCTTGACTCGCGAAAGCCGAGTCGGGCCTCTTTTAAAGAGGGCCCGACGGACATGGTCGTCGGGCCTCTTTGTCCGACGGACATGTCCGCCGGAACATCCGTCGGACATAACTGTCCGGCGGATTGTCCGACGGACATGTCCGTTGGACCCTTCAAAAACCAAAAAAGGGGGCGGCAAATTTCAAAAACCGTCGGCCGACGGGTTGTTTCGCCGGAATATCCGTCAGATATTCCGGCGGACAAGTCTGTCGGACCATTCGAAAATGAAAAAAACCCCTAATGCAGCCAGTTTTCAAAAAAAGGGGTGACCAATGGGTGTCTCGCCAGAATATCCAACGGACCGCCGTCCGCCGGAATATTCCGCCGGAAAATGACCGCTTTTTAGTAGTGATAGAGGAATTATTTTGCACAGTAACATTTACGAAAAAGCTTTGTATGATACAGGACCATACTACGAGGAGCCCGATTGGACTGGGTGAGCAACGAAGAGGGGTGTATCTACTTAAAGAATCATCTTTACCTGCTGTTCGAGCTAATAAAGTAACACACATGGATCTTTGGCACTGCAGATTAGGGCATCCCTCCAGTCAAGTTATGAAGCAACTTTCTATTATGTTTGGTAAACCGATTAGTGGTAAAAGTTATTTGTGTGATGTGTGCTATTGTGCTAAATAAACACGCATACCCTTTCCTAATAGTGAGAATAAAGTTTTGCACTCTTTTGATTTGATACACTGTGACATTTGGGGTGCGTATCATATTGAAGCCTTTTTTTGGTGCTTGTTATTTTTTGTCTATAATTGATGATGCAAGTAGGGGTGTTTGGGTGTATCTGATGAAGGACAAAAGTGAGGCCTCCCGATTAGTGATGAATTTTTGCATGATGACCAAAACTCAATTCAATGCTAGTGTAAAAATGATAAGGAGTGATAACAGAAGTGAATTTACATCTGGGCTAATGAAGAGATTTTATGGGGAGCAAGGGATCATACACCAAACTAGTTGTACCGACACTCCCCAACAAAATGGTAGAGTTGAAAGGAAAAATCATCACCTATTGAATGTTGCTAGGACCTTACGTTTTCAAGCCAACCTACCCATTGAGTTTTGGGGGGAATGTGTACTGACCAACCTATCTCATAAATAGAGCTCCAACACCGATCCTTAAAAATAATACCCCCTATGACATATTGTTTAAGGAATCATCATCCTATGATCATATCAAAGTGTTTGGATGCTTGTGTTATGCCCATTACAATTAGAAGAAGAAAGATAAATTTGATTCTCAAAGTAGGCGGTGTATCTTCGTAGGGTATCCTTTTGCTAAGAAGGGATGGAAGGTGTATGACGTGGAAACTGGTGAGATATTTATTAGCTGGGACGTCACCTTCCATGAAGACCAATGTCCTTTTCATACCAACACCACAGAAAGGGAACCATCGCAATCTTTTGATGGAATTATGGGCAATTGGGGCAGAATATTTGATGAAGGACAGGCTGGTGAATGGACCTGCGATCTTGATGGGCTCGATGAACAATCAAAAAGCACTGCAGCACCTGGTGATGGACCGCCAAGTGAAGCTGGCCCTGTGCCAAGACAAAGTGAACCAGACCCTAAAATGAACCTGGCCAGGCGCTTAGGGATGGTCATGGTGGACAGTTGCCAGACCTGGGCCAGCACACATCACATGGCCCAACAGACCAGGTCATCCCGTCCGAAGACAAGGGGAGTGAGCACCATCTAGAAGAACCAGAGATGGGTCGCGGGTGTCGCGAAAAGAAATGACGCAGTCATTTGGAAGACTATGTGTGTTACTCCGCAAGCTCTCCCGACCTCTGTTCAACTGACTCATTCCAAAAGGTCTCCTCAGGTAAGCCTTATCCAGTTATCCCTTAGCTAATTATGTTACTTGTGAAAATTTTTCTAATGCGCATAAGAGCTATCTTGCTGCTATTACTAAAGTTATGGAGCCCGGATATTTTCATCAAGCAGTAACTGATCCCCATTAGAGAAAAGCCATGGCAAAAGAAATAGCAGCTTTGGAGTTGAACCAGACTTGGACTATTGAGGACTTACCGCCAGGAAAGAAACCCATAAATTATAAATGGGTGTATAAAGTGCAATACAACTCAGAGGGATCGATTGAGCGATATAAGGCTCGACTTGTGATAAGCGGTGATGAGCAAGTCGAAGGGTTTGACTACCATGAAACCTTTGCCCCAGTAGCAAAGATGGTGAGCCTGCGCTGTTCCCTTTCGGTGGCAGCCGCCAAAGGATGGGAATTATATCAAATGGATGTGCATAACGCATTCCTACATAGATATCTTGACGAAGAATTTTATATGAAGATGCCGCCTGGTTTTAGGTCTTCTGACCCTCGTAAGGTATGCAGACTTCGTAAGTCTCTTTATGGGCTGCGTCAAGCTCCACGATAATGGTTTTCCAAGTTGTCTTCTAAACTGCTTGAGTATGGATTTGTTTAGTCATATGCTGATTATTCTCTGTTTACCTATCATAAAGAAGCCAAGTACGTGGCTCTTCTGGTGTATGTTGATGATTTGGTACTAATCGGTAATGATCCCCATACTTGTCTTCAATTCAAAGAATATCTAAGTCAATGCTTTCATATTAAGGATTTGGGTGCCTTGAAATATTTTTTGGGACTTGAAGTTGTGCGAAGTCCCAAGGGGCCCTTACTATGTCAGCAGAAGTATGCCTTAGAAATCGTGGATGAATGTGGCATGCTTGGATCCAAACCGGTTGCCTTCCCTATGGAGACCAACCATAAACCTGCCTTAGCGACTGGGAAGCCATTGTCAGATCCCACACAGTATCGTTGGTTGGTCAGTCGTCTCAGCTACCTAACAATTACCAGGCCTGAGCTGTGTTATGCGGTGCACATCTTGTCTCAGTTCATGCAACAGCCTAGAGAAGAGCATATGGAGGCGGCTAAGCGAGTGCTGAGATATCTAAAGGGCAATCCAAGACAAGGGATATTGTTGAGAAATGACTCTAATTTGCAGCTCTATGCCTTCTGTGACTCAGATTGGGGTACGTGCCCCATCACAAGGCGTTCTTTAACTGGGTACTTCGTGACTCTTGGTGATTCTCCAATTTCATGGAAAACCAAAAGGCAAAGTACAATTTCTCAATCATCAGCCGAAGCTGAGTATAGAGCCATGGCTACAGTTACTAGCGAGGTGATTTGGATCAAATCTTTTCTTGCCACCATGGGAGTATTTCTTCAAAGGCCTATCAAACTCTTTTTGTGATAATCAAGTCGCCTTGTATATAGCCAAGAATCCTGTCTTCCATGAGAGGACAAAACACATAGAAATTGATAGTCATTTCGTTCGAGAAAGGATCCTTTCTGGTGATCTCATTCCCTCCTACTTACCCTTCAAACATCAACTAGCAGATATATTCACTAAAGCATTACGCAAGCAACAGTTTCAATTTTTACAGGGCAAGTTGGGCATTGTCAATCCACATGCTCCAACTTGAGGGGGAGTGTTATAGAATATAGTGTGTTATATATTTTGAGGATCATATTGTATCTATTAGAGATAATATTTTATCTCTAACTTAGAGGCTAAGCTAGGGTTAGAGATAAACCTAAAGCGTGCATATGTATATATTGATGTACTTGGCTGCTGCATGAATAACAGAAACAATTCTCTTCCTTTCGTTGTTGTATTTAACAGAGGTCCTCAACAATCATGATGAACTGGATCGTTGGTTTGCAAACATGAGAAAATGGGACAAATCTGAGTGCTGTTGTATGAGAAGGGTATGGCTTGAGATTTTTGGAGTTCCCCCCAAATGATTGGAGTTGGGAGAACTCCAAAAGGATTGCTGATATTTGGGGAAGACTAAGTTGCTTGGGAAAATCCACTGCATGAACAGATTCATTTGAATCCATGAAGGGTTGTTATTGTCACTGATATCTTTCGCAACATAGAAGGTGATCTACTTCTATCTTTTGATGATGGAGGTTGCAGGATCTTCATTAAAGAGGTTGGTCCTGTAGTTCAAGTGATCAACAGAGGCTACACACAATCACATTCTCCATCCAAGGAAGCTATGGATTCGAATGAGGAAGTTCCAGGCTTCGAAAATTTGGATGATGAGTTGGAAGCAAACAGTGACGTGGCTTAAAGTAACTTGAGAAGGATAGAACCAATGTATGTTGAGCTGTCAAGGGGAAGCAGCCTAAGAAACACCTGTTTTTCAAATTAATTCAAATCATGCATAAGGCATTGGAAGCCCAAAGATAATCCAACTGCTAGCATTCATTCTATGGCTAGAACCAAGATTGTCTCTTTTAGCCAAAATGGCTATTTAGAGGAAATTCTCAAAATCTCACAGCATTTACTACCTTTGAAAGATGGAACAACACACCAGCTTTTAGGGAATAAGAGCAACAACCACCAGGATTCGAAAAGTTAACCAATAATCAACCTAATTATTTGGACGTTGTTGCATCTTCACATATCTTGGCAAGTGAGGATCAAGTGTTAGCGGGAGGTGAATTTCAAAATGATCAAAATGGAGAAAACGAATGACCTCCAGGTTTTGAAAATAAAGCTTTATGCCCACCAACTGCTCAACCTCAGAATTGTCACAATGGAAAAGATGAGAAGAAGAAGGCTTCCACAAGATAAGTATCCTCCTGGGGGGCCTCCGCCAACCAGAAACAATTGTCCTAATGCACAAACCAAACCTCAGAGAGTATTCAACAGATTGAGAAGGAAGCTCTTCATATTGGTAAAATATTGGGCGTAGTAGTAATTCTTAATGAGAAAGTAGCAGCATCAAGTATTACAAGGACTTTGAAGAAGAGCAAAATAGTTCGAGCCTCTCAATCCTGATAGGAATAGTCACCAAGGTTTAATAAGAGATGAAGTATAGAGCCCGGAATTAATGTTGGAGGTGGCTTGACAATATATGGAGGATGAAAAGCATTTTGATCTATTGGCCTGGTGGAGAGTTAGCGTACTTAATTGTCACATTGGGATAGATGGAGTTGCTTGGGAACATCACATAGCAGTGATGGATGAGGTGGGCTGACTGATTCTTAGCAAAAAGAATCCTTTCAAAAAGTCATGCACGGATGGGCTAGTGAATTGATACAGGAACAGTTTAGAGTTGTGGTTTGTGTACCTTGTGCATTTAATCACTAGCAGGACAAGCATTAGAATGTGAAGGAACCAAGACATTCACATGAGAGACGCAGAGAATTTTACAACAGCATTGAAAAGCTCTGCAGGTTAGGAAAGGCAGTCTGACGAGGAAGAACACTCATACTGTCATACAACTCCAGTGGTCTTAGCAACCTGAAATTTTATTTGAATCATGAAAATTACAATAATATTTGAGCTCAATGATGTGATTTATTAGTGGTACTCCGTAAAGGGAAATTACAACAATATTTGAGCGAAGCAATTGAGGGGTTGTCTTATTGCAAAATAAATGAAGGGGAGCAGTTAGTCTCAAGCATGAAAAAGAAATAGGAGTACCCACTGCCTTTATACCCATTTTAAATTACTTCATTCTGATGCAAGGTGTGGTAGCAAGCATGCATTACAAGTAATATACAATGTCAGAAGGTTGATGTTCTTTAGGTAAGTGGGAGATAAATGTGGAATGGTTTGTAGGCTTAAAGTAGAACCATGGCCGGTGCACTTTGGTGTTTTGCTCCCTTCCTGCTTGCATAGTTGCATGTCTTCTCCCTTGGTATGTGAAGACATAGGCTTGCTGGCTTGTTGTGGTCTAATTTTTTTGGAGAGTTTGATCATGAATTAAGAGGTTTACAAGGAGTTATAGTCTTAATAGACGGCTTTTTTATTCATAGGGTGAGATGTGTTTGTGATCTTTTAATTTCATTATACGCTTATTTTTAGCCTATTGACTTAATAGTAATCGGAAAAAAGAGGCCTGCAATTCTAAGTGTCGGAGGACTTCTTGGTGGGGGTCCTTCCCAATACCATCTTCGCCAAAGTGAAGCTTTTCTCGATCTCCATTTTATCAACAACCCGGAGTTCTTTGATCTTGAAAGCTTCCCAAACTCCTGCAAAGTTCAATAGTGATGGGAACTTGATTCATGACACTTTCAAAGAAATTAAGGATACCCTTGGTATGTGAGGATTATTCGGTGAAATTTACGTAACATGAGACTGGGAAGTCATATTGAAGATTAAGATCGAAAGTTGCAGTTTGCAACTCTTATCGGGCATGACAACATTACAATTGGAGTAATTCATTGTTTTCGTTGCAAATATAATTTGAAAATAAACAAATGCGGAGTATGTCATAAGTTTACATGAAGTTAACTTACTAATTGAATGTTTGAATCTTCTTTATTTTGATACGATTCACTATCCTAAAAAATAATTCAAAAATAAAAAGTCATTTACCTTAAAAATTACGAATTTAGAGAGACCTTCCAAAACGTTGTACTTTAGAAAACAATAAAACAAACGACACAGACCCAAAAAAAAACGATAATATTCAACGTATCGCAACTTAGCTTGTTTCAAATTTATGCCTTGTTTAGTATATTCTTGTTACATTATGAGAGACAAAAGTTGACAATTGATTATCAACATATTACAAGCGGCTTTCTGAGAGAATTTTTTTCATATGTGGCTTTTCGAATTAATATCTCATTGCATGTGACTGAGCTTGTAGGTGTTGTTTTATCACAGGAACCCCCTTCTCAAATGTATGACTAGAGCCAAGTTGACCAAACGCGCCATTTCTTAACCTAAAACAGAGAGGAATTAGGGGGGGGGGGGGAATTTCAAAGGGACAAAAAAGGAGAAAGATGTGACTCTGCATTTCAATGACAATTAACATTCGTACTGCTGTCAAAACAAGGAATTTCCGAACATTTCATACTGATATATGATAAACCACAAGCTAAACAGGCATTCAACTGGATTTGAGTCAAAAACTGAACACAAGATCACTTTTATTCTTCTTCCAAATGGAAGATATGTATGTCCGAGGTGTTTCATTCTTCCATACGCACTCAACCACTGCAAGCCAATTACACAATGAATACCTTTAAGAATGATACTGATGTTCAACGTTGGCCTTTGAGCCGAAGTGTGAATGCCTGCAATGCTAAAAGAACTGCTTTGATCTGTTCTTTGACAGCTTCATCAATTAAGTTCCCATCGCTATCAAACTTTGCAGGGGGCTGGAATGCGTTCAAGAAAAATTCCGGTTTGTTGATAAAATGAAGATCCTGATAAACTCCAATCTGTCGAAGATGGTATTGAGCTCGTGCCCCACCCGCACCTCCTGCAGCACTTAGAATTGCAGCTGGCTTATCTACCCAAGCATTTGGCGGTCTAGATGCCCAGTCAAGTGCATTCTTCAAAGCAGCTGAAAACAGCAATGACATACTTGAGCTCAAGGGAAAGATGCAGTTATCAGAATACTGGCAAAATTGCATGAACGCTGCCAAAACTGTGTTCTATAGATATGCTCCTCGGCCAAAGGAGTTACAAGACAAATGGTATCAATGTCAGCTTGGCAAAATTCCGTTGCCAAGGTCTTATGTGAACTGACTCAGATGGATTCTCTGATTAGGTTAAACACAGCAGTGAAAAAGCAAAAAATTAGGAGTTTGCTAGTTGGTGGAGCCTGCTAGACAAATGCTGTGAAAGAAGCGAAATTTTTCATAAGTTTATAACAGAAAGCCAGTATTGTAATACCAATACCCACATCATCTGTACATGCACTTTTAAAAAAAAAAAAAGAACAGAAAAAAAAAGAGATGTGAGAGCTGATTACAAAAAAGACCATAGATGGGAAATGCGAGTGCAAGGAATAAGATATAAAAAAATAAAATTGCTATATGCAAAATTCTGTATCCTAGAGTTTCGGGGCCATTGATAGAAACTACCTCAAGGTATTCAGGGATACAGAACACCTTCCCAAGGGAGTTATACAAGCTGACTTTTACTCAATGACCAGAATATCTAGGACCCAAAATAGACATACCCACACTCACTTGAAAGGGTGTGCATGGAAAAGACTAAAGACCTTGCTCTAGGTTTTCCAATAATACATCATCTTCTTGTCCGATATTAGAAGTGTGCTACGCTACGTAAGGAATTTTGAAAACCCGAACTCCCTAAGTGTACCGGAAAATTGAAATTTATGTTGAAATGTTGCAAAAAAATACAAGGACATTTACATTGCAACCAACAACCACTACCTGCAGTAGCCTCACTTTTGACGAGGTCCAGGGGAGACATTTGCTTTCTCAGACATGAATAATGTTAAAGTTTCATCCATGAACTTCACATATGCAGATTCTATTGGTCAACGTCCTTTTACAATTAAGTTAAGGGTCTGTTTTTTTCGTGGGTAAATTGGGTGGATAAAAGAGTGAAGTAAGTTGAAGTAGGTTGAAGTTCGAATTTTTTTTTTAGGTAGGTTGAAATAGGTTGAAGTAGGTTGATGAGTTGGTAGTTAGACCGGCTGTTCTCTATGGTTCGGAGTGTTGGCCTCTAAAGAAGACGCGGGTCCAACGGTTGATGGTAGCTGAGATGAGAATGGTCAGGTGGATGTGTGGTTTTACGAGATTGGACAGAATTAGGAATGTCGTAATCGGGGGTTTAGCTGGAGTGGCCCCCATAGAGGAGAAGATGAGGGAATCAAGGCTTAGATGGTTCGGCCACGTGAAGAGGAGAAGTGTGGCCGCCCAAGTGAGAAGGTGCGAGGTGATTCACCCTCCCGAGGGTAAGAGAGGGAGGGGTAGACTGAAGAAGAGCCTAATAGAAGTGGTTAGAGAGGACATGAGAGTTGTCGGTCTTTCGGATGACATGACTCAGGATAGGAGGTTGTGGAGGGACAGGATTAAGGTTTCGGATTGTAGGGGACCGCCTCCGTAGGGCGCAGTAGCCTAGGCGGTGTAGGGCAGGTAGGGTTTTTGGTGTGCTTGTCTGCAGGTCGTGCTTTCTGAGATGCGACGGTACTAAACGCCCCTGGTTTGTTCAGGTATATCTCTACTCCTACTCCTTCTTTATTTGCTTTCCCCCCCTCCCTTTTTCTCCTCCCCCTCCGTTTTCGCCGTAAATGGTTTTTCGCAATTGTTTTCTCTATAAACTTTTTATCTAAACTGTTTTTGTAGGTCTTATGGAATCAACCTCTCTATGGGTAGGAATACTAATAGAGGTAAGGTTGCCTACAGCTGGATCTCCCCAAACTCCGTGAAAGCGGGACCCACACTGGGAGTGTGTTGTTGTTGTTGTTGTAGCTAGGTTGATGAGTTGGTATATTTTTTATGTGGTGAGTTGAAGTAGGTTAAAATAATGAGAATCTAATTAATGTGTGATAATTTATGAAGTTATCAAAATTTTTTGGACTTTTTGTTTATTCTTTTTTGTTTTATTTTTTATTTTTTATATATATACATTTTTATTTTTTTTATTTTTTATTTTTTATTTCTTATTTCTTATTGTTTATTTTATTATTTTTTTATTTAGTATTTTTTATTTTATTTTATTTTTTTTTAAATTTTAATTTTTTAATTTTTTGCATTTTTTTAATTTTAAATTTTTTTATTTTTTATATTTCATTTTTTTTGAATTTTTCTATTTTTTAAATTTTTTGTATTTATTTTTTGATTTTTTATATTTTTAGTTTTACTCCAAACAAAAGCTACAGAAAATTCCAAAAAAATAAAAAATAAAAAATAAAAAATAAAAAATAAAAAAATAAACAATAAGAAATAAGATATTAAAATTAAAAAATTAAAAATTAAAAATTAAAAATTAAAAAAATTAAAATGCAAAAAATTTAAAAAATTAAAAATATAAAAATGAAAAATGAAAAATGAAAAAAAAACTACAAAAATTAAATACAAAAAATTAAATATTAAAATTTAAAATTTAAAAATTTAAAAATAAAAAACTAAAAAAATACAAAAATAAAACAATTCCAAAGTACGATAATTTACAAAAAAGTAGTACAGTGAACTTTTTGGTGCAAGAATAATTAAATCTCACATGATACTTTACAAATTATTAAAATTATGAAGGGGGTGGGTTGAAATTGGTTGAAATGGGTTGAAGTTGGTTAAGGTAAGTTGAAGTGGGTTGAAGTTGGTATTTTTTTTTCAAGTAAGTTAAAGTAGGTTTAAATAGGTTGAAGTAGGTTGAGGTTGATAAACTACAATTGACCCACGAAAAGAACAGAGCCTCATTTAACAACAATATTACATCCCTGAATTTCCTTTTGAATTGCTTAAAAGTCCAACAGCCAAGATCTTCAGGTCCAAATTACTTTGGAATGGGAGGGGGAAAAACAACATGCAAAGCGAGAAATGATCAATCAAAAAAGGGAATGGGAGTACTTCCATGCATATTACTCAAGAGAGAATGTACATGGCTATCAGGAAGGTTGCTAAGACAAAATATTGCTGTATAACAAGGACAACTTGACAAAATAATGCTGTAAAACAAGGGAAATAGTGTGACTCTGGTGGCTAATACCACTTGTTATGAACTACAGTGGAACTGAAAGCAGTTTCAGAAATTCTCATGAGAATATTTTATATGCAGCACTAACATATTTCAAAGAATCAATTATTTATGCAAGACTTGCAAGTCCGGAACAACTTGAGAGGAACTGCAACACATGCATTCAAAGTTCAAGTCCCTAATCTAAGTAGTTAAGCCAAATGTATTCTTGCAGAGCTTGTCAATACTGTGGAAAGCTCAGTTCAGTTAACAGAAATCCCACATTTGAGATGCAGAAAGCGAAGCTAAGGCTAGTTATGTTTGTAAGAAGTTTAGATGGCCACTTCAAAGCAGCTCAAGCCAGCACGAAACGGACAATTATTCCACAAGATTATCTCGAATTTCAGTTATTTGCCTGAAAGGTGAACCTTTTGGTTTCACAAGTCTAGCAGCTGTACATAGTTCAATTTGCTGACCTCTTCTGGTGGTTCAAGTGGTTGGGGTTTCTAACATCTCATAGATATGACCCAATCTGTAATCCTTTGCACGTAAAGGTGTAACCTACCACACGGATTTTAAAAAGATGGTTAAGTCGTAATTCAGCACGATAATGCCATCAAATTCAACTTTTCATCTTGGTCATAGCTACATAGTAACTATACAATGCTTCCTTGCAAAGGAAAGAGTAAAGAAGCCCGTAACCATACAAGAATTATTTAGGCCCTGTTCGGTAAATAGTTGTTAGCTGTTTGTGTGAACTGTTAGCTATATGAATTAGCTGTTTGAATTAGTTGTTTTTAGAAAAAGTGTTTAGTAGAAAAAGCGTTAGTTAAAAACTAGTTGTCTCTAAAAAATATACTGGTAAATTTTCATTTATGCCCTTATTTATGAATTAGTTTTTAATGAGATCTCTGTAATTCTTCCAAACTTATGGACAATTATATTATTTTCACAAAAAACTCTTATCAAAAGGCTAATAGGGATAGTTTTTCAAAAAAAGCTTTGTGGAGCCAAATATTTATTGCAAACAACTATTTATCAAACACCTATTAGCTGTTTGACTTGATCAAAATAGCAAAAATCCTCCCGAATAGCTATTTTTTATCAAACAGCTGTTGTTACAAACACCACCTTAATCACGCTGAAGAAAGTGAGCCTATACTTCGTTAATCTGAAATGCTAATGGACTTAAATTCTGTAGTAATTCCAAAATCAAAATATTTTGACCCTGGAAAGACGCGGCTGCTCAATCAGCTGGAATTCCTCTCAGAAATCAGAAAGGAAAACGTAACATGCTCAATATTATATACTGCTAAGCCAGATATCCACAATACAACAAGTCAACAATTCATGATTTCTTCCACACCACATATTCAACACATTCTCGAATTGCCAATTTAAGGCTTAAACAAACTAGATTTCCAGCAAGTACAGGGTGATAGAGAGCACTTACGAGTTATTGAGTAATTGTACTCGGGACAACCAAAGAGAACCGCATCAGCTTCTCGAATCTTCTGGCGAAACGCTTCCACAACTGGCGGGTACGTACCGTCGACCTCGAGATCGGTGTTGATCATCGGCAGTGGCGCAATTTCGATGTACTCAATCTTCAGACCTTGGATCGATTCCGAGCATAACTCCATCGCTAATTCAAACAGAAATCGCACCGAATTCAAATCAATCATACAAATATCATCTCAAATTCTGAAATCACAGTACATACACAGTACATTCTAGAGCGAGAGGAAAGGGTGAGAAAATTGAACCAGCTCGAAGAAGGCCGCGGTTGTAGGAACCCTTCCGAAGGGAGCCGCAGATGGCAGCGACGTTGATCACTGCTTTCGCTGCTACTGCCTCCATTCTCTCGCTTTCGCTCTCTAGCTTCCACTTTCTCTCCCCATCTCTTCCTGTGCTTTTAAGCTTTATTTATCGGCAGATGCTTTTGAGAGCATTCCCAATGGGTTCCATTTTGTGAAATTTCAGCATTTTATGTCAGTATAAATTTCACAGTTCTGAAATTTACATTTCTTTATTTTTTCAGCAAATGAAACTCATTTCAGCACAAATGATTTAATCTTTATTGGTGGAACCCACCACTAAACATGTTTTCTTTGTTTTATGCTGAATAATTTGCTTTTGTATATTGGGTTTTGTTTAAGTTGAAAATAAATTTTATTTTCCGGATGAAAAAATATGTAATTTATATTTCCGAAGAATGTATTAATTTATTTTGTAGTATATAAAAATTGATAAGTTAAGTTTTATCGGTTGAACGATTGAAAGCATACGGAGTAGAACATATAATGCAATTAATACAAATGCAAATATGAGGATTGACATTGAAGAAAATTACAACCCGGGTGCTCGATATTAAAAACACTAATTTCGATGACGGAAAAAAATACTATACAATACAATACAAATAAAATACAGTACAATACAATACAATACAATAGGAAAAAATACAATACAAGTAAATGACGAATAACCATTCACATCTATGGTTGTGAGCTTTGTCGCACCCTATGTCGATTCCATATTTCCTCGATAAGGCCTGATTGGAGACGTGCATGTAGAGCGGGGTCATGAATTTCTGCTACTCTACGAAGGTAGGCAGCATAGCACGGATGATGACCTTGTTGGACATTTGGGCTCGGGGTGTTGTCGTCGACATTATCGTAGTCGAAAGCAAGGTCATACGAATCTCGTTCATCTTCGACGATCATGTTATGGAGTATAACACATGCCTTCATTATCATACCCAACTCACCTTTGTTCGTGTTTCGAGCTGGACCGCGAATTATAGCAAACCGGGCTTGTAGAACCCCAAATGCTCTTTCCACATCCTTCCTAACAGACTCTTGACGTTCAGCGAACAATCTTGCCTTGGGTCCTTGGGGAAGGGAGATAGTTTTCACGAATGTTGCCCACATTGGATAAATACCGTCGGACAAAAAGTACCACATATTGTATTGGTGACCGTTCACAACGTACTCACATTTTGGAGCCCCTACCCGACCCTCATACATAGGGCTGTCAAATAGGTCAAGTCGGGTTGACTTCGTGTTCGGGTTGATGTTAAACGGGTTGAAGAACCTCTGACCTGAACCCGACCTGTTTATTAAACGGGTCAAAAAATTCGACCTGAAACCGTTTACAAATTAAACGGGTTGACCTGATTCTGACCCATTTACCTGTTTAACTTAAATGGGTCATAATCAGATACCCAATAACCTGTTTAACCCAATAACCCATTTAACATTTTTAACCTGTTTAGGCATAAAACATAGTTCAACACTTGCAAGTTGCAAGCCTTGCTTCAGCTACAAATCCAACACATGCAACTGCCTTTCATGATTTGAGAAAACACATCTCTAAAAGTCTAAAAACATGGCCAAAACCCAGAAATACCAAGTTAAACAAACCATAACCACCAAGCAACTACGTGCAAATACACAAGTTCAAGCTCAATAACGATTAGCCTATTACACAATCAAATACAAGCTCAAAGTAACAATGCATAAGAACTAGTTAGCCAAAGCCGAAGTTTGCCCATATCCACTTCCAACTGCACTCTTCGATTGGACTTCACCTTCTTCATCACCATTCAAGTTCATGTTCATCACATCTCCACAAAGATCATCCAAGTTAACTTGAGGCGGTACGAGTGCTATATAAATAACATACAAAATCATATTAGATCAAATTAAACCAAAAAGCATATGAAACTAAGAATAATAAAAAAACTCATCACTTTGCCCAAATAACCAATCTCTAAGGCAAATAACGGCTTCCACTGTATCCGACTTAAGAGAGCTATGGAATGCATCGAGGACTCTACCACCAACACTAAAGGCAGACTCAGATGCAACAGTAGACAATGGGATAGTCAAAATATCACGAGCCATTTTTGAGAGTAAAGGGTATCGACCTTGATTCGTTCTCCAATAAGCAAGAACATCAAACATTTCAACTCGAGGCAGCTTATTCTCCTCCAAATACATCTCCAACTCAGATTTAGAAACAGACTCAAACTCATTACTCGAATATTGATCAAAGTCCTAAAGATTAAAATAAGTCAGTTAGGAAAAATATAACAAAACAGCAAGTAAAAGAAGTCCAGATTGAATGGCAGCAGCTAAGAACAGCATATTCATGCCAAATTTGTACAAAAAAGAAGTTAGTGGAAAAGAAGTTAGTACCTGCATAAGTGCATTTGACTGGGCTTCCGCAGTTGAGTTGGCTTGAGCAGTTGTAGAGGGTGGATTAAGAGACGAAGAAGATCCCTTAGAACTCTTAGCATAATCATCATACAATGCAAACAACTTGTCTTTCCACAACATCAACTCAATAGCATAGTTATCACCATAAACCTTTTTGTATGCCCACTCCGCAAATTGATACTTATAGCGAGGATCTAAAATTGTAGCAATAGCCATGATTGTGATAAAGTTGGACCAATACTTTTCAAATTTACCAAACATCCTTGTAGCCATGTTTCTCATAAAAGCATCACCACTTTCCATCTCTTCTTTCAACACCAATCTTACCCTCACCACATTAGGAAAATAGAGATTGGAAGTAGGATACTTGGACCCCGAAAAAGCACAAGTAACTTCATAGAACACTTTCAAAAAGCTACAAATTTTCTCAATTTTTACCCACTCATCCATTCTTGGACAATGGGTGAAATTGCTATCAACAACCTCCAAATGACTCCAGACCTTTTTGTAATAAAGGGCACTTTCAAGCATAAGATAAGTAGCGTTCCATCTTGTAGGAACATCTTGACACAATCCTTTACTATAAACGATGTCACAAAGCTTACAAGACTCAAGGAACCTTTGCTTTCGCATTTGGGAGCCTTTGCAATACTTGACACATTCCCTAATCTTAGACACAGCCTCATCCACATCCTTTAACCCCTCTTTCACAATCAAATTAAGAATGTGGGCACAACAACGAACATGAAAGTAATCACCATCACACAAAAGCTTCAACTGAACCTTCATCATATCAACACACAAATCGTTCGAAGAAGCATTATCAACAGTCAAGGACATCACTTTTTTGTCAAGACCTCAATCTTTTAACAACAACAACAATTTTTCAGCAAGCGCAACACCATTATGGGGTGGAGGCATAAAAGAGAAGTTCAAAATTCTCTTATGTAGAACCCACTTAGCATCAATGTAATGGGCAGTCAAAGAAATAAAACCGTCAGTGTTTAAAGATGTCCAACAATCAGAAGTAAAGGCAATTCTCCCAGGAAAAGACTCTAGAAAGAGTTTAAGGTTTTCCTTTTCCTTAGCATATAACTTAAGCACATCATTCCTAGTTGTGTTCCTCGAAACACATTTAACATCCGGACTCAAGTAAAACAACATCTCTCTCACAGAATCATATTCAACAAACTGGAAAGGCAACTCATGCTTGACAACACACAAAGCCAGTAACTGACGGAATTCATTAGGATCAAACACAACCCGCCTACTTCCCAAAGAACCAGAACGACTCTCTAAAAGAAGCTAACCTATGTCTCTAAAATTTCTTCTTTTACAATTGCCCAGGTGCCTCTTTAAATTTCCAGTTCCATGCTTGCTCTCACCAGGATAAATTTGACCACACTTTTGCATTTACAAAACAGATTACCCTCTTCATCGAGGGGGAGAAACTCATAATGTTCCCAAACTGTAGATGTTAACTTTCTTTGACGTTTTGGAGGCTTACCAACAGCACCATGAGGCTTGTATGATCCTGTTTGAGTAGTAGTAGGCCTTTGTGCTTGCCTGCTATCAACTTCAGCAATCTCCTTGCCATTTGAATCAACATCAATTGGCACTAAATCATCATAATTTGATCCCATTTCTGTGCATAAATAAGAATGATGAGCATATTGAAGTAATAAAAGTGATATCTTCAAGAAAAAAGATTCAACAATTCAAAGAAACAGAATGTAGTTTTTGTAATTTCAAGTGTAATTTGAAGATTCATTCTGCTTAATTATGAGTAAAAGTTAGCTTATATGTGGCCACGGCAGGGCAAATGACAAGCATGGCAAAGTTTGGGAGGTTGTTGGGCTATTATGATTCCCTTAACACAAATTCAAGCTTCTCTTGCAATAACCTCACCTTATGCCTCAAATCAAAGTCAAGCTAGATCGAACGAGTGAAATAACAAGTGAGAAGGCTAGATCAAACGAGTATGACAGAGATTCAGAGAACAAGTATGCCAGATCAAAGTCAAGCTTCGCTTACAACGGAAAAAATAGTTTGCTTTGCAAGAGAAGCACCAAAACAGGACAAAACAATTTATGCCTAGATCGAACTGAGTATGGTTTCTAAGAGCAACAAACAGCAACAAACAAAAAGAGTAAGAGAGAGACAAAGCAACAAATAGCACCAAAGCGAACGAGTAATCGGGTTAGAGCAACAAACAGCAAGAAATCAACGAATCAAACAAAGACTAAGAGAGAGTAAGACAGAGAGAGAGATAGTAAGAAAGAAAGAGAAGGACATACGATCCGTGGCCGTGACTGGTGGCTGAATCCGGAGTCGCCGTGGCTATTCTACAGTTGATGAGTGAGAAGAGAATTTCAGTTTCTACTTTCTAGGGTTTGTCTGCGTGAGGGCTGAGGCTGATGAGTGATGAGCGAGAGGGTTGATTGAAGAGGTTGGTTGATGAGTGATGAGTGAGGGACTGAAGAATTGAAGAATGTGTTATGTCATTATGTGAGGCAGTGAAGTGAGGGAGGCAAGGAGCCGAAGGATACATGAGGGTTTTACTGTTTTAGTGGGTTAGGTAAAAAAAAAAAAGGAGAGCCCAATACCTGTTTTGGGCCTCTTATGGTACCCAAAATAAAATCTGAAATTTTGAAAGCTCAAGAAATTTCCCCCCAAAAAGACATATATATATTAAATGGGTTAAACAGTTATACGGTAATCGGGAAATCGGATTGACCTACTAACCCAATTAATTAAATGGGTTAGATAGGTATTTTTTTGTGTCGAAAATCTCGACCTGAACCTAATCCGTTTAATTAAACGGGTTAACCGTGTCAATCCATTTAATTAAACGGGTTGAAAATCTTTACCCAAACCCGCCTAATTTCGTGTTCGGTTCGGGTCGGTAATCGTGTCGGGTCAGCTTTTGACAGCCCTACTCATACACTTCTTTGAAAACATCTGACCGGTGAAGAACATTTAAGTCGTTAAGGCTACCCGGGCACCCAAAGAAGGCATGCCATATCCAAAGATCATATGAAGCAACAACTTCAAGAATCAAGGTGGAGACTCTGTAAAGCCCTTTTGCGAACATGCCTTTCCAAGCAAATGGACAGTTCTTCCATTCCCAATGCATACAATCTATACTCCCTAACATGCTAGGGAAATCACGTGCCTCAACAACTTGCAACAGTCGATCAATATCAACTTGTGTTGGTTTTCTCAAATACTCGTCCCCAAACACTTGGAGTACACCGGCTGCAAAGTTTTTCATACACTCCATAGTCGTGCTTCCTCCAATCTTCAAGTACTCATCCACACAATCTGCCGATACCCCATAGGCGAGCATACGCATTGTTACGGTGCACTTGGTGAGCAGCGACAACCCATGCTAGCCAGCACAATCGTGCCTCAACTGGAAGTACTCAAATCAACTACTGAGGGTGTCAACAATGCAGAGGAACAAGTGTTTTCGCATCCGGAATCTACAGCGAAAGTGGGTTTCGTTGTAGATGGAATTATATCCAAAGTAGTCTCTGTGGAGGCGATCGTCTGCATCTTCTCGATCCCTCCAAATGACTTTCTTCTTCTTTCTTGGTTGTCGGGATGATGAAGGTGGTCCCCCTTGTCCATGTTTTATAGCTAACTGAAATGACTCCACGTGAAATTGATTGTTGAGTATGGTCTCAAGAATCGATGAATCATCACTAGAAAAGGATTACTCCAGGACGAATCTGAGATGATCTATTAATTCTGTGGATGAGTCATCACTAGAAGAAGATAGGTCACTCATTTTGTTGTACATGTGACAGAATTGTCCAACTGTTAGGGCAAATTTGGTGAAACCAAGCAAGCAAATTCAGAGAGCATCGTAGTTATAAGTGAAATATTAAAATTGCACTCGTTCAAATGAAATTAAACATCTTAGCTACAATGCAACATATAAAAAACTTTGATCACTGTGATGTGAAATTAAAATGGAACTAATTCAAACTAAATTACACATTTCATTTCACGACATAAAGGAGTTCAATTACAACAAACTACTGGGAAAAGAAAGAACAACAAAAGCTCAACGTAAACAACATATTATTCCTAAGACATGGGTCTCAATCTAGAGAAGGGCTAGCATTGGACGATGACGATGTTTGGCGATATCAGCTCCTAATTTCTTCATGAAGTGGACCATATCACGCTTGATCCTTCAGACATATCTTAGCAATGTCTATTCTCAAAATCTTGTCCTTATACTTCATCCGTTGGAACTGTTGATGAGAGTCTATTAGTTCAACCGCTCTCTTAGCGACCTCCGCCTTCATCTTAGCCGCCTCCGCCTTCTTCTCTTGGGCGATGACATATCTTTTGAACATGGTGTTGTTCTTCACATTTGTTGTCCCCAAGGTAGATAACTCCTTGGTGACAACATCAAGCATTGAGTCATTCGTTCTCTCTTTCGCCTTTCTTTTGGCGGCTTTTCTTCCAATTGGGCGGATAAGTCCACCAACTTGCTATGTTGCTGTATCTTCACTAGCATCCGTTGTTGGTGTGTCGGGGGTGCTGGGTGAGCCGGATGTCTCACTCTCAAAGTACCCGCCCACCTCATTCATCCTCAAGTGTTTAGTGGCCACATCTGCAGAATGATCGCAATTGACCTCCCATTTCGGTTGGTCCTTCAGTAGCACCCACCAATGCATCAAGTCGAACGGTTTGCTCACTATATCAACGTATAGATCTTAGGCTTTCTGTATAATATCGTCCTCATTCGCGCCACTTGGGTTTGCCCGATAAGCCTGGCCCACACAAGCGGTCCACTTGGACACCAGTGGAGTTGCTCGGTTCCAACGGGCATTGTAGACTTTCGCTCCCCACTTCACAGCTCCATCGGGAGCATGCTAGTTGTAGGCACTTGCAATCTTCGTCCAGAACCCCGTCTTCTTCTGGTAAGCCCCAACAAGGGGGTTGGTGTTCACGTTGATCCACGATTTGACCAAACAGCGATCTTCTTCCAATGTCCACTTGAAAGTCACGCCGACACTCTCACTTTGGGTGGGGTTGGGTGGAGGACGGGGTGTTGACGATGTCGTATTAGTTGGTGGGGGTAGCTGATAAGGAGGGGGCAAAGAACCGTAGTTGAAATTTAGAATTGGGGAGACATTTTGGCCTTGGACGGGAAAGTTTGGTGGTAGTTGAGGATATTGCAGATGTGGGTATTGTTGAGGGTATTGTGGATGGTATTACCAATTAGGAGGATTTGGGACAACATTCATGTTGTTTGCGCCATCCTGTTGTGAATTATCCCCAGTTAGTAAGTTCATGAAATATTGTAGGTGATTGAGATCCATTTTTTAGTGAACACCTACCAATTTAGATAAAAAAAATTACATTCACACATTTAATTTCTCACATATGTTATTCTAACAACATAAAATATTTTCAATTCCAATTTGGAAACATTTCAATTCCAATATCTAAACATGCTAACTTTATTACATTTCTAATCGGCCACATAATTACATACACATTTTCAAAACTAACAAACTATGTTAGGAAGTTAACATTTGAACCAAGCATTTAGTAAATTTTAACTAACAAATATATCCAAAAATTATAATCAAACATTTAGTAAATTGTAAATTCTAATTTCAAAACGTGCTTACTTGTACATATTTCCAATCACACACCTAATTTCAAAAATATAATCAAGCATTTAGTAAAATATTTTATATTCTAATATGTAAACATTTCAATTCCAACTTGTAAACATTTCTCAAATCAAGCATTTACTAAGTTGTAAGTAACAAATATTTCAATTATTACCCTACCATTATTTATTCACAACAAAAAAAACAAACAATTTATACACTAATTTCCCAACCATTATTTATTCCCAAAAATAACAAATAATATTAAAGATGCTTACCCAAGCTATTTTTGTTTCTTTATTTAGAAAAATACAATCACACATTTAATATCTAACAATGACAAAAATTCTATTTTGTTAACATTTCAACTCTTTCTAAACAAGCACTTCAAAATGTAACAAAAAAAATACCAAATTTCTATTTTATAAACATTTCAACTCTAATTTCTAAACATGTTCACTTATTTCAAACATGCTTACCAAACCACTTTTTGTTTATTTCTTATAAAAAATACATTCCCACATTCAATTTCTAACAACAACAAATTTACTTTCTAAATTCAAGCAATTAATAAATACTAACTATCAAAAATTTCAACTTAATGTCAATATTCGAATACTAATGTTACGTATTCTTACCCTACCTTTATTAAAACAAATACATTCACACATTCATTTTCTAACAACAACAAAATTAATTTCTAACGTATTGTCACTAATACAAATTTTTAATTGTAACTAATACAAATTTCATATTGTAACAACAACAACAAAATAAATTTCTAACAAAAAATATTAAATTTCTAACCATGCAATTAAATTGTAACTAATACAAATTTTTATTCTAACATATTTTTACATACAACAAACAAAATTCCTAACAATTTCAACACAACATTAACAAAAACTTTGAATTACTTACAATTGCCTTCACTTCACCTTAGTGTTCCATTTAATGGAGACCTCCAAAATATGTCTACAAAAACCCAAAAAACAAAATATATTAGTTACAATATGAAACAACAATTATTTATACAAAATTCAAATGAATTACATAACAAATATTATTACTTATCCAAACTTGAATTTCTTCCAAATTTAATCAAACTCAAAATCACTAAAGCAAATATAACATCTGATTTGAGAGAGAATGTGAGAAAGCTAGATAAAATTTTCACAATTTTTGCAAACTAATTTCACCTGTTTTATAGAAAAAAATTTTAGAGAAAAAAAAAACAAAGAGCCGTTGGGCTCGGCTGCACACGCCCAACGGTCGAATTCGGCCCATTTCCCCACCCCCAAGCACTGTTTAGCGTTTTTCTTTTTTGTTTTCCCTCCTTCCCCTAAAACGCAGCGCCCCGCGTTACACGAACCACTGAAACACTACGTTTTGTACCGCAAAACGCCCAAAAAAAAAGGAAACGCGAGGCGCCCCGGCAGACCAGTCTGCCACGCGTTTCCCCACCCCGTGCCTGCTGCTGCCAGAGACGCCTGGACACGCGTGTCACACGCGGGCCCCACCCATGCCTCGCGTGTCCCTTGCTACCAGTGCTCTGAGCGGTCCAGGAACGGATGCGGTCATGCTCATTGCGTGTGATATGATGTGGAATTGGCCAGCCGCCAGATACTCTCTACATTTTGACAAAAGCTTGTTTCTATGAGTTAATCAGCACTATATATTAAAAACTATTTATATGAAAAAATTTTACTATAAAAATATATATACATAATAAATGGGTATACACTCCTAAGTATATTATATATATATTACTCATTTTAACTAGGATTTAATCCCAATCCCATGTTATGCTTAAGTTATTTTAAAATTTGTCCAAAACTAATATATAGTATTATATATTATATATATTTTTTTTTCTTTATAGAGTTGCTAAATAATAAATGTTTTGATCTTTACCATCAAATTTTGCATACATACACTCCATTGTTAGGGTCAATTATCTTTGGTAGTTTTTTTCCCCTTTTAATCACAAGAAGATAAATAATAATGTATCTGAATGCATAGTAAATTTGTAATTATTAAAACAAAATAAAAGGTGTTAAGAGATTAATGTACATAATAGTTATATAATGTACATAATAAGACTAAAATTAACTTTTCAAAATCCATCTCATTAAATATATATTGAGAGCACAACTTCAAAACCCAAAAATAAATACATATATATAATCACTTTTCAAATTATCATTTTGCATAACTTTTGGTTTAAAAGGTTTCCGCCGATTGAAAAAAAAAGGGGGGCCAGAGGAAGCCAGTGTCATAGTGTACAAAGGCAGAGCAATTTCGCTCCTAAACCTAAAACCCTAGGGTCTGCTGTCTTTCTTCCTCAACAAGCCAACTCCTAAAAACCCTAATTTTTTTCCTCTCTTTCGCCAACTCTCATGGCAGCCTCCACAGCCGCTTCCGCCACGACCTCCATCGCCCCGCAACCCACACAACCTACCTCCCTCTATCCGATGTGCGCCCTGTTGCCCCCTCTCGAGTTGCACAACGTCCCTATCATTGCCCATGGCGAGGCTGTCCCCTTCTCCTTTCTTCCTCAGACGACACCCCTAGTTCCGACCGGCACCACCTCTCTTCCGCTGATATTCAGGTAGCATCCGCTTTCCGCGGCAGGTGTCGCTTCTTCTGCATTAATCCCTCCCTTCTCTGCCACTAGCTTGCCGTAGGGTTTGTTGTCGCCTCCTAGGCAGCCCCCTTCGTCGGTCAGCGGCTGGGCTTGGTCGTTCCCTTTATCAGCCGCGGCCTCCTTTCTGGCTATGCACAACGAGGCTACCTTTCCTCGTCCTGTTGACCCCATCACCCTGCCTCACAAGTTCTTCGGTTTCTCAACCATCAGGCGTTGGATGGTGCATGGTTCCCTCGCCCAACAGTGGGGGCCTCCCTCTCTTCCCGGCATCACTTTGGACTGTTAATATCGCTAATTATGTGACCATTGTTTTGTCATCGGAGATTCAGTTCACTTCTTTTGTCATTATGCGTCAGTTACAGGGCATGCTTGATGGGACTATTCCCTGCCCATCCCCGACTATTTTAGTTGCCCCTGGTGTACATCAACCTAATTCAGCATACTCCTAGTGGCTTCGGGTTGATCAATTACTTCGAGCTTGGATTTTTACTGCTATCTCCAAGGAGACCCTCTGTGAGGTGCGTAACATATCACATGCCTCACTCATCTAGCAGCACCTTGCCTCTCGCTTCAACACCGCTAGTTTGGCTAGGACAGTAGATCTTAAATATATGCCCACAAATGTCTCAAAAGGAACTGATCAATCCGTGGAAGATTATTTGCATCACACTAAAACTCTCGTTGATTCTCGTGCAGCTATCTACAATCCCGTCTCAGATCTCGAGTTGATTCAGTTTACGACCTCTGGTTTACCTCCTGACTATCATACTTTTGTCACTACCTATTCCATGATACCTAGTAGTCATACATTTGATGATTTACGGTCTAAACTGATTTTCTATTAGCAACGCCTTCAATTTCAGCAAAATAGAGATGTTTCTGTGCATCAGGCATTTGTTAGCATCGTGAGCTCTAGCGGCTCTAATTCAAGGGGCGGTTCTCGAAATCAGAACAATAATAGCGGAAAAGGTAGAATAATGGTGGACGTCGGAACTGGAACAACAAAGGTCATAACCAAAAAAGTGGCAACAAAAATTCCACCAACAACAGTTCCCAACAGGACTCGTCTCCTAGGAGCATGCCTAATGGTATTGTATCTGGTAGTTCAGATGTTTCATTGCCATTTACTTCTCACACTTCTACTTTGGGTACTTACTCTTTGTCTGCAGGCATAAATAAGTCAAAAGGGATACTAGGGTCCCATCCTAATATCATTTGTCAAATCTGTCATGCCCCAGGTCATTCTGCTAATGGCTGTCCCGGCTGCTACCAACCTCCCCCGCAATCAGTGCTTTTGGCCTATGCTACCTTCAATTCTGTCGATGCTGGGAAACAATTTTGGTATCTAAACTCTGTTGTTGCCTCTCATATAACACCTGACGACGATAAGTTACTCTCTAAATCTCTTTGCTCCGGGACGAGTCTTATTAAGGTTGGAAATGGAACCTTGTAGCCTATTAAACACGTTGGTCAAAGTTTTGTGTTGACTCTAGTTAAGCCATTGCATCTTTTTCGTGTCCTTCGTGTTTCTCAACTTAGCCATAACCTGTTATCTATTCGCCAATTGTGTCATGACAACAACTGCAATGTGATTTTTAACTTTGATTATGTTTGTTTCAAGGACAACACCATGGGTGATGTCCTTTTGCAGGCCCCTAATGTTGGCAATGTCTATCCAGTTTCCCTTCTTGTTGAAGGATCGTTGGTTCATGCTAATCTTGCGTTCAGCTCTTTGGCAGAACACTGGCATCACCGCTTGGGTCATTGTGGAGCCCTGATTCTTGTTGTTTTAAAGAAAAACAATGTTTTGACTGTTTCTACTGCTTTCAATGATAATTGTATGACTTGTCGTTCAACCAATTCTCATAATTTCTTTCAATTTAGTTGAACATCATACTTGTTCCCCACTTGAATTGATTCATTATGAAGTATGGGAATCACCTGTCGTATCTCATCAAGGTTTTAAGTACTATGTCTCCTTTATTGATGATTTCTCTCGCTTTACTTGGATTTATCCTCTAAAATGTAAATCGGAAGTTTATACTGTTTTTGGAGCATTCAAAACTCTGGTTGTAAATCTTTTTCACTGTAAAATTAAGATGTTTCAGAGTGATGGGGGTAGGGAATTTGATTAAACTGATATGCATGACTTCTTCCTTAAACATGATATTTATTTTCGTAAATCCTGTCCAGACACACGACAACGAAACGGGGTCGCAGAAAGGAAGCATACACATCTTTTAGAAATGACTCGTTCATTTCTCGTTGATGCCTCTGTTCCTGCCTCCATTTGGTTGGATGCCCTGTATGCTGCGGTTTTTACCATTAATAGACTTCCTACCCCAGTTCTACATGACAAGTCGCCTTATGAGGTCTTATTTGCATACTTTCCTTATTACAAATTTTTAAAACCCTTCGGTTGTGCTTATTGTACGCACTTATCCTCTAAAAATAAGTTATCTTATTGGTTTGTGTCTTGTGTTTTCTTGGGTTATGCCCCTCATTATAAAGGGTATCTTTGCTTTGATTCAATCAAAAATCGTGTTTATATAAGTCATCATGTTATTTTTCGTGAAAATGATTTCCCCTTCACCACTCTTTCATCTCAGGCTCCACCCACTCGTTTGGCTTCTTCTTTTAATTTGGATGAAATCTTGAGTCTTACTCCCATTGCAAGCATCGTCACATGCCCTTCTTCGTCCCCCCTTCCTCGATGGTGCCTCAACCTACCCCTTGGTCTCCCCGCCCTTCAGCAACCCCTACCCGTCTGGGCACCCCTTGTATTCCTTGCGTGGCCACCTCCCTTCTCGCCCTATCCTCATCCCTACCAGAACTCCTACCACCCAAACCCTGCAGCTCATCCTCTTTACCCAATACTCACAGTATGCAAACTAGATATAAGTCTGGTATCTCCAAATCCAACAGTCTGGTTTCTCTATCTATATCCGTTGCTGAACCTGAGCCTACTTCCTTCACCCAAGCAAAACATTCTCATTGGAAAAGAAGTAATGGTTGAGGAGTATAATGCTTTACTGGCTAATGGCACATGGGACTTGGTTCCTCCCCACCCTTCACATAACTTAGTAGGGAGTAAATGGATTTATCGGGTAAAAATGTTCAGTTCATATTTTTTAATTTAGGGTCTATCTATTGATCAATCGATCTATCAATCTAATTACACTTAAATTTGAGTGAAGTTAGTGTGTATGTGTGTGTGTGTGTACACACACACACACACACACACACACACACACACACACACATATATATATATATATATATATATATATATATATATATATAAAAACATGCACAACCCATTGAGCCTTTATCACATGAATCATCAATGAGCCATCATCACTGGAGGAAGGGGGAATAGTATTGATTAATATGTAGAATGATGATTTGTAAGTTTAAGTGATGACATGGCAATTTTCTGTTGATTACGTCTTACGAATGATAATTTACTAGTGAAAGTTCAAGAAGTGGATGTAATCTAATAAATATTTTAATTGTCATAACTTGATGACGATTAGTCAAACAGATGGGAGAATAAGAAAAGTTGTATGTATTAAGTAAGTACCTTGAATATCATTGAGTTGCTCAATATAACACATTCCATAATATGACAAGCGCCGGAACACATGATAATTAAAAGCCATAATCACACATCTACACTCTCTATGCACTCAAGATTGAAGGAATGAGCAAATCTCAAGCTACCCAATATCTGCAACCTTAATCGTTGACCTCCAAATCATTTTATCTTGAACTATGTCCTTCGCTAATTCCAAATTATTCAAATCTTTTCTAATCACTTTGATTCAGCTAATGTCTTCTTCTACCCCTTTTACACCTTAGTCTTTTCATATCTCCTCACTAGTGCATTCATACTTCTTCTCCTTGCATGGCTGAGACCATCTAAGTCTAGCCTCTCTCATCTTATCCTCTATTGGTGTCACTCCTACTTTATCTCTAATAATTGATAATGTGTTGGTAGCCCTAGAAGTTTTCCACACTATGAAATCCAGGTCTAAAAGGGGGATAATGGCAGTTAAATTGGATATGAATAAAACCTATGACAAGGTTAAGTGTAACTTTTTATAGGCTTTGCTTCTCAAAATTGGTTGTGGCCCATCCAGGGTGTAAGTTATCATGAAATGTATCTCTTTGGTGTCTTGTTCTTTTATTATTAATGGGATAGTTTGTGAAAACGTGGTTCCCAACAGAGGTCTCAGATAAAGGGATCCCATTTCACCATACATCTTCATTCTTATTGCAAAAGCCTGTTTAGGTCTTACATCCAAAAGCAGTTTCAAAAGGCCGTGTTCATGTTGCTAGAGCCAGCATGAATGACCTGAAATTTCTCACCTATTATTTTTTTTTATTTTTTTGCTGATGATAGTTTACTCTGTAAAGAGCTACACGACAGGAATATTCTCAGTCCATTTGAAGAAGTATCGGGCCAAAAAGTTAATTTTGATAAGTTGAAGGTTTCTTTCAACAAGGGTTTGTTAGCACCAGGAGAGAGGAATTATCAAATCTTTTAAGTGTGAGACTTGTAGAGAAGCATCCCAAATATTTGGGAGCTCCCTCTATTGTAAGTGGCAGCAAGAAAGAGGTGTTCGGTGGAAAGAAAATTTTATCTGCAGTGCAAGGAATTTAAATCAATCATTCAGGCCATGATAACTTATCTAATGAGTATTTTTAAGCTCCAAGCAAATATTTTTGAGGAGATACATCGATTGTGTGCTAGTTTTTGGTGTGGGTCGGTGAATGATAAGAGAAAAATCTATTGGGAAGCATGAGAAGATCTTTGCAGGCCTAAGTGTCTAGGCAGGATAGGTTTTAGTAGGATCGATATCTTCAATGGTTTCTTGGCTAAACATGGGTAGAGAATTCTTCTAGATGAGCACTCACTTCTTCATAGAGTCTTTCAAGCTAGATATTTGCCTAAGGCAAATTTTATGGAGTTCGCTCTAGGCTATGCTCGTAGTTACTCATGGCGTGAAGCATGGTCTTTTAAGGCCCTTCTTAAGAAGATCATCTTTTCCATAGCCTTAGGCTTGGCGAGTGGGTAACAATGCATACATTACGTTTAGGAAGATGCATGGCTAACTAATTAAGAGGGTAAATGTGCTTCTACACTTAGGCAAGTGATGTTGGCATAACTACGATTAGTGAGCTAATCGATCATGAAATAACTAGTTGGAAAGTGAAGTTGATCGAGCATCTGTTTAATGAGCACGATGGAAAGAGCATCCTTTCTATCGCACTTAGGTCAAGACTACCCAAGGATTAGAAGGTTTGGTAGCTCTCTAACAAAGGTATTGTTCATGCTAAATCTGCCCATTTTTTCGGAGCTTTATTAATCTTTAGGATTTTGAGAAAGATTGGCTAATCATTTGGGACTCTTAGATCATACCAAAGTATAACAATTTTTGGTGGAAATGGTTTCCTCAAATTTTGACTACCAACTCCTTGTCAGCTTATCGCCATATTCTCAAAATAAAATTTGTGCATGCTATCAATATGACCGCTAGGATCAGTGGCATGCAATCTTTGAATGTGACATTATTAAGGATGCATAGGAAGAGCTAAAAGGCAAGGTTATGAGTATTAGAAAGAATGAGCTCTCCTGGTGAGTTGATTGAGGTTTGACATGAGCAACTTGAGCATAAGACTTTCCCAACATGTCTTACCTTGGGGTGGCAGATTTGGTTTAATCGGAATGGGCAAATTTTCAATGATAACAAACTCTAGTTCGGTTGCTAGTCCAACGAGCTACTGGATTGGTTGAAGAGACTCTGTTGAGCAAGGAGAATGAGAAGAAGCCATTAACCAAGGATAATGTTGCTACTGGTGTTGCATGGAATGCTCCTACTAGCGGTACCATTAAACTTAATGTTGATGTTTCAATTAAGTAGGAAAGATAGGTTGACAACTTGACACAGGAATTGTGGCGAGGGATGAGAAGGGGGATGTGGTGATGGCAGTAGTTAGAAGAATCAAAGCTTCATAAGCACCTACTATGACTAAGGCTCAGACGGCTCTTTACGGGATCCAATTGGTGCGAAAGTTTTATTTCCTAAAGATTATTTTCGAGTTAGATTGTTTGTCACTCATTTAGAGTGTGACTAAACCTTCTTTTAATCTTAGTGAATTAGATTTAATTCTTGATGGACTTTTCTTTTTTAGCAGAAGTTTCTCATTTTGACATTGTACACATGTTAAAAGATATGAGAACTCCGCAACCCATCACCTAATTGGGGAAAGATCTAAGTAGGTTTGACTTGAGGTGTGTCTCATACCTATCTCATGCTTATGTACTCATGGATATTCTATCAATGAAGTAAACTACCTACTTGCCCTATTAAAAAAAAAGATTTAAATGCTATTATGAATAAAGAAATTTTGTAAATGAAAACTTTTGGTTTACAACGCAACCTCAACCTCAACTTGCCAAGAATGTAACACTTGATTTGGCGCGGGAGGGTCAGGCGTTGAAAGCCTAATTGACTTTGGCAAAAGAGATTTCAAAACCCTACCAAAGCCCGGGCAACATTGGTCAGTACACGCGTTCCCACTCTCACTTTCTTCCTCCCCGCACCTCACCAGCGACGCCGCCGTAGCTGAAGCCTCCGGCCACCTCCGCCGCGCTTGCCGCGATCCTCCTCTCTCTCTTTCTCTCTCCCCCCCTCCTCTTCCGTCTCCGTTCCATTGCGTTCTGTCGGTCCTCCTCTTCGCGATTGCAAGATTGTGCGCCAGTTGAAACTTCGTCACCGGAAACCTATCATCTTCGAACTTCAGGTGAGATTTGATTTCTCTTTCTCTCTTGTCTTTTGATTTTTGGCTTCCTGGGGTCATATACGATGAGATTTTGGTTGATTTTAAGTTTAGTGTTGTCTTTCGGATTAGTCGCGATTAGGGTTTTTAATGTACGAATTGGTTGTTATATGTTCTGCGGACAGGTATGTCGTAATTTGGGGTTGAATATGTGCAAACGAATGACCTTTAGTTTAAAAGTCAAGGGTGGCTCTTCTGAGCTTTTTGGGTTAGTTTTGTGGGTTTGTTGCGAACTGTGTTTCCGGTTCGGATCATTTAGGTTTAAGCGATAGTTGAGTCCTGAATCGAGGGACTGACGCTGGTCCGCCGGATTGTTGTTTGAAGTTTTTATTTAAATTATTTGTTGTGCGGTTGCAATACGATTGTTGAACATAAATAGTGAAATTATGCATTTGTCATGCACAGAACTACAACAGCTGGTGTTTAATAGTTTTGTCATTAACCGAGAATTGTGAAGCAGATGAATTTTCTGATGATGGTTTAAGCTCCTCCAATTTTTTGGTTAGAGATTTACATTAGAAAATGTGCCGTTTATTTCCTAGCATATATTGTTGTTTGGGATTTGTCTACTTTATGGTGGGCTGTCCAATAAGAAGGGTTTTTTTTTTGGGTGTTGGTCGTTAGGCTTAGATTGTGTAGTGGAGTAAAACAAAATGTCTAGTAGACAAGCCTTTACTTAATTATGCTGTGTAGTCAGCAAGCAATGCCTTTTACATCTGCAATCCAACCTCTTTGTAACTAAGGAGTAACTTTGCAAGCATTTGACGTTAGTTGGGTGACTATCAAACTTCATGGTTCCAATCCCTGCAACAAAAAATTATGGAATAAATGTATGCTAGTTCGCTGCGATTTATATGATTTCTAATGAAAGGGAAATGATCTATGATGACTAACGAAACTATTACCTTTTGCCCCCCTCGCCCGGGGCCAGGTCTAGCTTTGTCTGGGCCTAGAGGGTTCATTAGGCAGCTGGGGGGCTTAGTTTTAAAAAGCGCAAGGCGCACTGAGGCGCATAGGGTCCCAAAGTGTGAGGCACAAGGCACGAGGCAAAGGTGCATGCATCATGGATGCGAGACGCACTTCTATGCAAATTTTTTTAAAAGTATTTCATATTTCACAAAGCATGTTTTGCATAAATAAGTTGGATAAATGTATTAAAAATGTGATTAGACATCAATATGACTACTAAAATCACAAATAACCTTAAGGTATGTTATCTGATCATCGTAGTTCCCCAATGCACGTACTTACAGTACAAGTTTAGCTCACTTTTTAGCTCCCAAGGGAGGAAAAGAAGGAAAAAGGTAAAGGCAAGGCTAAGAAAAAGAAGAAAAAGGGGTAAGATATAGTCTCAGACGCACCTCATCCCCTTTGAGGCGCTAACCCGGTAGCCTCACGCCGAGACGCGCCTAGGCGTGCCTCAAACGGGCTTTTTTAAACTAAGCTGGGGGGGTTGTGACTGGGAGAGGGAGAAGAGAACCCTTGGAAGTGTCGGGATTTGAACCCTTGACCTTCTATGTCAAAAGTGAGTATGTTATGAGTGAGGCAGTTCCTGTAGAATCATTGTAATTGTGGCCTGGTGGCACATGGTCGAAGATGGATTTATTTATATAACATAAAGAAAAGTGTAATTTGTGGCTTTTCAGGTATGGTTTTTTTTTTTTTTGTGGTTCAGAGCCAAAGAATGTCTTCTCTGTCTTTGTTTATTTTTTCTGCAATAAGATCGATTCCCTACCTGCTACATGGATGAAAATAGAAGGGAAATTCTATTTTTCTGTTTTTTATTGGATGTCTACTTCATGGCGCTTGTGTTTCACAAGTAGGGAACTCTTTCTTTTTTTCTGTATGTTCCTTTGTTATGCTATATTGAGTACCTGATTGATTAAATCAATGTTTTGGGTTCCATAGAGAACAACAGAGGCTGTTCACAAGGACAAGCTGATGAATGAGTCCTGGAGGGGATGTTTGGGCCCTACGTCATAAAACTAATCGCTGTTATCCCTGCAGCTTGAGCTACTTGGCAGCTGAAATAATCTGTCTTCCTTGAGTGTCTTGCTAAGTGCAAATAGAACTAGGATGTCAAGTGAAGATGAAATTGTTATGCGAGATGTTACCCATGCTGGTATTGTAGTCAGTGACTGCATAAGTCGAGATGTTGCTGCCCGTCTTGATCTTGAAGAATCCTTAGAAGCCTCCAGATATACAAGTCATCCGTACACAACCCATCCTAAAGAGGTAATGTTTGTAACAGTTAAAAATGCTTAACAGAATTATTGAGGATCAAGTTTTTCGAGCAACTATTACTTGGATTATTGCCTTTTATTATTGTTTATGAGAATGCAAGTGATTGTCTTGGAACTGATTTGGTTTTATTCCAAATATTGCTATATCACTACGTAGATCAACTAAATTGGGTGTGGTGGAACCTTAATACCTCCACACAATCATTGGCCTCCCTACATGTCCCAGTTGCCATTCAATTTGTTCTAGTTTGCTTGTGATACTGATACCCTTTTTGAAAAATGCGGTTTTGGTTTCAAAGAAAATCTCCTGGTTGACTAGTGTGGAGGGATGTATTTATTATTGTATTCTTGGATCTAGGACAGAGCTTGAGTGAACTCTTGTAAAGGCCCTGTTATTAGGACTGATTGCAGACAGTTTGGAAGCTGAGTGAACTCTTGTAAGCAATAAGCTTTCTGTGACTTCCTTGAGCTTAATGTAGTTGCACAACAATTGAGGCAATGTATAATTTTTAGGTAATAGAAAGATTGTCATCTTAAATTGCCATGAGTTTTTTTTTTTTAAATGTAAATGGAATTGTGTGGATTAGTGACTGAAGAGTTTGGCTGCTTACAGAATCTTGGAAATGGCCGTGGTCTAGGGGCTTGGCGAGACGCGACATCCCTCTCCTGTGCCTTTTGTAATCCACTTATTTGGTCTCATTTAGTGAAAAAGTTTAACTTATGGGTTTGAGGAAAGAATTCCATGTACAATGCAAAGTTAGAAGTCGATTTCATTTGTGGTTTATACTCACGATGGCCCAAAGAATCAGCCGTTTGATAAGGGAGTTGAATAGGGATGAACTACTAGTGAATTTACAAGAAAGTGTGAAAAGCAGATATCTTAGAAAGATATAAAACCACATTCGTAGCTAAGAAGGATTCCTTCAAGAATATTTAGCCAAACCTCTCCAGAGGTGATGGGAACATTTCCCTTAGGCACTTCTGCACTTGGAGCGCCCACTAGGTATGGGTCAAGATTCATTTGTATTTTAAATTTTAATATTTATAGTAAGGATTTGGTAGTACTTGTTTATGTGCTTAATCTAGTTGTCATATAGGGGGTGTTTGGGTAGGGTTTCCCATACCATGTGTTTGGCTGGATTTTTAAGAGTATGGGCCTTGTTCTTCAAACTTAAGGGACTTGTTCCCCCCCCTCCCCCCTAGCAAAACACCAAAAAACTATCCACAGGGTTTAAGTCCCATTCCTGCCCACAATTAGCCTCCATTTTAAAAAAGAAAAGGCAAGTAATAATGTTTACATTCCTTCACCTTCTGAGTTATCTACCTTCAAGCCCATCAGGTGGCCGCCTCCACCATCATGGGAAGATCATCGGTACCCAACAGGCCATATACCAGGTTTGCCGAAAATCGACAGTGCCATGGGTTGATATTTCTGGCAAACCCCATGAATCTGTTGACGACTGACATTTTTGGAGATCCGAAACCCTAGATCGATATAGTTGATTGAAAAAGGAGGGACCAATGATAGATTTAGTCACAGATATATGGATATAAGTGTTGTCGATTTTCATGGTTCGACATCGTTTTTGGTGGGGTAGGGGAGAGGCCAAGCAAGCAAGGTGTTATTTCCCTTGACTTCTTGGATCCGGCGAACCCTCTAGTAGGCCTTTGGTCAACAATAACCTTGAGAAGCATCACTGTGGGCTATAGAGATAAGGAGACAACTGCTTTTTTAAAGATGCTGCTGCAGATATTGTTGTTTTTCTGTAGGCTGATAATTTACCTGATGCATTGTATTCCTGATTGTTGGTGTGCGGTTTTTCTTCTGGAGGGCGGAGGCTATGGGTTTGGACAACTTAATTGTAGAATTTGTGAAAAACTTTCTTGTAAATGTTGTCCATTTCCTTTTCCCCCTTTCGGTTTTTACTTTCAGTTTTGTGTTTAGTTACAAAATAAAGCACTAAAAGTGCATTTTATATTGTAAGTAATGTCAAGAAACTACTGTTGTCATCTGTTGGAAGGATGCAAAAGTGCAGCACTGGTTTCAATTTACATTGTAATTGAATATTTCAGTTAGTCACTGATTGGCTTATGTGGCAAGGTTAATTTATATACATTGTATGTGTTAATTTATATACATTGTCTGTATTAATTGATATATGAGACTTTTTCTGCCATTTCTCTGACTCTAACCATACATACCTAAGAGTTCCTTTTTTTGCATCATAGTGGCCCCCGCGTGTTGAAGTGGCAGATACTTTGGAATTGCCTGCTGTGCTTATAGAAAGATATAATGCTGCTGGTGGTGAGGGAACTGCACTATGTGGAATTTTTCCTGAGATACGCAGAGCATGGGCATCAGTGGACAACTCTTTATTTTTGTGGCGTTTTGACAAGTGGTGAGTAGTTTAATGAGATATTTCATGCCTTTCTTATTTCTACTTGAGGGTGTTCCATGGCTTGTTTTTGGGCATCACTGTAATCTCCCAGTGAGGAGCTTTATTCAACTAAAGATTGCGAACATCATGATTTGCTGGGCTTAAGATGCTAAACTTCCATTAGAATGATAATAGCGTTTACACTTTTAGAGTAACATTTTTTGGATATTAAGGGAAGTTCCAGGGAACAACAATCGCTTGTTTATTTATAATGTTTTGTGCTGCGTCTTACTAGTAACCCCTTTTCCCTCTCTTTATAGCATCCATAGACTTATCAAAAATTAGACCCACCCTATATTGTATTTCATTGATGAAATGTTATCTTGTCAATGAAACTATCATAACTGATATGTAATTATGAAAATCAAAGTCGGACACTTTCTATATAATCCCCAGGGCACTGGATAACTCCTAAGATTCAGTCATTAATATCCGAATCTTTATAGCAGCCCAAAAGATCTGGATCTTTTTCAGATTACTATTTTTCTAATTTCTCTGCCACCAATCCACATCTCCCACACACTTGTGTTCTCTCTTCTGGATACTTTCCCAGTCTTCTATGATTTATGTTTCCTGATTGTTCTATCTATATATTGTTCTTCTTCCTCTCTGTCTTTGCAAATCTACTGGGGGCTTATGAAGGTATTTTGGGTAATGCTGATATATGCTGGATGCATAGTGTTATCAACAATACCCTCCCGCACAAAGCAGTGGTGCTCTCCTTGCCTCAAAAAGAAATTTATCATATATATATTCACCATCGGTGTTTGCTGTTGGTTTTTAAAATTCGTTAATATTAGGATTTACAGTTAGCGTATTATTGACCGGTTTCGCAGTGGTGCTCTCCTTGCCTCAAAAAGAAATTTATCATATATATTCACCATCGGTGTTTGCTGTTGGTTTTTAAAATTCTTTAATATTAGGATTTACAGTTAGCGTATTATTGACCGGTGAAACCGGTCATACTAGGTTCTTTATTTATTTTGCTGTTGAAGGCTACAACAGCGGCTAATGGAGGCGCCAGTGACTCCCTTGAAAGAAGTGATGGTATTGGATAATGGCGATGACTGTGGTGTTTCTGGCGCTGTTTCTTGATGGATAGAGGGGAATGGCTGGACTTGAAAAGACCTTCCTTTTTTCACATTTTGGTGAATGGAAATTTTTTGAAAAATATTGTCTTATTATTTTTATTTTAGAAAAATTCAAGAATGTAGCTATTTCTATTTTTTTTTGATAAGGAAAAGGATATATAATTATATTAAGAACCAAATCAGAGTTGCACAGTGAGTACTGTACAACAACTATTTACAACCCAAGAATAGACTATCTACACAATCTGCCAAATCAAAAAAGGAAGAGCTAAACTTCCCATTCATCCAAAAGAAGAGAATTTTGATGAAATTCTCTTTCAAACGCTGAAGAGGGGTTTCAACGTTATCAAAAACTCGTCGATTTCTCTCCCTCCAAATAATCCAAACGATGACATGAGGTAGGACCATGACTTTCTCCTTCTTCTTCTTCTTAACCCTCCTCCCAAAGGAACCTTCCCAAGCCAAAAGATGGTTCCTAAAAGAATCAGGAGCTACCCAGGACATGCTCAAGCAACTGAAAGCAAGACCCCAAAGCATGCTTGCAACCTTACAATGGAGCAATAAATGATCCGTAGATTCACAGCTCCTTTTGCACATAAAGCATCTATTCACCAAAACTTTCCCCCTTTTTTGAAGGTTGTCACATGTTAGTATTTTTCCATGCGCAGCTTCCCAAACAAAGAACGAAACCTTCAAGGGGGCTAAGGACTTCCAAATAAGATTGCAAGGAAAACCTTTTTCAAAATGAATCTCCTGTGGTGGAAACTTCCCCGCAAAAAGTTTCAAATAAAAAGATTTAACAGTGAAGCACCCCTGATTATTTAGATCCCACCGCACCCTATCAACAGAAGATTCTCCTACTTTGGCCTCATTAAGCTTATTGAAAAAGCTGACCAAGGACTCATCATCAACGAATCCCTCTCGAACAAACACAGGTGCCCTGCTCCCGGTAATCAGCTACAGGGGCATTTTTGTCCACTGCCAAAACAAAAAGCCTAGGGAACAAGACTTTGAGAGGAACCTCGCTGCACCATCGATCATGCCAAAAAAAGATAGAGGACCCATCTCCTACCTCAAATGAGCAGTGTGAATAGAATCTGCCCCAACCTTTGGAGATAAATCTCCAAAGACTATACCCATAAGAGCCTCTCGCGGAAGAGGGGGACCAACCAAAACCACCCTCCCCATACTTGATGGTAACAACCTTCCTCCATAGATTGCCCTTTTCAGTCATAAATCTCCACAGCCACTTACCAAGAAGTGCCTCGTTAAAGAGACGCAAGTCCCTTATACCTAACCCTCCTAAAAGCAGTGGTTGCTTCACAATATTCCACCTCACAAGATGAAACTTGAAGTCACTCCCAAAAGAACCCCAAAGAAAATTCCTCTGGATTTCTTCTAACTTAACGGCCACCGAAGAAGGTAAGGGAAACAGAGATAGGAAGTAAGTAGGGATGCTTGAGAGAACGCTCTTGACGAGAGTTAATCTCCCCCCTTTGAAAGGTATAAAGACTTCCATCCCGACAGTCTTTTCGCAAACTTCTCGATAATTTGATCCCAAATGGCTTTCTCCTTAAATTTTGCACCGAGAGGGAGACATAGGTAGGTCGACGAAAAGGCATCAACTTTGCATCCTAAAACACCAGCCAGCAGTTGAATATTGTCCATGTGCCCAATAGGTAGGATAGAGCTCTTTGCCAAGTTAACCCTAAGGCCCGAGACTGCCTGAAACCAAGTGAGTACACACCGAAGATTTACCATCTGCTCACAATCATTATCACAAAAAACAATAGTGTCATCTGCAAAAAGAAGATGAGAAACCCTCAAAGATGTCGTACTCGAGCGGCCCACTTGAAACCCAGAAATAAGCCCTGCACTAGATGCCGCATCAATCATCCTTGTAAATACTTCCATAACCAGCAGAAACAAAAGGGGGGATAAGGGGTCTCCCTGACGAAGACCTCTAGATGCCGAAAAGTACTCCGATGGAGAACCGTTGACAAGAACTGCGAAGGAGGTAGAGGATATGCACTGACGGATCCACCCGATCCACTTTTCCCCAAAGCCCATTCTCCTCATTACATACAGCAAAAAGTCCTAATTCACATGATCATATGCTTTCTCAATGTCCAACTTACAGACCACACCCGGCTTCCCCGACTTAACCCTAGAATCAATAAGCTCATTTGCCATAAGCACCGCATCAATGATAAGCTATTTCTATTTTTATATAGATATGCTTCTTCAAACCCATAAACGAGTACCTGGGTGCATGTGTTTCCCCCTTTTGTTTTGCCATGAAGGCACAGTAGTCATAGGAAACAAAGCCTGGGGACGTCTGACATAAAACCTCTGTGCCTCCCAAGAATGAGTGGTCCTTGAGCCTTTAGCTAAGGAGTCAGGACGGATTGTTAGCTTGAGAAGCTGTTGGTATATAGGACAGTGTTTGAAAGGGTCACTTTTCTCATTCAAGATGTTAAGGAAGTGGAGTAGTAGGAAACACTTATGATGCCCCTTTGTGAACATGGTAATCAATGAGGCAAATATCAACGGCTTTATTGCTGCTTCATAGCTTGCTTGTGATTAGCTATGCAACTATACCATTTGTGAGTTATGTTAGTCAGTAGCTCTGAAGAGTGCATGTTCTAGGTATCCTTGATGCCCCCCCCCCCTCTATTCAAGTGTTGGTTCTTATATTGGACACTTTTGGTGGTGTGTTTGTTAGGGATGGACAGTGTCCAGAATACAGTGGGGAGGAGCAAGCTATTTGCGCTGTTGGCCTTGCCAAATGTAAACCTGGCATTTTTGTTGAAGCTATTCAATATCTTTTGGTTTTGGCAACTCCTGCTGAGGTAATTGAATATTATTCACAATCCTACTGTGTAATCCATGCTGTTAGTGTCAATTTCGACTTTTCAATTGCTTACTTAGTTCTTTTGCTGCTTTGGGGCAACCGTAACCCTTACCAAGGTCATATTTATGGAGATACCTCTCTGTTTCGTTAGTCCCATTTTTCTTCTTGTTCTTGTGCTGCTACAACTATAGCTTTCAATGCCTTGAAGCCCTACCAAAAGAAATTGAATTTTACATTAGACCGGCAGCCTGAAGTTGGGACACATTCATCTGTGAGTCATAATCAATCTGATTGGGATGGAGAGCTGAGAAAGCTTGACTTGGTGAGTGAGAGATCCGAAGACCACCTAGATTTATTTGCACAAGTTGGGTAAATTAATTTTGTCTTGCCATGTTCCATTAATAACAAAAGTATACCCTATAAGAACTGTTCTCCAATTGTTTGTCAGAAGTGATGATATTCAGAAAACTTTGAGATGTAAGCAGGTTATTTTATATGAACTATGGACAGCAACCAATTTTTTGGGATGCAGCACAATATTTTGGATTTGTACCAACATGACAACAATGGTATGGTTGAACTTTTGGGTGAACAATGGACCATATTTCAAAGATCGTAGGTGGTTAAGAAGGATGTGTATGATTGAGAGGGTCCACTGCATATAGATAAATATATACATAAGTATGGACTATAGATCAAGGATTCAAAATGCGGGTTGACAATAAATGCATCAGGCTCGCGAGTTGGCATTCCTGCATGCTCGATTTCAATACCTTTCCGACGCTGTCATTTCGTTGTGGAAATTGCCTCATTTTGGATCCATACAACAATCTAAGTTAGACTATGATATCTGTAATTTTTCTCGTTGTTTAATTGCAATCCTTTTAAGTGATCAGTTGTCTTTAGTTTCTAGTTGGATTGTATGTGGACTGCTAAATTAACTGCATGTTTGACTGGGAAGCCTGGGGCCTGGACATACTATATAGTTCATGCCTGCAAAAAATTCTGCTTTGTTGTTGGTGAAGCTTTTCGCCAGTACATTTTATCCATTAATTTCTATCATGCTTCCCCTAATTTTAATCTCTCCCTTTTTGGTTATGTCATTCTTGCTAAAAAAATAAGCTTGCAGTTGACCCTTGTAGGAGTATGCTGTTCAGGAACAGCTGATGGAACAGATCCCTATTCTGAGCTCTCTTTCCAGCCGTTGCCCGAGTATACAATACCTTCAGATGGAGTCACAATGGCTTGTGTTACTTGCACTGATAAAGGTCGTATTTTCTTGGCTGGTCGTGATGCTCATATATATGAGCTGCAGTACAGCACAGGGTCTGGCTGGCAAAAACGTTGTCGTAAAGTCTGCCTGACTTCTGGTCTTGGAAGTGTCATTTCTAGGTATGTTTTACTCTGCTGATATCATTTCATTTGGAGGACTTGAATTTTTCTGTAATGGCTGATTTTATTTCTCATTTATCCTTAGCTTCCTCTTGTTTTGCAGCTTGCATTTGCACTTCTAGCTATTTTCAACTAGCATTCTCAGTTGTAGCTATTGTGGGTTCCATCACTTCATGTTAAACTAGGAAATCATCATATTTTTTAAAAACACATCTGGCATAAATTTTATATATGTTCTTTACTGCTTTTGTTCAGGTGGGTTGTGCCGAATGTCTTCAAATTTGGAGCTGTTGATCCAATTATTGAGATGGTTGTTGACAATGAAAGACACATACTTTATGCTAGAACTGAAGCTATGAAACTCCAAGTTTTTGAGCTGGGCCAAAATGGAGATGGTCCACTTAAAAGGGTTGCGGAGGAAAGGAATTTTATCAATCAGCGGGATCCAAGTCATGGAGGTAGGCAGTCGACAGGAGTAGGAGTAAGAGCAGGTGGATCAGCAAAGCCCTCTATTGTTTGCATTTCACCTTTGTCATCGGTGGAGTCAAAAGGGCTTCATCTTGTTGCTGTTTTATCTGATGGAAGAAGAATGTACTTCTCTACTGGTTCTTGTGGCTTCAATGGCTCAGTTGGAGATCTGCATGGCTTCAGTGGCAATCGTCATAGACCAAGTTGTTTGAAAGTTGTTTCAGTTAGACCTTCTCCTCCTCTCGGGGTGACTGGTGGACTTGGTCTTGGTTCTGTTGCTGGTCACACACACAGCGAGGATCTCTCCTTGAAGGTTGATGCTGGATATTACTCTGCTGGAACTCTAGTCCTCTCTGATTCGTCACCACCAGCTGCATCCTCCCTTCTCGTTGTGAGCAAAGACTATACAGCTCACTCGTCTCCACCTGGGAATTTTGGAACGAGTGCGAGGAGTTCTCGTGCATTACGCGAATCAGTATCTTCTTTGCCTGTAGAAGGTAGAATGTTATGTGTGGCAGATATTCTGCCGCTACCGGACACAGCAGTCATGGTTTATTCTCTGTATTCTGATGTTGAATTCATTAGTTTCAGGGGCTCAAGTGAGTCTGTGGAAAAAGCATCTGCAAAGTTATGGGCCCGAGGCGATCTTTCAACCCAGCATATATTGCCCAGGAGGAGAATAGTTGTATTTAGTACCATGGGCATGATGGAGTTGGTTTTCAATAGGCCAGTTGACATCCTCAGAAGGTTATTGGAATCTAACTCTCCAAGATCCGTTTTAGAAGATTTCTTCAATCGTTTTGGTGCAGGAGAAGCTGCTGCCATGTGCCTTATGCTGGCTGCAAAAATAGTCGATACTGAAAACATCATAAGCAATGTGGTTGCTGAAAAAGCTGCTGAAGCTTATGAGGACCCAAGATTTGTTGGAATGCCTCAACTGGAAGGAATTTCTGCATTATCAAACACAAGAACAGCTGCAGGGGGTTTTAGCATGGGGCAGGTTGTTCAAGAGGCTGAGCCGGTATTTTCGGGTGCCCATGAAGGTCTGTGCCTGTGCTCAGCAAGGTTGCTTTTTCCATTGTGGGAGCTTCCTGTCATGGTCGCGAAAGGTGGCCCAGGTTCTCCTGATCAATCGGGTAGTGGTGTTGTAGTGTGTAGGCTGTCGATTGGGGGCATGAAAGTCCTTGAAAACAAAATCCGCTCTTTGGAAAGGTTTTTGAGATCACGAAAGAGTCAAAAGAGAGGACTCTATGCTCGTGTTGCTGGTCTTGGAGACTTGACTGGTTCAATTCTGTATTCTAGTGCCTCAAATATGGGGGGTGGTGATAGGAGCGTAGTGGGAAATTTGTTTGGAGGTTATGTACGAAGTTTAGAGTCCTCTGATGGAGTGACATCTAGTAAACGACAGCGACTTCCATACAGTCCTGCTGAACTTGCTGCCATGGAGGTTTGTTATTGATGTTAATGTGTTACTGTCATGTTTTGTTGTCCTCCTTTCCTCCTTCCTTACTTTCAATTTGCTACAGGTAAGAGCCTTGGAATGCCTTCGGCAGCTGCTTCTCAGATCTGGTGAAGCGCTGTTTCTGCTGCAACTTCTTTGCCAGCATCATGTGACTCGCCTAATTCAAAATTTTGATGCCAATTTAAGAATGGCTTTAACTCAGATGACATTTCGCCAGCTTGTATGCTCTGAGGAGGGCGACATGTTGGCAACAAGACTTATATCTGCACTGATGGAGGTAATGCAACTTGAATTCTGAGTCTTCATCTCAATTAGTTGTTTTTACCTTCTCCATGTCAGTAATCCTGTATCCTTGCGGATCCATTCTTCCCAGTATTATACTGGTCGTGATGGCAGGGGAAGTGTAGATGAAATTAGTGGGAAATTGCGGGATGGTTGCCCAAGTTATTTTAAGGAGTCTGATTACAAATTCTACTTAGCTGTTGAATGTCTTGAAAGAGCTGCTGTATCTTCCGATGCTATTGAGAGAGAAAGTCTTGCACGAGAGGCCTTTAATTTCTTAAGTCAGGTCCCAGAATCTGCAGACTTGCGTACAATATGCAAAAGGTTTGAGGACCTGAGGTAGGCCTCTCATGAAATTCCTCTCACAGATATATGGTCTTCAGGGATTTACATATTCTTACTGTGAAATGAAATGATGACAGGTTCTATGAAGCTGTTGTTCGCTTGCCTTTGCAAAAAGCTCAGGCTCTTGACCCAGCTGGTGATGCCTTTAATGAGCAGATAGATCCGGCAATTAGAGAACGTGCCCTTGCTCAACGTGAGCTTTGCTATGAGATAATTATAAGTGCTTTACGTAACCTTAAAGGAGAAGGCGAGCTTGGTTCTCCCTCAAAACCTGCGTCTACACGATCAATTCTGGATCCATCCTCTAGAAAGAAATATATATGCCACATTGTTCAGCTAGCTATCCAATCTCCTGACAAAGTGTTTCATGAGTATCTTTATCGTAGTATGATTGATTTGGGTCTGGAGAATGAGCTATTGGAGTTTGGAGGTCCAGATCTGGTTCCCTTTTTGCAGCGTGCTGTCTCGAAGCCCACTGGCAAGGTTATATTTTGAGGTTTTTGCTTGTATACCCTTCCCCCAGCGATTTCTTTCTCTATATTTTGTACAATTTTTGTAAAAATCAAGTGTTAGGTGTTGAATTTTCTTTGATAGTCAGAATATCTTGCCTGCATCAGAACTTACCACGGTTGTCATAGATAGCTGCTTCTCTGTATGCCGACAATCGTCTTAACCTTGCAGGTACATGCTGCCTCCTCATCAATGCAGCCAACTAATTTGGGCATCCATGATCACCTTAATCAAGCCAAATATCTAGATCTTCTTGCACGTTATTACGTGTTGAAGCGCCAGCATTTGCTTGCAGCTCATGTATTGTGCAGATTGGCAGACATTCGGTCTGTGGATGGCAGAGATGCCCCCAGCTTGGAAGAGAGGTTAGTATTGATATCGGGCACATGCAGGAGACACTCTCTTGAAGTATGGGTCTAGAATCTGTAATTTTTAGACTAGTATTGACCTTTGTTCTTTCTCCGAAGGGCTGAGTTCATTGTTAGCCTTTTCATGTGATGCCATTGTTGTTTCTCAAATAATAAGATTCTTCACATTCAGGCAGCTAATTTACCATTATTTGTCATTTTTCTCTGCTTTGGATGCATCAAATTTTCCCGGCAGACTATCCTTTGCTTCTTCTTTTGTGATGTTAGAGGTGCTGTACATACACATTTGTGGCCCAACAAAACAGCCTTTGTACAAGCCTGTTGTTGGGGTGACCCCCCCCCCCCAAAAAAAAACACAAAAAGAACAGAAAATCAAGAGTGCCAACTTGTGTGGGACTTTGGGATTAAGGTTTATGTTTCTGGAATGGAGATGTTGGGATACTGCATATCCTCAAATTAAAATAAATCAAATGATAGTATGACCTTGGAGAATCGGAAGGGACAGAAGTGGAGGAATGTATACTGCCTAGCGTCTATGCCGTGATATTGTCTGAGTATGAATCGTCAAATCTTAATTTGCCATTACATGTTGCATCAGGTGTCAATACCTAAACAATGCTCTTTTGCAAGCAAAGAACGCTAGCAATAATGACAATATAGTGAGTTCCACAAAGGCTGTCTATGATGATGGGCTTCTGGATATGCTGGAGGGAAAGCTTGCAGTTTTGCGCTTCCAAATAAAGATTAAAGAGGAGCTGGAGGCTTTAGCCACACGGCTAGAAGCAGCTGAGTCAGGCCAAAATGCAGAGACTGCTGAGGGAGCAGCAGATTCAGCCAGCTGTGCAAGGGAGAAGGCCAAAGAGTTATCAGTGGAACTGAAGAACATCACTGAGCTGTACAACAATTATGCTGTTCCTTTCGAATTGTGGGAGGTATCTCTCTCTCTCTCTGAGCATTCAACCTGCACCATTCTGATGGGATTATGAATTATGATGGCTTATGGATGAAATTTTAAATTTATTTTTCTGCATTACCGTATTCATGATTTATGTGGCGCTGAAGGATGCATTTTTCAATTTCTAGTTTCCGTGGAATGGAAGCAAATTGGTAACGCTGGCATCCCTCCCCCCAATCCCAACCATATTTAAGATGTGCATATGTTCTGTAGTGGGGGTATTACTTCTCTTTTATGAGTTCTCTTTAGTGTAGTTGAAGACATTAAGTGGATTGTGAGGTTTCTCTGTCTGTGTTTGTGACTGAAGTTTAAGCACAATATGTTTGCTTTTCTCTTGCGTTGCAGGTTTGTCTTGAAATGCTGTACTTTGCAAACCACTCTGGCGATGCTGATAGCAGCATTATTAGAGAAACCTGGGCTAGGCTTATTGATCAGGCACTGTCAAGAGGTGGTATTGCTGAGGCTTGTTCAGTGCTGAAAAGGGTTGGCTCCCATCTCTATCCAGGCGATGGAACTGTGCTCCCTTTGGATACCTTGTGCCTTCATTTGGAGAAAGCTGCTTTGGTATGAAGACAATGCTTTTCCCTTCTGGCATCCTCAATAAATATTTGATTTTGGGGCACTCTTGTGATGCACATTTTGTCGAGGCCTTAGAACCATGTAACCTTAATTTGATGAATTTGATCGTATTTAACCAGAGTTTGCTGTGACTTCCAGGAGAGATCTACTTCTGGGATTGAATCTGTTGGAGATGAGAACATTCCTAGAGCTCTCCTAGCAGCTTGTAAAGGTGCTGCAGAGCCTGTGTTGAACACGTATGATCAGCTGCTATCAAGTGGGGCGATCTTGACATCACCAGTACTCAGGCTACGTCTTCTTCGCTCAGTCCTTGTTGTGCTGCGGGAATGGGCTATGTCTATATTTGCTCAGAGAATTGGTACGAGTTCTGTTGGGGCTTCTCTTATTTTGGGAGGAGCATTTTTGCAAGCTCAAGGTGCCATTGCCAACCAAGGTGCCCTGGACAAGATCAGCAGTGCTGCAAATAGGTAAAGTTTCGATACTTTAATGTTCTGGAGTTGGGTCATTTAGACCCTGTGATTGGTGCTGTATGTGATGATGTGTTCAATTATCCTTTGCTGCTTTGGGTACCTAAAATTTTTTCAGGTGAGATCTTCCTTGGAGTGATGTGATATGGGGTGGATTGGGTTTTTTTTTTTACTGTGATATCAATGTCCTGTAAACTTTCTCCAACTGGTCTAATGGGTAGGTTTCATTTGGTATGCCATTTTTGGCACGGGATGGTGATCAGAACCAAAGCGGAATTGATTGCATGTCCTCTAGTCCTGCATATCCAAGTTTGTGGAAAAATTATATTTTCAGAGGGCTATATGCCCCCCCCCCCCTTCCCGCGGGTGGGGAAGGCAACATTTTCTTTTTTGTGGATTTTCTTCCCATTTGACGGATGTGATATTGGGTAGATTGGTCATGAAATTGACTTGGAAGGACACTATGGATTCTCTTTCTCTATCATCATATACATGGTGCAGCTGCGCCCCTTGATTGTCTTGCATACTGGAAACTATGCTTTTTATTTAAGGGAAACTGCTAACTACTCTATTTTCTTCTACGCCACTGATGTTTATATTCTGAAATCTATGCATTCTATAGATATATGACAGAGGTACGGAGATTGCCCCTCCCCCAAAGCCAGACGGAGGCTGTGTACCGAGGATTCCGTGAACTTGAAGAATCACTAATATCTCCCTATTCCTTGGAGCGCTTTTGATTTTGAAGTTGCAGCAGAAATTTTGAGTTTCATGTATCCCTTCTCTCACAGTAATCCTTCCAGGTCCTGATTTCGGGGTTCCAAAGATGTAAGAATCAAGAATTCATGTCATCTCCCGCTTGCAGATCTCTTTGCCATTACCTTGAAGGAATTCATTTTCGATGCTCCTAATAGTGTTAGGCTGGGCATTGGCTTAATTCCACACAATGTATGAAAACAGACTCAGTAGTTGTGCCGAATATTGTTCCGTTGTATTAGGATCCGTGTGTGTGTGTGTTTTGTGTTTGGGGGGGGGGGGGGTGTATGAGTTAGGTCACTTTCTTACTGGCAGTTTGAGGTAGGTGTAATTATCTTGATATGGGAAGTCTGTATAATCCATTTGCCATTGCCATGAATGATTGAATTCTTCTTCTTCAGTGAGATTTCAGCGGTTGACAATGGTGATGGCCAGGATTGCTGGCAATGTCATCCTTGCCTTGAGGCTTGAGCTTGTGCAAAGTATTTTCCTAGCGATGTTATGAACCATTCTTTTTAAATAACTTGTAGGCTCACAAAGAAGCTTTTTAAAAGAGGATACATTAATTTGCCTGGAATATCAAGATAATTAAGACATCTAAATCTCCATTCCTTCATATATGAGCTTAAAGTCAATATTTATGAATTACCTTGCAGATTCAAGAAAAAAGAAAAAAAAGCTAAGTCAAAAATTAGCCCGCTGCATTATGTTTTTTTAATTTCTGTCTAGTGTTTTTTTTTTTAATGTTTTTGTTTCTGGGGATCATTAGTTGGGTAAAGCTAGAAATATAGAAATAAAAGTACAAAGGCAACTTTTACATACTACTAATGTCTGCCATTGAATTGTAACATTTGCAAACAAATCAAATGGCAATTATACGAAACTTGCTTTTAGTTTAGGCTAAAAGATACTCTTAAATAGGATGCTAAGCTTGCTCTGCATCTCTTTTCTGAAGCTCCTGATAATTTCTCTGATAGGAGGAGTCTATTCACCTATAAAAGTCACTCCGATTTTCTTGCCAAGCTCAATCACCTCTTTAGTAATTTCAGTCGGAGTAGGCGTATCATGCAATGCATTGCACAGGGACTCTGCATGAGCATTGGTCATCTTCATTCTATAGCTAGATTGATCCGTGTTGACTTGCATGTCCAACTTATTAGGAGCAATCAAAATGTTCGTAGAGCTATCAATGTCCACTTTATCATTTATAGATGACTCAGAACAGCTATCAAACATCCGTCGTCTAGTGTTTGCATAGCAATCCAAACAATCCAAAAACGAAAAGCAAAAAAAAAAAACAAAAAAAAAAGAAAAGCTATAATCACGAATAGATTAATATCACCACACCATTTTCAAATTTCAATGGTAGGTATCGCCAATTAGCTAGGCCCCATGTGTTTTGAGACTTCATATATCTCACAATCAGAAGATATTATCTTAAGACATCATTCTGTAATATTTATTTTAATTTTTAAATATAATTATATCTTAGTGTAATTTTCTCATTTAAATTTAAGATCAAATGATTATTCTGAAGTTACAAGAATGGTGGAAGCGGTGTTCAAACATGATGTTTAATATATACTAATAGAGATTTTTCTAGTTTGTGCTCACCAAAGCTTCCAAAGTCATATACAGCTTTTAAACTAACAACAAAATAACAATTAACGAGCAACAACAATGTATCAAAACGTTTGCACATTAACGTGACATATTGAAGAAGTCTCAATTTTCAAAATGGGCAACGCACCATGTCGAGTCCAGTAGTATCAATTGAAGTCGAAAAAGTAAAAATTTTTAAAACTAGACATCCTTATATAAATTTTTGAGTCCGTCACAGTAAATGTTTAATTGCCACACATTCAAATTTGGTGTCCCACCCTCCTATACTTTAACAAATAAAAGCAAAGCTACTGACATTGGATCTGCTTCTTTCACTTTTTAATTTGATTCTGATTCTGATAATCCACCTTTACTTTTTCAGTAAAAATAAAAAGAATAATCAGGGCACTTTTACAAAGTGATTATGATGATGAATGATGAGTGATGAGAGAAAAGTGATTTTAAGTAAAATAACTGGTAAATAGATGAGTGCAGTTCATAATAAACATAGTGCAGATCCAGGAGATACGATCTGCTTTTTGAAATTTGGCCTTTGAAAATGCCTTTTGGCCTTCAATCAAGTTGGGCCACCAGAGAATAATAGGTCTTTCTCTACTGCATATTTTATGCCTAAACGAGGAAAAATAAGCTAATTTATAGTGGCTAATAGCTAGCATGCTATAATGTTCTTCACAAGAGGACGAGGAATTATTGATGTGGAGTAGAATGTGTTGATTACTGCAATGATAATTCAGTAGTGTGTATATATTCCTCGTTATAAGAACGGTTTGTTCAAGGTCCTGTTTGATAATATGATTGTATTAGTTGTTCGTTGTTAGTCAATTATTTTTCCTAAATCTAGAATAAAATATTTGGTGATTTGTCTGTTTCACAAAAATATCTGAGATTAAAAACTAATTTTTAATAAACTAACTATAAAAAGTCATTCTATTCCAACTTTTGCGAATAGCTTTTTGAGTGAAAAGTTATTACAAATAAGCAATTCGTGAAACATCAAAAATATTTTTTTAAAACTTAATCAACGAGCTAGTCCGTCAAAAAGTTATTTTGATAAAAAAGATATCTAAATATTTGCCAAATGTGACTTTGAGATTTATACCTTCTAATTTCATAAAAAAATACCAAAGGAAAAAGGGTGATGGATGAGTATTAATGTATTATGGGCACTTGATATGCTGTAGGTATCATTTAGGCCGTTGGTTAATAAAGAGGTAGGTCTCTCTTGTCACTAATGTAGGTAGTTAAGAATTTATCTTAGGTGTAAAAGCCAAGGATCAGTTTGCTTGAGCATTGCCCACTGGATCGACGAATAAGAACAGGTCGCTACCAGAGTCACTGTTGAATTCACGACCCAAAACTCGAATCCCATCAATGATCAAATAACCATCAGAGGGAAAGGAGAAACTGGATGTATTTCTCTGTATGGGATTAGCAACTGATTCGTAATTAAACTCCTAAACCTCCCTTTAAATAATTTTAGAGTCCTCTTAATCGCCCACACTCAGCCAGCTAATATCCTAGGGTCAGCCAATAGCTCCCACTCGGCCATATAAGCCATAAGTCATATGCCGTATGTCTCTCCATCAATCATAACTCATCACGCTTCATATTAGAAATGCAGTGTGTGACCAGAAAGTAATAAATAGTATTATATTAAGTCACCGTCTAATTAACATAACACTTGCATGTAAAATGATACCCCAAATCATTGAAACATCATTGGCAACACACTTAGCTCCTTTATAATAAATGATATATCATATGATTATATGCTCAATATAATAGCTCATGCTGATATGGTGAATATGGATAGATTTTTCCTTAAGCACTCATAATTTTTCATCTTAACTTAACTGCTTTCCTAACATGCTATGTTCAACCATATACATCTTGGCCTTTAAGAAACACATTAAGGTAGTATCATCAAGTTCCGGCTTTGTATCATAACTTTAAGTCAAAAGGTCATCATCCATAGGTTCACACTGTGACAAAGATAGGGAAGTCAATTGTCCTTCCTCGTATGAGTCGTCTTATAAGCACATATAATTTGAAATGTGTGTCATAGCATAATTCCCACTTAGCTAGGTATGTCAACTTATTTTGTCATGCGGATTTCCAGTCTAGAGTTTACGTTAAAGTATAACCTAAGCCACTAGATCAATATGTTAATGTGAATCTTAACACTTAAGATTAAGCCTTTAAGGTTTCAATATGAAATCAAATATTTCGTATTGGACTTACTAGAGTCTCATCTTAGATTCACTAAGGCGACTACCATTTATTATTTATACACTAGTAGTGTGATGAATGACTATTGTACACCTAGGGCCAATATAATTCACTCTTATTCTGCATGTTACTTAAGCGTCAGGGCGATTGCCTGTGTGACGAGACCAATTAAAAGCTTGTGACGTTTCAGTATGCATAACGCGCAATAGTAAACCATGAACATTAGTACAAAGAAACATCAAATGTATTACATAAATGGTCTTAGCAAAAGAAACATGTCCATCACTTAACATGATACATTTAAGAACTGAATCGTACAGATTTCTAAACTCAACGTATAAGCTTTGAAAGCATCTCTTGTTCGTGTATATATACTTGATGACACTCTCCTTTGTCTCTATGACCACCACCAACATACTCTAGCTCGACAGTTGACAGTGCTATGCAATTTTCTTCTTGCGGCAACATGATATGGCTCCCCTATTCAGGGTGAAAACATATCTTGAGGTTGACCAAAACTTATCCGAGTCACAAGCCCAATCGACATTTGTAACACCCAACCCATCCCTGGGTCACGGACATGTACCAGAAATGACTTCAAGGATCATCGATTGCTCCCATAAACCACTACAAGATTTTCTGAAGTACTTTGTCCTCGCTCACGTGTTACCTAGGAAGCTTCCCAGGAGGTCACCAATCATAAGATTTCTCCACAGTAAGCGTGCTTAATTGTGGAGCTCTTAAGAGTGGGCTTCCAGGAAGATGCACCTTTGGTGATATAAGTGGTCATTTCAGCCCCTTTTAAGCTATATTTGGGGCATTACACTTAACCCTACTTGATGAGCACAATGTCCACCTTGTGCCTTGCTAATCGATTGACTTACGCATCATCTTGACCATCAGTATATCCCAGTATCTTTGCCCCACTAAGTGACTGCTTAGGGTTCTCCCATCCACTGATGCAGCTAACAGTCACGGGTGGGCTCTGATACCATCTGTAAAACCACAACCTGCGTCGCGAACAGGTTCTAGGAACAACATCAAGGATTGTTATCTAGCCTCACAAACCACCGCAAGCCTTTTTGACGTACTTCTCAACTTTAGAACATCCTCTTAACTTTAGGTCCCCATCCTGATAGTAAAGAACTGGGCCGGTAGCACTACAAAGGTAAAGCACGATTCTCTTACGTTTGCTAATGAGCATGTCCAGGGTTACTCTAGTAACGACTTACCAAACCAACGGCAAAGTGAATGTCAAACTTTGTACAAAACATGGTACACATTAAGCTTCGTACAGAACTAGCACAGGGGACATTGCTTATTGTCTGTTCTTTATCATCTGTTTTAGGGCATTGATCAAAATTTAAGGTCATACCTTTTTCAGCTAGATTGTCTATGGGCTTGGAATTATACATCCAAAAGCATTCGAAGACCTTTTTAATGCACACTTCCTAGCACAAACCCAGGAGCTTATCTGGACAGTTTCTGACTATTTTCATGCCTAAGACATGCCTAGTTTCATCCATGTCCTTCATCTCAAAGATAAATGACAACCACTATTTAGTGGCTTCGATTATCTTCAAGTTGTTCCCAGCTAGAAGTATGACATCAATATACAAGGCAAGAAACATAATCCCCCTAGTTTTTTTTTCTTAACATGCATACAATGGTCTTCTACAACCATGAATAAGCCAAACAAAGTAATGGCTTCATGTAATCTAAAGTAACAAGATTTGAAAGATTGCTTAAAATCATATATAGATCCTTTAAGATGATACACCTTGTCTTCTTGACATTTTGATACAAATCGAATGGGTTATTCCATATAGATATCTTCCTTTGGGTACAATTGAAGAAAGTAGTCTTTACGTCCATTTGAAACAACTCTAAGTCCAAATGGGCAATCAGGGCTAGGAATAGACCAATAGAGGCAAATCACACTATAGAAAAATGTCTTTTCATAGTCTATACCCTTAATTTGGGTAAAACATTTCACCACTAGACGGGCTTGTGGATCGATCTTGTTTTTAATTGACTTACATTGAGGTGAAAGATCAATGAGTTCCTAAACCGTATTTCTAGCCATTGAGTCCATCTCATTCCTTATGGGATTGATACACTCTTTGTAGTTTGGTGATTAAGTCCATCTCATCCCTCATGGGATTGATCAACTCTTTACGATTTGGTGAATCAACCGTCCTTTGAAAAGAGGTAGACTCCTTTTACTTCTAAGGGAGCCTATATGAATAATTTCTCTTTGATTTGGAAATATTGTTGAGAAATTCTTCCACATTCACTCTTTTAGATTCTAGGATATTGATCATTTGTCTGCCTAGATGAAAAATCCCTTTCCCTTTCTCTTAAAGGTATGGGACCCTTAGTATATGGAGAATCACTCCCAATCTTTGAGGTGTGATATTCTGAATATATAGACTAAGTTGATGTTTAGGACTTAGAGATTTAGGGCGAACCTCTTTCTCAAGTTGATTCTCCTTAGGGATTGGAGATTGAGGATGAACCTCATTCTTCTGAGCAGATAAACCTCCAATGTTCCTGTCTGACAGAGGAGGTGTACCATTCTCCTTGATTTGGAGAGAATTCAAATTATCCCCCTCATCAAGAGACGGGTGAATATCTTGCTATGACTCATATACTTTTAGGTCCCTTTTTTTAATTCACCAATTCTTGGGAACCCATCCTCAAGAAAATCTATATTATCAAAATCAATTTCCATCATGCCAACATTTGGATGTTTCCCGTACATCACATACCTTTTGGAATGTTCAAGATACCTTATAAACACCGTCTTGACAGCTCTTGGACCAAGTGTTTTTTTTTTAATTGTTTTTTTTTATGTTTGTAGGTTAGATTATGCACATAGCCATTTAAATCCCACAAGCATAAGTGATCTAGGGATGACTTTTTACCATAGCATAACTTATATGGAGTAGCAAATACACTCTTTCTTGGCACACGATTAAGGGTATGAGCTGTTGTGAGCAACACCCCCCCCCCCCCAAAATGTCCCATCATTGATTTGACCATGTCAAGCAATGTCCGATTCATATGCTTCACAACACCCCTTTGTTGCAAAGTGCATGGAATTGTTAACTGTCTTCATATACCCTTTTAATGTAAAAATCTTTCAACATATCAGAGATATTCATGACCTTGATTAGTTCGAACAATTTTAATTTTTCATTCAAATTGAGCCTCACTTCCGCTATGAGGCATTTGAATAAATCAAGTGCCTCATAGTGGTGAGATAAAAGGTACACATACCTATATTGTTAACAACCATCTATGAGAGTAATGTAATATATACAGTCCCATGACATGCACTCAAATGTATAGGCTTGCAAATGTCAGAGAGGATTAACTCTAAGGCATTCGATGCCGTTAAAGCCTTACCAAAAGAACATTATGATTGCTTTGCTAGCTGGACATGGTTTACATATGGACAACTTAAACCTATTGGGTCGGTTTAATAGACTATATTTAGCTAGCCTACTCGTTCGTTCTCGGCCCACATGGCTAAGTCAAACATGCCACTTAACATATACGAAAACAAAGCAAAAATGAGACAAAAGTAGAAGATGTATTATTAAAAATATCGCCCAAGTCCAAAAAAATGAAATCATTTTTCAATGTTTTATGGTCAAACAAATTATCATTATAAAAGTGTCTAAATCATTTGGATGAAAACCAAAAGAGAAGATCAATCTCATTAATGAAGTAAAAAATAAAAAAAAAAGTCACAAGGGAACATGGCACCCTTAGTGCGTATAGAGCATCATCAAGAAGAAATGTATTCCTTCCACGGAGTCTGAGCTGATATGTCTCTATGACGAGGACATCTTTTTTACTGTCGTTCCCTACCATGACAGTCTGTGAGCCCACTAGGTAGCTATGAAAGTTCATATAACTAGCTTGATCCTAAACTATGTGCTTGGTTGTCCTGTGTGTACCATCCAGCAAGAACGATTGCTTGCAACAAATGCACGGGAGCACACATATGATTCAAGAGTAACTGTGAAAAGTGGTATGTACGTTAGCTAGCTCATGACAATACTATGCCTAATGTCTCTTTTGTCCATAGTTGTAGCACTTCTTATGTGCTATATTCTTCTCTCTATTGCATTGGCCTTTTTGTTCTTTGGCAATACCTCCCGTAGGCTCAGACCTCTGAGAGGGGGAATGACTCCGCTTGAACCCGATCATAAGCTAATCTCACTTGTCCTCATCAGTGGGATAGTTTTCAAGTTCCCCCATTATATCATCATGCATGCAATGCAACATAGCATACCATGCTGATCGATTATTCTTAGACAATTCTTGATATTCATTTAGGCTCTCTTGATACTGCTCACTAGCAGTAACATTTTTACCATTCTCATCATTGTATGCAGTAGTAGACATAGAAGCCGTCAAGTGTTCTAACAATTCATGCTTGTTAAGAAGTAATTGAATCTTTCGATGGCATATGTCATGTTTAGTGTCATCTAACTTCATTGGTGAACAAATCACCAATCATGTTTCTAATTGCCATATCTAGAAGTATATATATATATATATATATATATAT
>JACYFF010031958.1:95835367-95892819 GCA_017589665.1 Selenicereus undatus
AAAACATTAAAAATAAAAAATAAAAAATAAAAAAATAAAAAAATAAAAAATAAAAAAGTTAAAAAATTAAAAAATTAAAAATTAAAAATTAAAAATTTAAAACTAAAAATAAAAAATAAAAAATAAAAAAATAAGAAATTAAAAAAATAAAATTTATAAAATAAAAGTTAAAAATTAAAAATTAAAAATTAAAAAATAAGATGTTAAAAAAATAAAAAATAAAAAATAAAAAAACTAAAAAATAAGATAGAATAAACAAAATTCTACAAAATTTCGATAACTTCATAAATTGTCACACGTGAATTACATTCTCATTATTTTAACCACTTCAACCCACCAGATAAAAAATATATACCAACTTCAACCTACATCAATACACTTCAATCTAATTCAACCTATTTCAACTCACCTCAAAACAAAATACCAACTTCAACCCACTTCAACCCACCTCAACCTACTTCAACCTACTTCACCCTTTTACCCACCCAATTTACCCACGAAAACAACAGGCCATAAATTTCACATGATACTTTACAAATTATTAAAATTATGAAGGGGGTGGGTTGAAGTTGGTTCAAGTGAGTTGAAATAGGTTAAGATAAGTTGAAGTGGGTTGAAGTTGGTATTTTTTTTTCAAGTGGGTTGAAGTAGGTTGAAATGAGCTAAAATAGGTTGAAGTAGGTTGAAGTGAGTAAATATGGATTGACCCACGAAAAGAACAGGCCCTTAATATTACTTCAAAAACAAGCTCAATTCAATTTAAAGTTTTTTTCCCCTTTCAAAAGAAAATCCAATTTTGATGGATTTGAGTGTCTTCAGAAATTAACTTTTTTACTCACAAGATACAAAATTGCATATGTTTGGTTTTCCTCAAACTCGATTAGAGCAAGTCTATTATGAGAGTTATCTTTGTTAATTAGGTCAAATCTAAGTCCATCCTTTATCAAACTAATGTCTTCCATTGGATTTTCTATGTTTCATCCATTTATACTTTTGGTAAAATTAAACTCAGCAAATAAATATTCTTGTAAATTATTTCAAAAAACTGTACTCTTAAGGTTGTAAAGTCATTTCAACTTTCAACACAACAAATCAAAGGATTATATGTAAAAGGAGCTCAAATAAAGTCTAACCCCTTTCGAGTCGAAATAAATGATCCACATATGATCCACATATGTTGAGGTAGAAAATATCAAAACATTGTAGCTTAGAAAATAGATAAGTTAGATTCAAAAGAGTAAATGTTCAATGTGCTAATCATTCTTAGTAATCATTTTAAAAGAGTTATGTGGGTGACCATTGCCTAATCCATTTACAACCTGAAAGCTAACCCATTAATAAAGATGAGATTGAAAGGTGAAAGTATATGGGAATTGAAGATTAAATTTAAGGGTAATTTAATTTGGACAAACTAATTACTTTGATAGAAAGGTGACTTGGCTTTGATATTGTAGGGTTACCCTTAATGGGTCCTAAAAAGATTTTTTTTCCTCCCCACAAGGGATCCAACCTCTTCATGCACTTTCCATGTCAAGTCCTTATAAGTATCAGTGAAGTAATATAATTAGTGGGAAAAAAAAAACCAATAATGTTGGAAATCCCTTAGACTTTAAACATCAACAAGCCAAGGAATTTACATGAAATTGTTTTATAATTTGTTGTATATATCTTGCTTCTTAATCCGAAAACTACTAAATTATGGATAATTTTTTAATATAATCAATATCCTGTTTTAAAATACAGTTATCGTTGTTGTTATTATTATAAAGAGAACATAAGTGATGTTAACATATTCTCTATGTGATAACACGACCATAGGATCATACATGTAACTGGATAATAATAGGGCCAACCAATATTCAAAAAAGGGCAAAAGAAAAGGAAAAATATAAGCAAAGAATAGTAATAGGAATGCCGGCCTTCCCTCCCAGGTTCAATTCTTGGGGAACCAAAATTTCAACCTTATGCTTGAAATACGTGTGGGTGGCTTGTGTGGTCCTGGGCTGCTACTTGAACTTTGACATCCTTTCTCTAATTTGCTATGACTCGCTAGATTCCTTTAAATAAGGGTCTCATGAATTGGGCCCGCTTACCAATCAATAAAAAGGAATGTGGTTTCAAGGAGAAATCATGTCACATGGATATGTTGGTCATAAGAGCAGTAGCAGCGGGCGTAAAAAAGGGGAACGTGGGCCCCATTGCTGTCACATGTCACAAAATGAGAGGAGAGAGAAGAGTTGCACGCGGGGGAGAAAGCCTGTGCGTGTCTCCCCGGGTTGCAACTTTTTAGTTATTTTAATATGTTTTTTTGTTTTTTCTTTTTTTTGAGTAAGTTTAAAATGATTAAAAAAATAGATTGTGTATTATAAGGTGAATTTATGACAAATATTTTTATTAAATGATTAAAATTGAAGTTTCATACATTGGAAAAGTAATGGAATGCAAGTTTCAAAATTGTGGAACTTTTAATGACGTAATAGTTTCTGAAATTCTGACTGAAAATGCTCCAAGGAACCATCCAATACATAATACACACGACATGATAGCCTGATAGGAACTCCAGTGAAACGCATGCTCTACCCACCGACACCTGAAATTGGAATAAATACATCACCTCACTTAAATTAATTAATTTTACTGCCATTCATCATGCTCTCCGATTAGACTACTTGCTCATGATATTTATAGTGGCCCTCATTATAGCTTAAGTTATGGGGCATGCACTTCCTCTTTTCCTTTCCTAAGAAGAAAAATTCTTGTATATGATATCATGGCCAACTATCTTTGTATCTTACTCATGAATATAAGAAGATTTTATGTATATATTTTCTTTCCTAATGAGTCATAAAGGGCAGTTTGATACAATGTGAGAGAGGGAAGAATCGAACATGAGATCTAATCAAATAGAAAAATCTTTTATACGTGGCAATGGATATCTATCTTTGGATCGTCATCTTAAATGACCTTAAACTTATATAATTACTCTCGGTTTCAAAACAAATATAATTACTCTTAAAACATGACTCTATGTGTAATTAACAACATTTAGTCTTCTGCAAGTAGACCTGACAAATGGGGTATTCAGTTCGGGTACGCGTTGGGTCAAGTTCGGGTTGGGTCATGTTCGGGTTAAATGAGATTTCGAGTCGTGTTGGTTTGGGTCGGGTATGGTTCGGTTCGGGTCGATTTCAGGTTAACCAATTGTTGGTCAAAAACGCTTGTTATGCCAAAACAAACAATTTTGTAGAAAGTTTCGGATTGGGTATGGCTCGGTTCGGGTCCACTTTCGGATGAGCATATTTCGGGTGTCGGGTCGGGTATGGGTCTGGCTCGTTCGGTTCGGGTTTCAGGTCAGTTTTACCAGGTCTATCTGCAAGTGTGTTTGCAAGAGATAGTTGCGTATAAAATTTTGAATTTTGCTTATGATAGTTTATATAGATTTTGCCCTTCCATAGATCCTGCGTAAACGAGGGATGCTTGTGCACCGGGCTGCCCTTTTTTGTTTTTTTTATGAGGCTTGGATCCTTCATTTCATTGGAGTGGAGTTACTGTTGGTCCAAAAAGGGATTAGAGCTCTCTTATCACAGATTTTCTCCATTCACAAGACTCAAACTCGAGACCTTGCTTAAGGGAAGTAAGTGTCAAACCACTTGAATAGACCTGTATTGGTATATAGATTTTGTATATGTACATTGTATTTTTGTGTGTTAATGCTCCTACATATCACATGTTATCATGTCATGCAACATTAGACAATGCTTAGAAGCAGTCACATGTCAATCAAAATGCAAGGAATGAAGTTACAGGAGGGCTTTCGTACACCTCGTGAACTATACTTTGCAACAGAGAATGGACGTTGCAAGTCATCCATAATTGGAACTCAGCAAACCCATCAATTTCCAAGCAACATCTTCTCGGAAAACACCATTGTAAAATCCCAAAATCTCAATGCCTTAGGTTAAAATCTCAAAACCTCTCCAAAATATCTCAAAATCACAAACATTCAACACTAGATTGAGACACCATAATCGGAGCTTCTAGAATATCTATATAACAAGATATAATAGATTGTGTGTTTTTTTTGTTGGGTGGTGTAAATGAGATGTGAAAGTCGATGTAGCAAGAATTCGAATCCAGGTATTTGATAACAACTCGTAAAGACTTTACCAATTGAGTCAACTGACACCTACAAATATATTAGATTTTAATATAAATATTATTCTAAAATATGCTTTAATTATCAATTAAACTTGAGTTCTTGATCTAGTTGTTTACAATAATACTATGCTCAAAATGGGTCATATATATGAAAGATAAAATGACATAATTTACTTCTTTGTTAATGTACCGTTGATCCACTTTAATTCGCATGTATTGATTAAAGTTGTGTACTATAATCCGTATGATATTCTCAGCTCATGTCAGCCCACATTAAACAAGCACCATCAACACTTACAAGTGCTGTTATTGGTGCATCGATTATAGAAGTCAATACTTCCATTGCAAAGGCCATTTTTGTAATAAATTTTTCTAACAGTCTCGTAGGAATAACAATCGCATTCAAGTTTGAGACACATTCGATTCGATCTAAGACAAAATAATCTTATTAAATCTTAGAAAAAAGTATTCGAATTTGAGTGCACTAAAAATAATTCGAATTCAAGTTGGACACGGGTTAGATTCGTAGGGAAGATAACATTCGAGATGATTTTTCAATCCGATCCGACTATTTTATTAAATCATTAAAGTTCAATTCTTATGGCCAACTATCTTTGTATCTTACTCATGGATATAAGAAGGTTTTATGTATATATTTTCTTCCCTAATAATCCAAAAAGACAGTATAATATAATGAAAGAGGGGAGAATCGAACATGAGACATAATCAAAATGTGAAAATCTTGTTTATATGGTAATGGATAATTGTCTTCTACGAGCATGTTTACCATAGACAGTTTGCATATAAAATTTTGAATTTTGCTTATGATTGTTTATATAGATTCAGTATATGTACATTGTATTCTTGTATATTAATGCTAGTACATATCACATGTTATCATGTCATGCAGCATTATAGAGTGCTTAGAAATAGTCACATGTCAATCAACATGTAAGGAATGAAGTTAGAGGGTTGTACTCATGGGGGGTTTGGTTATTGACCTTTTTTTTTATATATACAAATTGACTTTTTGAGAGGTTTTAGTTGTTTGACCTGGTCAAAATAGTCAAGTTAATGTATAGTAAAAAACTTTTGTAATAGCTGTTTTAGCTTAAAAATTCAATTTACAAAAAGCTAAGTTGAGTACCTTTTTGTAAATGACTATTTTTATAAATGACAAGCATGTGCAATACTTTATTAAGTTACAAGACATGTCATTAGTGAAACCAATAACCCTAATTCTTCTCAAGAGTTCAAGAAATGTCAACTATTTGTGACAATATTGTTACAAGTTTGGTGGTGGCTAAACGACACAGAATGCTATAAACTTTCATTTCTAACTTACTAGCTAAGAGTTCTTTTTTTGAATGTTGGTGCTTATCCTTTAGATTATTTGATTAGCATCACCCTCCTCTCATTTGTCTCAACTAGAGCTTTGGATTGATACAAGTTAGTAGTGACATTTGATATTATGTTTTAGTTGAACAGAATCTAATAAAGATCAAATCATTTGAAATTCATACAAGTTATCATTTATAAGAAATAAAGAAAAAATCTTGAAAAGATTAAAATAGATAAAAAATCAAATAAATTTCAATTCACAACAAAAAAAAATCTTCAAATGAATAATAAAATAAGGTTATAAGGCGTAGGCACATGAATACATATAAATTGAAAAGGAATAAGATAAATAATGAATACAAAATATGTAGAATTAGTATGAAAATAAGATTCCAAGCATTAGATCAATTTTTAAATATGAGATAAATTTAGTTCTTTTTAAAAAGAAAATAAAATGGCCAAGAAAAAAATCATGTTCAACTAAAAAGTAATGTAGAAAAAGGGCATAATGAAATTTTAACAAACAACATTTTCAGAAATAGTTAATTTTATCAAATACTTTTTTTAAAAACAACTGATTCAAACAGTTAATATAAACAACCAATTCAAATAGTTAATAGAAATAACTAACAGCTAACTGCCAAACATGGTCTATATCTATTTGGCAACAATGAATGGCGGTTGCAAGTCATCCACACTTGGAACTCAGCAAACCCATCCCAATTTCCAAGCAACATCTTCTTGGAAAACCCCATTATAGGATCCCAAAATCTCAATACCTCAAGTTAAAATCTCAAAACCTCTCCAAAATATCTCAAAATCACATAACATTCAACTCTAGATCAAGACACTATAATCGGAGCTTCTAGAGTATCTATATGACAAGATGCACGAGACTGTGGTTTTTTTTTTTTTTGGTGGTGCAAATGAGACGCAAAAGTTGATGTAGGTGAAATTCGAAACAAAATATTTGATAACAACTCCTAAAAACTTTACCAATTGAGTCAATTGACACCTACAGATATATTATATTGCAATATAGAAATTATTCTAAAATATGCTTTAATTATCAATCAAACTTGAGTAGTTGGACCTAGTTGTTTACAATTATACTATGCTCAAAATGGGTCACATGAAAGATAGAATGTCATATAATTTACTTCTTTGTTAATGTACTGTTGATCCACTTGAATTTGTATGTATTAAAGTTGTGCACTATGATCCGTATGATATTCTCAGCTCATGTCGGCCCACATTAACGAAGCACTGTCAACACTTACAAGTATTGTTATTGGTGCATCGATTATAGAAGTCAATAATTCCATTGCAAAGGCCATTTTTTTGTGATGACTTTTTCTAACGGTCTACTAGAGATAACAATCACATTCAAGTTCAAGATATTTTTAAATTTAAGATATATCCGATTCGATTTGAGATAAAAATAATCCGATTATATCTGAGAAAAAAGTATTCAAATTCAAGTCCGCTAAAAATAATATGCATTGGATCCGATTCGGAGAGAAGATAATATCCGATTTGAGTTTTCAATTCGACCCAACTATTTTATTAAATCATTAAAATTCAATCCTATTTCACAAATATGAAGTATGCCTTCTCAGTTCAACCCACGCTCGTGGCCACATATCCGAATTTTTGAATTTTTATTTATTTATTTATTTTACAAATCTAAAGTATACCCTTCAAGCCGAATTCTAGATCCCTAACCCACACTTCCTATTAGTTGCTTAGTTGACTCTCCTCCCCCCTCTCAATCTTAGTCTCATTTCGCGAACAACTAACCATCTGACTCCTTACCACCGCCAAAAGACGTCGTATGCCTCCTTGCCATTTCTCAGTATCTACTAGTTTAATATTAAATGTTCAAATATTTGGTTATTATGATAGGAATGTACATGTTATCATATCAGTAGGACATAATAAGATTAATTAAATCCGACTCCGATATGACGCAGATCGAATTCGGAGGTTGTCTTTGGATCCTAAACTTAATCGGATTTAGATGTTCCTCCATCCGATCAGAATCCACTCTGTTGGCATCCCTACGATCTACAAAGATAATTGAAAACTGTCATCTAATTTAATTAGGAATTTTTTTTGCAATTTATAATGTGCTCCCTAGAGCACATATTTTTTACACTATAAATCCATCTATTTATATATATATATATATATATATATATATATATATATATATATATATATATATAAATGTGCATTTGTTATATATTAAATCTCTTAGGGTTGATGTGACTTTTCAGAATATGTATGTGCATTTTCAAGAGTGTGACATAGGAATTGCAAATTTTTGGAATGAAGTGAGTAGAAGGTTTTGATTTACTAGTTAAATAATTGAGATTTTAAATGCATATTCTCATTCTATTTAAAAAAAGATTATCAGAATATATGGTAAACATTAAATATTTTTTCCTTTTTTTTAATTTATAAGTGTATTCTTTGTGAATCCCGGGATTTAACTTGTTTTACAACTTGAACATTAGTACTATTTAACTTCATCATTAAAAAAAAGGTATATAAATTTGCACGCATAAATAAGAAGTCAGTCTACACTCTCTACGCAGTGAACAAAGACTTTTTTGTTGTTGTTAAAAGTACTTTCATAAAACTGTCCCACATAAAAAATTTATGCGTACGCTATAAGAAGATATTAAAATAAGGAAAAAAAATAAAAAATAATGGAGTGGGAAGAGAAAAACGCGGGGAGGGGGGGATGGGAAAAAAAGTGGAGAATCTTTTTCTCATCCCTAGAAAAACTAAAGGCAAAAGTGGCTCCACTTTTTCATGGGCTAAACTAAAGGGTTCATTCGCACAAAATATGTCCCAAAAAGTCAGCCTTTTATAAAGAGGTTTTTCATAATGTTTCGTGATCATTAAATTTAGACTAGCTGTCTTTAAAATGAATAATCAGGGAAGGGATGTTAGGCTTGGTTCAAAGGGAAGCACAAAGATCTCTATATGTGAAATTTAAATTATCTCTTATGTTGAGAATGAGGAGGCACAAGTGGTATGCAAAAGGCACTACTTTTATTATACTCTCAAAAGAAGTGTACAAAGAGTAAATAAGACTTACCACTATCTCAAAACTATGTGGGGGACCTCTCCCTTACTTTTGAAGGACTCATCTCTAACCTCTTATGTATGATGCCTCTCCTTTTTTTTTTTGGGTGTTTAGAGCATCCGCATTGCAAGGCTCATGAGCCAAAAATTTGGCTCACGGTCCAAGCAATACCATGCATCAGTGATCCGCTTCGCTCGTCCTATGGTCCAGCTCATGGCCATGATCCGCTCCCCACACATTCTCTCTCTCTCTCTCTCTTTTTGCCAACTAAGCATTTAAAAGTCTAAAGCCCAATAATATAGTAGTAGTGGGGTTTATAAAATATTATTTTATTTGGTGATCCAAGTTGGTGATCCATAGGATGTAGAGAAGAAAAAAAAGTTGGCTTGTGAGATGATGTGGAGGTTGTGGGCCCCTACTTATGATCCAAATTTTTGGATCACCAATGCGGATGCTCTTATATTGCCTACACAAGGAGATCTCACCTCCTATTTGTACTAACTCCACCTCCTTAAGGTGTGGTGGAGATTTGTGACATGTGTCACAATCTTACAAGGCTTAACATTACATATCTTAGATTTTTTCTAGGATTTTTCTAGTAAATAGAACAATATCTTAGATATTTCTAGGACCTAGAATAATGTAGGAAAATATCTTAGATATCTTTACAAAGATCTAGAATATCATAGGTAAAAATCTAGATATTACATTCCTAGGATTTTTATATGTTAATATCTTACTTCTAGAATATTCTCTTATTTATAAAGTGGGTGATGATTTTTTTTTAACGCTTCCTTTTAGCACCCACTGTTCCTCAATCTTGTTCTTGACATCATCCCGAGGCTTGCTCGCAACTCATCAAACTTTGCACAACTGAGCGCCTTTGTGCAGATATTGCCTACTTGGTCTTCGGTTCTTACGTACTCCATGTTGATATCTCATCGTAATACCTTTTCTCGTATGAAATGGTAATGTACCTTTACATGCTTGGTCCTGGCATGGAATACTGGATTATCTGCTAGTCATATGGTGGAGAGATTGTCTCATTTTAGCATAACTGAATCACTGCTAGAATGATGGAGATCTTTAAGTAGCTGGACCAACCATGTATATTCTTGGGCTGCCATTGCTACTGCATGATACTCTGCCTCTGTGCTTGATAATGAGACTGTTGGTTGTTTTTTTCTGCACCACGATAAAATAGTTGATCCTGGGCTCAATATTCACGGTAACACTTCCAAGTGAGGCTTCTTCGGGTATTGCATGTACTGACTCACCACGTTGACGACATAAGTAATATCTGGCCTAGTTAGTGTACGGTAGATTAAACTTCCCACCAATTGCCGGTACATCAATGGTTCTTTAAGATCTTTCCTTTCATGTGAACAAAGCTTAGCTTTCGCTTCCATGGCAGTTGAGATTGGCTTGCATTCAAGCATGCCATACTTTTCAAGAAGATCTTGAGCATACTTATGCTGGCATAAGAACAATCCATTTTTAGTTCTTTTCACTTCAAGACCAAGAAAGTACTTTAATTCACCGAGATCCTTCATTTGGAAGCGTACGAAAAGATTGATCTTTGTTTGTTGAATTTCTGTTTCATCGTCGCCAGTGATAATGTGGTCATCCACACAAACCAACACTATAGTGATCCTCCCTTCTTGAGCCTTCACAAATAGGTTGGAGACTGCTGGTGCCATAGAGTAGCCACACTGGACCAAGAAGTCAACTATTTTCCCATACCATGCTCTTAGGGCTTGCTTGAGTCCATATAACGCCTTCTTCAACTTACGCACATAGTCTAGATGACTATTGCTTTCGAACCCCTTTGGTTGATCCATGTGTATCTCACGATCAACCTCTCCAATGAGAAATGGATTCTTCATATCCATCTGCCATAGTGTCCAACATTTGATGGGGGCTAGTACTAGTAGAACACGTACAGTGTTGATTTTTGCCACTGGATTGGATGTTTCTTAATAATCTATACCATAGGTCTGTGAGAACGCTCAAGCCAATAATCGTGCTTTATACCTTTCAATCGAGCCATCAGGTCGCATCTTTAACTTGTGTTCCCATTTACAACAATGGGCTTCGCATCCTTGGGCTTGGGCAACTCCCGAGTCTTATTATGAATTAAAGCTTGCATTTCTTCCTCCATGTCCTTTTGCCACTCCTTCTTTTGTGTTGCTTCTTCATAGGTGCTTGGTTTTGTAATGCTTGCTCCTTTTACTAATGCTGCATTTGCATATTTAGGATTTGGTTTTCGTGTCGTCTTGGACTTTCTTAAGTGTGGCTCTGAGGCTTCTTCTTCCACTGTATCTTCAAGTTGACTTAGCCTTTCTTCTTACAGAGATGCATGATATGTACCTATTTGCCAAGGATTCCTCTGCTTGTTTGATGTATGAAGTTTAGTTCGTTCTCCTTCTGTGGATTCTTCTTTTGGTGCTCCTTCATCACTTGATTCTTTCTCTTCACCCTTGGAGTGGTCCTCAAGTCGTTGCTCTAACTTTTCCTCGATCTCCTTAGAATCTGCAAGTTTCGTTGCTTGTAATGACCACCAGGGGGACGCTTCATCAAAGACCACATTTCTTAATGTATAGCAACACCCTATTGTTGGGTCACAACATCTCCATCCATTTCTTTCATGGTCATAGCCCACGAAGATGCAACGAATCGCCTTCGTATCGAACTTGCTTCGTAAATGGTCTGGTACAAAGACATAACACACACACCCAAAGACTCTAAAATGACTTACCGTGGACTTGACATTCCCCAAATTTTGATATGGAGAAATGAACCCAGGTCTTGCTTGTGGTAGTCTATTTATGACATACACCGCAGTCTTCATGCACTCAGTCCAAAAACGTGGTGGCACATTCTTAGCATGTAGTATGCTCTTGCATGTCTCTACGAGATGTCGATGCTTTCTTTCTGCTACTCCACTTTGTTGGCGCGTGCTAGGACAGGTAAACTGGCGTCATATTCTATGTGCTCGTAAGTATTCAAAGAACTCATCTTATTTGTATTTTCCCCCATTATCTGTACGTAGGCACTTAATTTTGTGTCCTACTTCACTTTTAACCTTATTTTTGAACCCCTTAAACTTATCAAGTGCCTCCGATTTTTCTTTCATTAAGTCTACCCAAACATATCTTGAAAAGTCATCAATAAAGGTAATCATGTACCTGTATTCCATCATAGATGGTTGCTTCACTTTACCAAAGACATCGGAGTGCACGAGTTCAAGTGACTCCTTATCTTTGAATGTAGACTCCTCATACGGAAGATGATGTGCCTTCCCGCATTGGCATCATGCACAAATTATGTTATCCCAAATCTTAAGTTGTGGAAGGCCCTTCAGCATTAACTTTTGCATCATCACCTTTAATTTGTGATAACTTACATGACCAAGTCTAGCTTGCCATAGATCTACTGTCTCATTCTTTCTTGTTTTATCTATATATGCATATTGGGCTGACATCACATGTACATACTTCAACCTTCGTCCTTCTATGAGTCGAGGAGATATGGGTTTGAGGCTGTGGTATACCTTCACATCTTTAAGCCCAAAGACCACATAGTTTCCTGAGGATATAAGTTGGGACATTGAAAACAGATTCTTCTTCATTCCAGGTTTATGGTAGACATTCTGTAGTTGCACTCGATGCAAGTTGAATCGAGGAACAATTAAAGTATTGCCTATATAGGTGATCGGCATTTTAAAGTCGTTTGCCATCACCACAACCCGGTCTCTTTTATATTTAGTCATGCTTTGCAATTTATTCACATCTCCTGTAGTGTGATTCGAGCATCTCGAATTCACAATCTAATAATCTTGATAGTTGATGCATTTGTTGCTTATCGTGACATGAGCGCTTTCTCATTTTAGCTCCTCAGCACGTGATGTAGCTGCTTCTACATCATTTGCTTGATTACTTTCATCTATTGCAAAGGATGCCTGGAAGTCTCATTCTTCTTCACTATCATTGTTTGTGAAAGTAACTACATTGTCGTCCACTTGAGAGGATTTGCGGTCTCAAGCAAAGTGTCCTTTCTTACGACATTTGCAACATCGATCTTCTTGACAATAATATCTCTTCTTTTCCCTTTCTCCTCGAGCTTGATGTACTCTCCCTTGAGATGGACCTCGTCCATGCAGTCGTTGCCATCTTGGTTGCCTTCTTCCCGATGATTCTCCTACACCAGTGTACTTCCTCACAATCGTACCTTGGCTTTGAGGTGTTCTTTTTTTTTGTGAAGAGAGCATTTTATTCATCCTTTATCGAGACCTTAGACATTTGTTTGTCTAGGTCTTCTTGGTTGGCTAAGATACTTTCCAACTCTGCTAAAGAGAGTTAAGTTGCCCAACCCCGAGTTACTGTGACAAGACCACTATATTTGGGGTCCAAGCCTCTAATAATAATTCGATGCATTCTAGCCTCATTAATTGCACTATCAGCATCCATCTTCTGAATTTCATCACACAGGGATTTAACTTTTATAAAGTATTGGCTTACTGTCATGTCCCCTTGTTTGATAGAGATGAGCTCATTCTCCAGTTGCTGTAGCTTGGCTTCATTCTTCTTTGTGAAGAGTGTTTTTAAAATTCCCCAACTTGGCATTTTACAATCCTTGATTCGAAGTAAAAACTCGTTCTCCACTGTGACGGAGAGTACATGCATAACCTTTCTTGCCTTGATCTCCCACCTCTTTTTCTCCTTTGGATCCGTTGGCATACGAACGATGTCCCACAAATCATGCCCTTTCAAATAGTACTTGATACGTGTGCACCAAGTACTATAATTGCTCTAATTGAGCTTCTTAAGTGAGCTAGCCGAGGCCGAAAGATCTGCCATGGTAACTTGGTAAGTGCCCAACACTTGACCAATAAGTCGTGGTCTTAGACCAAAAAATCTCACAGTCCATGACCGTGCCGATAGAGTCTCCCTTATACTTTGGCCCCGGACCGAAAATGCCAAATGAGAACTAGCTCAAAGAAGGCTCCCAAAACCTAGCTCTAATACCACTTATTGAGAATGAGGAGGCACAAGTGGTATGCAAAATGCACTACCTTTATTGTACGCTCAAAAGGAATGTACAAAGAGTGAATAAGACTTACCACTCTCTCAAAACTATATGGGAGACCTCTCTCTTTCACTTTTAAAAGACTCCTCTCTAACCTCTTATGTGTGATGCCTTTTTTTTTTGGTGTATTTGTATTGCCTACATAAGGAGACCTCACTTTCTATTTATACTAACTCCACCTCCTTAAGTTGTGGTAGAGATTTGTGACAAGTGTCACAATTTTACAAGGCTTAGCGTTACATATCTTAGATTTTTTTTTTCTAGGATTTTTTTAGTAAATAGAACAATATCTTACATATTACTAGGACCTAGAATAATCTAAGAAAATATCTTAGATATCTTTATAAAGGTCTAGAATATCCTAGGTAAAAATCTAGATATTATATTCATAGGATTTTTATATATTAATATCTTACTTCTAGAATATTCTCTTATTTATAAAGTAAGTGAAGACTTTTTTATTTTTAACATCTTAGACAATAATTCTTAAAAATTTTACCAATTAAACTAATTAACATCTGTGAGCTTTGTGCATATCTTTATGCTGCTTTTTCTCCCATGAATATTGAATATTAAGTCATATATCTTAGTAAATCCTTTTCCCACGAATTTTCTATATCTTGGAGCTTCTTATGCACCCATTTCATTTGAAGAAAGTTAGTTTTCTTCAACCTTACTTCTAGCATTAGGGATAGATCATCTCATCTCTAAATTTAGAAAAATTAGTGTAGTCAATCAGACCAGGTCATTATTATAGTCCTTTTCCATGGTAAAATGGGTACCCATTATTGAAAACAATGACAACAATTAGTTCCCTTTTTCATACGTACTCCTAATAAGGAAAGTGTAAATTTTGTGATAATATATTATGATTTGTGATAATATTGTATTTATCTATTGCTAATTTCACGTAGCTTATTGCTCAAGTTAGGGTTAGTTAGAGTTGCTTGTGATGCATGAATTAAACACTTGATGTATTATTTGCTCCAAGGAAATGCACGATCAGTGAGCTATTGAGCCAAGTTCCTTCTTCATTATTAAAATTCTACATGGCATCAGAGTGGCACCATTGATCCCGTGCTTAATTAGTTTTAGCCATTGGCGACGGTGGGAAAAGGAGGTTTGTCATTGAGCCTCATTCACCGTATTATCTACACATGTTCGAGGGATATAGAGCTATGATTACCGCAATAGTGTTTGCTGGACAAAATTATGATTTGTGGGAAAGGGCTATGAGAACACCCTTAAAGGAAAAACAAGTTAGGATTCATAGACGGACACTTACAAGATCGGTGGAACAAGGAGACAATAAGTTTGCCGAAGCTCATGCTTGGGACATGGTTAGTTGGATGCTTTGCTCTTGGTTGCTCTACGTCATTGACCCAAAGCTTAGACTAAGTATCGCATACTCAGAGATGGCCAAAACTATGTGAGATGACTTAAAGAAGTGGTATGGGATGGCTTAAACTCCCAAAATTCATCAATTAAAAGTTGACATTGCGAATTGTAAGCAAGGAGACTTGAGTGTTGGAGGTTTTTATTTGAAGCCAATCAATCTCTGGATCGAGCTTACAAATCTGGTGAAGGTGCCAATGTGCACTTGCAAGGGTTGCTAGTGTGGAGCAGAAAGAAAAATCATGGCTATGTATGAAGAAGATACCAATTTCTAATAAGGTTGAATGACGATGCCTACTCAACTATTTGAAGTCAGATCCTCGCCCTTAACCCTCTTTCTTCTCTCGACAAGATATTCAATATGACCCAGTAGAAGAAGCACCACAAGTAAATCATGGTGTCCTGAGAAAGCATAAACTAGACGGTTGTGGCGTTTGCAGCAAAAGGAAAATCTGTTATGGTCGAGAAATGTGAGTGCAAGATTTGTGGGTGTTATGGACATGAAGAGGCAACCAGTTATGGGGTGATTGGGTATCCACTAGGATGGGGGTCATGAGGACGTAGATAAGGTAGCCAAGGAGGATGGAGCAACAGAGGTGGACGCAACAGGAGTCCAGGTAAGGCTACGAGTGCGAGATTGCTTTGGTCGTTATTCATCGAGATGGATCAGTAGGCCCAGAACGCATAGTGGGCCCAAGAGCAGCAGCAGGCCCAGTAGTGATAGTCAGGCTAGGATCGAGTAGTGTAGCAGAGGGAGCCCAAATTGCTATACTTGGGCTCTCCGCAGATCTAGTCCAGAGGCTTTTGAGCCTCATTGATATGCCGAAAGCCGAGTATGAGAGGTTGTCAAGTAACGCTTCTTGGATGCTCGATAGTGGGGCATTGTGCTATATAGCCGGGGATATTTCAATGATGAGTGAACTTGAAAAAATATCCCCAGTTGCTATTGGACCACCAAACGACACCTACACCATGGGTTGTAAAAAGGGCTCGGTAACCTTAGAAAAGGGATTAAAATTGGAAAATGTGTTATTTGTGCCCAAATTGAATTGTAATTTAGTTTCAATATCCAAATTATGTAAACAGTTAAATTGCGTTATGACATTTTATTATGATTGTTGTGTGATATAGGACCAGACCCCGTAAAAGCGGGACCCACACTGGGAGTTTGTTGTTGTTGTTGTTGTTGTTGTTGTTGTTGTTGTTGTGTGATATAGGACAACACTTCGAGGACTCTGATTGGAGCGGGTGAGCAAAGAGAAAGGGTTTACTACTACAAGCAGGCATCCATAGGTCAAGTGAATACCATTAGTGCAAGGTATTTATGGCACATGCGACTTGGGCATCTGTCAAGTGAAGTTCTATCCTATCTACCCCATACTTTAGGAGTAACTAGTAGTTCAAATAATGTTAAAGAAGGAGTTTGTGAGATTTGTGCTCGTGCTAAGCAAACTCGTAGCCAATTTCCTATTAACCAACATAATGCAAAGAATATTTTTGATCTAATTCATTCTGACATTTGAGGTCCTTATAGAATCCCGTCATTGTATGGTGTTCAATATTTTCTTAGTATTGTTGATGATGCTAGTAGAGGTACTTGGGTTTCTTTGATGAAAGATCAAACTAAAGCGAGTGAACTTCTAAAAGGATTCATTATTATGGTAAGAAATCAGTTCAATAAAAGAGTGAAAGTGGCTAGGAGTGATAATGGAGTTGAGTTAATGCCAGGAACCATGCAAGAGTTTTAGCTTGAACATGGAATCTTTCGTGAAAATAGCTACATAGACACACAACAGGAAAATGGTAGGGTAGAGTGCAAGCATTCTCAATGTGTGAAGCCCTCTTAGATTTTAAGCCAACTTACAATGGCCTATTTAATAAACAGGACACCCACCAAACAATTAAAAGGACAAACACCTTGTGAAGTGCTTTTTAATTGCAAACCTATATATAATGAGGTACGCGTTTTTGGCGTCTTGCGCTTTGCACGAAATAATCCAAGGGTAAAGGATAAATTCGCCTCAAGGAGTAGAATGTTTGTTTTTCTTGGGTATCCATTTGGTAAAAAGGGATGGAAAGTACATGACTTGGATACACAAGAAGTCTTCTTAAGCCGAGAAGTGGTGTTTCGTGAGGATACCTTTCCTTTTGCACAACTAGACAATGACTCTATGGTGGCCCAAAATCGAGAACATTGGCAACAAATTCTATCTGATGATGTGTTTGGGTATGATGATGATCTTGAGCCCAGTGAGGCGCCAGGCAATAACATAGTCCGACCGCAAGGAATAAGGCTCGTGGACAGGGGGAGGAGTGATGACTCGGGCCCAGCCCAGCCAAGCTGGGAGATGTTGGTAGGTAGAGGAGTAAAAGCGATGTAGGCCTAGGCACTAAATAACCCAGTGTGCTACCCAAGTCTGCGCTATAGTGAGCTCCTCCTCTAGGCTAAGAAGCAGTCCAAACTAATGACCCAACTCAATTCGGCGAGGCAGTGGGACCGTGCTAGGAGCCTAGCTTGCCAGTAGCTCCGTCCGAAGTGCATAGCTCATGGATCCACCAACATCCAGCCCATCTTGATGATTAAGTTTGCTACATCGTGACATCCAATGACCCCCTCTAAATTGCACACCGGCTTCAAAAGGAATCCTCAGGTACTCTTTATCCTGTAGCTAATTTTGTCACAATCACTAATTTTTCTGTTTCACATCAGAATTTTCTAGCCGCTATTATTAAAGTGACAAAGCCCAAATATTATTTTGAGGCAATCAAAGACCTGCGACGGAGAACAGCAATGAAAGAAGAAATTCATGCCTTAGAGAAGAATGAGACATGGATCTTGCAAGATCTACCTAGTGGAAAGAAACCCATTAGTTGTAAATGGGTATATTGAGTTAAGTACAACTCAGATGGAAGGATTTGATTATAATGAGACATTTGCTTCTGTGGCAAAGATGACTACTATCGGATTTCTTGACAGTTGTGATCTCCAAGGGTTGAAAACTTCAACAATTGGATGTTAACAATGCATTCTTGCATGGTGATCTCAATGAAGAATTTTACATGATTGCTCCCTGGATTTACCTGTAGTACTCCCAGAAAGGTCTGCAGGCTTCGTCAAGCAATGCGTTAATGGTACACCAATCTTTCTACCAAGCTGTGTGAGTATGACTTTCTACACTCATATGCTGACTATTCTCTTTTTATTTATCGGAAAGAAGATGTTTTCTTGGCATTACTAATGTGTTGATGACATTGTATTAGCTACAAATGATACCCATACTTGTAGTGAGTTTAAGAAGTATCTCCATGCCTGTTTTAGCATTAAGGATCTTGGGCCTTTGCAATATTTTCTTGGCATTGAAGTTGCTCGTAGCCCAGTCGGCTTTTCCTTAGTCAGCGTAAATATGCCTTAGAGATAGTGGACGAGTTTGGACTTTAGACTCATTTATCTCACTATTACTCGTCCTGATTTGTGTTATGTGGTACACATCCTCTCTCAGTTCATGCAAGTGCCACGAAAGGAGCATATGAATGCTGTTTATCGTGTTTTGAGTTATATAAAAGGAACATCGGGCTATGGGATATTACTTCAAGCATGCCATGATCTCAGTGTATCTACCTGTTGTGACTCCGATTGGGGAGCTTGTCCCCTTGCACGATGTCCTTTGGCTCTGAGTATTTAGTGACTCTTGGAGGATCACCTATTTCATGGAAGACTAAGAAGCAAACAACTGTTTCGGGATCATCTGTCGAGGCTAAATATCGTTTTATTGTTGCAGTCAATAGTGAGCTAGTATGGTCGAAATCACTTCTGGCTTCCTTGGGTATGTTTCACAAGCAACCCATGCATTTATTCTGTGATAGCCAAGCGGCACTTCATATCGCACGAAATCCTATCTTCCATGAGCATACAAAGCACATTGAAATTGATTGTCATTTTGTTCATGAACGATATCACTCTGGAGAACTTGATATCAGTTACATTCCTTCCAAGATACAGCCTGCAGACATTTTCACCAAGGCACTTGGAAAGTGGTTGTTTCAGTACTTAAGAAGCAAGTTGGGCATAACCAATTTGCATGCGTCAACTTGAGGGGGAGCGATAAGCAAAGTGTATATTCTGTGATAATATATTGTGATTTGTGATAATATTGTATTTATCTTTTCCTAATTTCACGTAGCTTATTGCTCAAGTTAGGATTAGTTAGAGTTGCCCATGACGTATAAATTAAACAGTTGATGTATTATTTGCTTCAAGGAAGTACACGGTTAGTGAGCCATTGAGTCGATTTCCTTTTTCCTCATTAAAATTCTACAACTCCTTGTTGATATTGGAGGATTAGAAGCCTCTTGTGAAGTTTTTATTACTCTCTTTTCCGTGGGCGCATTAAATTCCTTTGGACTTGGTTTCGTTAGTGTTGCGGAGTGAGGGTTAACTACTACACATGCCCGCGTGTTGCCGACGGCCTTGGCTGTGGACCGTAGGTTGTGGACCTTGCCTGCTAATTTTTTGGATAAAAATTCTTTTATTAGTTGTCTATTGGCCATATAACAGTCAATGATCGGCTCCTGCAACAGCTATAAAATCCTGTCAGTTACTAGATTTTCCCCACCCTCCAACAGCTATTTTTTCCATTATAAATGCCAAGTTCTCATGCTGCTGCAGTACACACCAAAAGGCATTCTTCCTCTCTTCTCTTCCTACTATTTTGTCTTCCATTGCTTTGAGCAATTGCAGACTTATGTATTCCAAGCTTCTAGCCGCAAGTGCATGCATTCAGCTAGTTGTGTAAACCTTGAGGAGTGATTGACTGCTGCGATTTGTACCTCGGTCGAGCTGCAATCGCTTTCAAGGCAGTAGTTTTCTACGATACAACTCTTTCTTTCGTTTTCCTGCCGTTGATTTTCACTATACACTACAACAAAAGTAGGCTTTGGCAATAGGCAAAATTGTTATGATAGCCAATGAAAGCGTTGCAACAGGTCTATTGCAACAATTTTTCAACCGTTGCCTTTAATGGGGGTTGCATTTGGCCTACCGCAACACTTTCCGCTTCTTAGGCAACAATTTTTGTAATTGTTGCATAAAGTCATAAAAATTGTTGCCATATGTCTGACTATTGCAACACTTTTGAATAAATACTATAGCAACATATCCTTCTTCTATGGCAACAGTTTGAATAGATACTAAGCAACATATATCTTTCACCTATTGCAACGTCTTGTGAGAATAGAAACCAGATGCCTGCCTTTCAAATGCTTCAATTTGTACAATCTATAATTTCATTGAATCCACTTGTGTACACAACATGCCACCAAATGTGGTTTGTAAATGAAAGTTTGACGTCACATTTGATCAAGCATCAACACCACATATATAAATGAACCATTAATTAATGAAATTCAAAATAATATCAACCAAATTCCTCGAATTACCATCCATATACCAAAAGTCCAAAAATATGTATACAATTAATTTTCCAAAAATAAGAAAAGGAGGTAACCACTTTTCCGCCCCATGAATCACTGTACGTAAAAAATGATTTTTTCCCAAATAACAAAAGCGGGTAAAACAAACAAATATCTTCGAGGATAGCAGCCTTCATAACAAGAACTCTCACTTGTGGAGGGAATGGATGAGACGGAAATATCTACACAAATTATAAAATGAAATAGCCATTAGACACCCCAAAAGAAGAAAAAATCAACAAGTTTCATATCAAGCTAGAATGAGATGAATGGTTCTTTAACTATCACATACCATAAAATAGATGATAGCCAAAACAAAAGTCCACCTAATATATAGATCATTGCCAATACAAAAATTCACCTGTAAATAAGCGATAAAGATCCATTATTAGTTTTCTTAAAATTGCCAAATAACTAAAAGGCTATAACTTCGAATATGATCAACCATGTGCCAAGCTTGAAAGAAAAATATAGCAACCAATAAAAGGGGCAGGTTCATGTAACGCCCCCAACCCTAAGACTAGGAGTGTTATTGTTTCTCTTTAAATTCTGAGGCGAAACGGACAGAGTTTCCCCTTAAAACTGACCATTTCCCAGGCTTAAAGCCTTACATTAAATTCCCTACAATCAAAAGCGACAATAAAACCAACCAACTCAATGGCTACCCGACGGAGTTCACAGTTCTACGAGCCACTCGCCCGGAGCATATAAACCAGTGCAGTTCAACACTAAAACAAAGAAATAATGAAAAGTACAACTCCACATACCATACGTTCGGAGTACATAGGCACATCAGAGCTTAAATTGCATAATAACAAGCACAGGTGACCGAAAAGGACAGAAACCAAACCAGTTTTCCCCCATCTAAAGCATGTCCAACAAATTCGTAGGTGGTACTTTCACAACAAGCACCATACCAACATTTTCAGCTTCAAGTCATAAAATTAGATTAGGGGAGGAGATAATCAAAGGGGGAGGGATTGCTTACTGATGTGGTACAAAGTTAATGATCTGCAAGTGTGGAAGATATAACTGCTTGTCCAAGCATGTTAGTCGCCATATCGGGGAACATTTCTCGAAGTTGAGCAAATGCCTTTGTAATTACGTCTTCAACCATTTTGTCCTTTTGAGCTTCAAATTCTTGTTTCATATCAAGTGCCAGTTTCTCTTTTTGAGATTCAAAATCTTTTTGCATTTCTATTGCTAAACTGCTCGTTATGGCATCAACATATTGTTCTGGCACAACTACTGACTTCCCATCCCTTTTCACCTTAAGTCCTTTTTCCTTTAGATTTTTCACTGAAACACCTCTTCCGCACAACTGTACGCGTCCATTTTGAGTAGATCCCATCACCCTATCAAAGGGATCTGTATCACTATTGGAGAGTCCTTTTTTATGCAAGACCTCTAATTCCTTCATTTTTTCCTGCATTTGTAAAAGGTGCATTAGCATGATGTTCAGTTACTGATGGAATTATATTTAGAAGGCAACTTGGCTTAAACACTTACAATTTTATCAAGTGTATCATCAAAAGACTTCTTGTAACTACGTCCATCTTTCCTTGTTTGTGTTTCTTCAAACATCATCCTCTTGGAGGGTGGTTGACCATCTCGACTTGCCTAAATTAAAAACACATGACATAAATCATGTAACTGCCTAATCAGAAAAGTTCCCTACGCCTAGCAGTCTACAAAGGCAGATATTAAATAAAGAGGAATATTAAATAAGGCATACCATATTTCCTTTCTTACCATCTTCTGATAGATTCTTGCAAAACTCACAGGTCCAGCAGTGTACATGTTGTCTAGCAGTCTACGATTTTCACAATTTTGAGCACTGATTTTCTACAAAAGCAATCACCAAGGATGTAGTACTTTGGGCCAAATATCATACAAAATAAAAACAAAATTATATATGCATAATTGTAAAGAAAAGAACCTTGGCCATAGAAGTGTTCCCGTATTGTAACAACAATTTGAAGTGAGAATCAGGTATCCTAATAGGTCGGTGCTTCCATCTTTCAGCATCATTGTCATACTTATAATAATGGTTAGCTTTCAGCCGACACTTGAAAAGCCTCCAAGCACAAGCAATTGATTCCAATACCCACTTCTTCACACATTCAGTTTGCGGCAGTATGTACTTGTGCTAACATGTCATGAATAATTATATGAATATCTGCACTAAGATTTCATATACAACTAAAAAAATCTTTTTTTTTTAGCTCAGAAAATATGTACTTACATTTACATACTTACATTTACATATTCCCACATTTTATCCTTGTCAGGGACTTTATGCCAATTTGTACAAATTAATGGTGCCCATGAGTGTTCATGAGCAATCGTCCCCAGAAATTTACTGAACTCATCACAAGCCTTTTCAGTAGGTCCAATAGGCTGGCCATGCTCATTAAAGAAGATGGGTACACGATCCTCCAACTTACGTGCATGAAAATCGAACAACAACGTTGGTCCTCTATGTTTCTTCGCATGATCTATCAATCATGATTAGGGAAAGTGAACTAGATAGACATAATAATATTTGCTAATAATAATTTATAGCAACTCAAATAGATAAGCATGCAATAGGAAGCTAGTAAAAGACCTGTAGGTTCTTTATTAGGTTCTTCTTCATTTTCTTGTTCAAATCCACTAATATGCTCCATATTTGACCTATAGCCTTCTTCATGTTGCATAGAATGTGAGCCCTCTAACAATTGTGTTGATCCTTGTTGCTTTTGTTGATCTAGGAATTCAGCTATTGGCATTGCTGGATAGGAAGGTTGATTTCTTTGGATTGATGCACGCCTTTTAGTTGTCACCCTACGAACCTAAGCAAATACCCAAATAAAGGGGAAATGTCTTACAATATTTCCAAAAACCCAAATGCTAGTACATAATAAAGACATAAAATTGTCCAGCATCTTTTTTCTCAAGTCAGATTAAGCAAGGTTTAGACCATTACATAGACTACTAAACTAGGTTTGAAGACTAAGATATGCTAGGTTTAAAGACTAAGAAATGCTAGCAAGTGAGAAAGATAGAAAAGGAACCTTATTAGAGATGCAATTAGTAGTCGAAGTAAGAATGACATCTTCGACATCATGCTCTTCCCCCATATTTAAGAGGTCTTTATCACCATTCTCCTCTAGTATGTATTCTTGGTCCTCCTCATCATGTACATGGTTGTCCCTCTCCTTACCTCGATGTCTTTTGGCCTTGGTAATTAATTGATTTGCCAACTTGGGCAAACCCAATTCCTGAAATCTCATGGCATTTTTTTCGATATTCATTTGCCTCTGTCTTTCATACTCACTTTGGTTGGAGCTTTGAGTCTTCCTTTTGTTCAACATTTTCCTGTAAGTACTATACCAACCTTTAGTGACATATAATATTCAAGAGTAATTAACTTACACTATCAGAAGTAAGCACATTAATGTTAGCAAGCATTATATTTAATTTTGCAAAAAAAAAAACCATATCAATGACTTATGATATGAAAATAAAGAGTAAATCACATAAATAACAAGCATACCATGACCTCTTTGTCATGCCAAGTCATTGACTTGGCTATTTGTGCACACATGAACAACCTTTGAAGCCTAGGCTTTAAGGGAAAATGTGTTAGAACCTTTGCTGGAACATTATCGGATTTCCACCTAGAAAATTTGCATTTACTACACACAAGTTGTCCCCCTCATGCTCCTTCCAGTACAACATGCAATCACTAGGGCATGCATGTATCTTTTAATAATCAAGTCCCAAATCTCTTACAATACTTTTAGCTTCTTGAAAATTCTTAGGAAGCTTTGCAAAAGGAAATGCCTCTTTCAATAAATCTAAAAGATCATTAAATACCACATTACTTAAACTATTGAGGCATTTGAAAAGATACAAACGAATGATGAATGAAAGTTTAGAAAAATTTGCACATCCTAGATAGAGTTCTTGCTTTCCATCTTCGACCAACTTGTAAAATTTTCTAGCCTCCTCATTTAGCCCATTTGTAGCCCCCTCATTTCCGTTGAACCCATTAGCCACATTTCTAAAGGTATCTTGCAATACTCCATCAATATCATCATAATCATTTTGTTCCCTGCTTTCATGTGCTGTGCCTGTCGAAAATGATTGATCCCTTTGGAGAAGCCATTGCTTAAAACCCTTAAAAAACCCATTCATAATCACATGATCATATACATCCTCCCTATAATGGCAAAATCACCTTACATACTTCTTGCAAGGACAACAAATTTGATTACCAACAGCATCTTTCGAGAACATATCATCAAGAAAGGTACTCAATGACATTTTAAACTCATCTAAAGCTCTAGGTAAGCTCATCCAATTTTGATCCACAATCATGAAATGATAATTACTAAAAGTAGCTATGACTTGGATAGAAAACAAAAACAAAACAATGATCTTTAAATAAATTTTAAGTATAGATAAAACCAACTTTCTTCTTGATCAGTCCACAGGACGGTAATTTAGCATGACAATATTCTAAAAAGTGAAAACACACACACAAGAACTTAGTAGAAGCTTAGAAACAAAGAAACAAGCATAGTCATGAAAGAAAAAATGAACAACATATAACATAGTTCTTAAAGCAATCTAAGATCAACTAGACGTCGTCATCATCATCATCATCATCCAAAACCACATGCTCAGGATCAACATCATCAAATCCATCAAACAAAAAATAGTTAGTGCGGCGTAGATCATTATAGGGAGGATGAAACCGAATTTATAAGTTTTCTATCATACACAAATGAAGAAAAATAAGTCAGGCATAGATCATTATTATTCCTTTACTTAAAAAAGTACACACTTATGTCAATATGAACAGACAAGTTTCCATTTTGAACTTCCATCATTATTCAACCAAGTACATCATCTTCATATCGACAATTGATAATCACATTCACGGTCGAACTGTGAGGATCACGCAATGTAAATGCAGACCATGAAATTTGAAGCAAATTATGCCTAATATCATGGAAGAAATAACAAATAAAGAGGGAGAAAATAGAACGATCAAGCTTAACGCATACTTTTGTATGATACTGGGACAAATCTAAGTTATTATACAAACAGTTGCACACATTAGTAATTTACAACAACAATCAATATAGGACATTAAATTGGGGCTTTTCCAAAACAGGACAAAAACCAACAACATCATAATGTGAATCCTACTGAAGCGAAGTATGGGAGAAAGTTAATATATGTAGAAACCAACGATCTAGCACACTAGCAGAGGTTGAGTCTCAAGTACCAGCAAAAAGGTTTCTAATAAGCAGTGTTAAAGACTTAAACACATTTAAAAAAAAAAGAAAGAATCTAGACGTGAAAGAAATATTTGGGGTTAAAGATCAATATGCAATGAAGTTGAGCATCAGAAAAAACAAGGGAAACCACGGGTGTTTCAGATATGAGTATTGAAGGAGTGAATGAATGTAAGATTTGAAAATTGCATCAAAATTACTAATCTCCCCATATGAGAACATCTTCTTCTCTTAAATATGTATAGCTACAGCATTTTATTCTCCAACTTTCAATGAAAATTCAGGTGCTGCAACTTTTCTATTCAATCAACTTCATGTTTTATTGTTTTTCCTTTTAAATAATTTGAGCTTTTTTTTAATTATACAATCCATTCCAAAATTTATAGGAACATAGAAAGCTTTACCTTCTTGTTATCACTTCTTTTTTTATCTTTCAGGGGAGGGGGGGATTGGTATAGGAATAACACCATTGGAATGTAATTAAAATCCAAAAGTAAAACAATGGGCCAATCGACGTGTATGTGTGTGTGTGTACGTATCACATCAACCAAAATAGCCATGCAATTGCAATATAAATGTAAAATACAAATTGGAGAAGCTCATGACCTAGTCTAACTATTGGATGGAGTATCACCATATCTGTCTCTCCTTTAGGGCCATCCTATGCCATTTGACAGGATGGAAAATTATGTTCTTGGTGTTGTTGCGGCCTCAGTAACTAGGAAACACCACATTGTAATATTAAGTTCATTAGTTACCACTTTACAGCTCTGACTTGATATTCTTCTGACTAAGGCATATGCTTGATTTAACACTCAATCTCCCACAGATCAGTTCCTACGGCTCTCATATTTTACTGCTAATGAAATTCCAGTACAGCAGGTTGACAATCCTTTACTATTGTACTTGTTCTTTTGGAGTTAACTGAAAAAATTGAACTTGCCTTTTGCTCTTAAAAACGTACACCTTTAAAACCAATCTGGCTTCAATTCTCAATCATAAATGAAGTTCTTTTGCTTCACAATTAACAGAGTACTAACTCATGCCAACAAAGACCAAGTGCAATGTTTGATTATCACATAGCTTTAATTCTATCATACTTAATTCTGCCAACTAGTAGCATAGAGTAATGAATCAGCATTGGATGGTGCAAGTACCTATGCTCCCAGATTACTTGGATAATTATATGTGATTTTTCTAATACAACATCAAAATGCATAGTTCTCAACAATGGAAAACCAGCCTCCTTTGAGGAGATACCAACATTTACAAAGACCCATATTCCATGTAACAAAGGGTATGACCTCGGTTCTTAGAGTACAAGCAAAAATGTACTTAGAGTTTATAAAGTCCCTCCGCTTTTACAAAATCATTGTTTACATCACTGCGACAAAGGGTATGACCTCGGTTCTTCTCCAAAAATATATATTTTTATGGTTAGTATAGTTTCAAGTAATTCTTATTAATTGCATCCTTAGTAGTACTTCATAATTTCTCATGGCACTTTCTTTAACTATCAATGTATTCACCACTACTTATTTAAGCACACAAATTGCTTATGTGTCACATGGGAGTACGTACACTCGAGTGTATAATATATGCTTTGTAAATCGATTTTGTTTTCCCCTAGAATTATGCTCTTTTTTTGTTATTGTTGTTGGAATTATTATTATCATTAACGTTATCATGAATATTACTACGGAGTAATGTTATTAATAGTTTTAGTAAAGAAGTTTGGATTAGTTGACTTCAAGTTGTGGTTCTAAGCTTATTCTCGTTGTGAAGTACATGCTTCCGGACCCAAATCAAAAAGTATTCACTTTTAAAGTCTGAAATGCACTTCGGTTTGCATTTATTTGTTTTGGTCACAAGAACATATGTCATTCTCAATCACTCTCGTATGAATCAATTTTGATTCCTCTCTTTGAGTTACAAAACAACTTAAGTAATCATCAATACTAACTCTAACCCATAATCTCACTATTCAACTCAAATTACGAGAATCAAATTTCATAATTTTGTTTAGTCACTATTATTAATCAAATTTACACATTAAAATTCATTCCAATCCCTTAATTTGATTCCAAGATTGCATCGAACAAATTTACTTGAAAAACTACGAAAATCACATTTCAATCCCCTCAAGTTAAATTCCAAAATTCATATTAGATTACTTTATTCCAAAGTCCCAAAAACGTAGCATTTTCCTCCCTTATTCCCTTCTTCAATCTTAAGTTCAATATCACTCATTCTCTCCTCCACAATGACATCCAACCCTCATATACGCACACATACTCAGCTAACAACCTCTAATTCACATAAACACAATCAAAGATATTCAAAATTAAATATAACCAAATTATATGAGCATAAATCCGCAAATCATGCACAATCCCAAATTCCACCCTGAGCACCTACAACCACAACTTTCTCAAATCCTACAATTCACCATAATAGCCATGAATTCACACAAATTACATTTATGCAAGAGAAAAGATTACACCAATTAACCAAATTAAGGAATACAACGAGTGGAACTAAATGTAGATGATTAGGGTTCACCTTTCAATCCACTATTGAAACAAGCCAAGGAAGAGTTGGACGGAGGAGGTGGCGTGATGGTTAGCAGTAGGGGCAGCACTGAAGGTGGATTGTCAACGTCCAATGCTGTCAAAGTTTCACAATCTGCACGGTAGAGATCACCATGAAACATAATCCTTTGTCGTAATAAACCACTCATAATTCCAAAGCAATATATAGATATAGAACATACCCCAACTCAGATGCCCAAAATTAGGGTTGCCAAGCTTCTGTCAGAGAGGGGGGAAGAGAGTGAGAAAAGTCGTGTAAAACACACAAATCATATGCAAATTGACTAATTTTAAGAGAGCAAAGGTAGTTACTAGTTGAATCAGACACCAATTTGACAATGCCGTCAATCGGGGCCGACCAATGAACCTCTCACGCTGCTACAGGATGCCGTCGACAATGACTAAAACAACTGGCTCTGCAGTCGTCGGCAATGGATGCGCTGGGTGGTAGAGCTCTGGGAATGAAGCGTTGGAAGTGTGTTGAAGGTTCTGAGAAGGAAATGGGAATGGCGTTCGAGTGATGAGGCTCTAGGAAGGAAATGAATTTGGTCAAGCATTCCAGAACAGGGTTTTAGGCTGATTTTGTGTTTTCCTTTTTTTTAAAGAAATTTTTGGGGGAAATTTTGGGGGTTCTCGGGTTAATTTCATTGTTTTGGTACCAAAAAAAAAAAATTCATTGTTTTATCAAAAATAATGTATCAGTTAAGGCAACAGTTTACTAATGTTGCCTAATGTATCTACTGTAACAATTCTGTACAAATGTTGCAATAGCTGAAACTTTAGGCAACATTTAAAATACATGTTGCATAAACTATCTATTGCAACAATTTTGCAAACTGTTGCCCTATAGCCGTTGCAATATACTATTTTTGTTGTAGTGATATTTTCCAACACCTGTTAGGTCTCTTATCTCAAACAAACCTAGTAGGCTAACAAGCACAAAGTAAACAGGGGAATATAATCACATGCACAAAGTCCGCTCCTCATTTTCTCAAACATGAGAAAATGGGGCTCTCAGGACTTGAAACCAAGAAGTATGAAACTCTAAGCAAAGAGGCTGCCAAAAGAGCTAGAGCCGAATCGGTACGTAGATCACCATGGCATTATACAACAACAACAACAACAACAACACCTCCCAGTGTGGATCCCGCTTTCGCAGGGTCTAGCGAGATCCAGCTGTAGGCAACCTTACCTCTACCGGCATTGTTGCCCGTAGAGAGGTTGATTCCAAGAGACCCACAAAAAGGATTTTGTGAAAATATTTTATAGAAGAAAGTTTTTATGAAAACATTTAATGGGGAAAATTAAGGTCACATAGCAAGGAATAACTAAGATAAATTAAAAGGACAAGTTTCTGAGGCTATGAAACACAAGAACAATGTCATATATACGTTGATATATTGGGATCAATAAGCTATTGCTTTAACCTGTTAGGTGATTGATGTTAATTTTAAAATTAAGTGGGTTCAATAATCATGTTCTCAATAGAACATCTTTCTAATTCTATTAATTTTCAAAATGCAACGAGGTCGTTGTCGAGGTCGTTGTCGATATCTATTACTTCTGTTTTTCAAAGCCTTTCGGCTATTTATTTTGTACCGACATTGCTATCTAATTATCCTTTTGTTCATATGTTTTGAAGATGTCAATTGTAGATCTGCTGAACATTGATGATGGGGTGTATGCTTGTATGGCCCCATTCTTCAGAAATCCCGAACTTGACTTCAACTTAAACTTTTGGATTGAGCCATGGAGTGATCATAAATCTTTTCTTCAAGAAGAATAATCAAGTCATATGTAAAAGTAACATAAATAATATTATTGAGACATGGATGTCCATTTCTGAGCAAAGTCACGAGATGGGAATAATAATTAATTCAATTCCAAAAGCAGGAAAAAGAAAAGAGGTCAAATTTTCCAAGACATAAAGGTCGTGATATGATAGCTGTGTTATTTTGGATGCTCATGAAAATTTGTAACAAATAATATGATCCATTAATAACTTACAAGAGAATGTCAACATATGCTCATTGGATTATGCTTTTGTCACACCTTCCCGGTATATTTCGAGATATGTGTTAGATCACCTGAATTTTCAAGTACTTAAGTGTAAAAACATTAATTAGTACGCCCTAGATGACATGCAGATCTAGTTTAACTGGCCATAATTACTTTATGGAATGTTACACCAAATAACTTATCACGATAAAATAATACATATAAAGTGAACGTATAATGTATTACTACCCGAAGAAAGCCAAATTTATCAGGAGCAAGAAACATGTAGTGACGGGAATGTATTACTATCCGAAGAAAGCCAAATTTATCAGGAACAAGAAACACGTAGTGACGGGAAAGAGGAGAATTGACCGTTTAAAAGCAATAGGAATTTATCACCTATCTAATCAATTTAAATGTATAATGGTTATGTTTGATTTGATATAAAATCACTAGTATAAAATATGAGATCTTTCACATTTATGACATTTGAAGATAGACAGATCGATCCAGTTTCATTAAAAGATCTAAGAGAAGGTCCAAATTATGACATGAGATTTAATCAAAACTATAAGATGATTGATATAAACAAAGCTAGTATTAGGATCAATGGGTACGAATACAACATACATTCCTTAAAACTTCAAGTATGCACCAAAAAAATTGAAACTTCAAATATTTGTTAAGAAATGAACTGGGATTTTTGAGTAGTTTAATGTGATAATTTTGTAACCATTTTTCTCATAGTAAAAAAAGGGTTTGAAGGAAAAGGATGACATGAATAATGAAGATATTCAATGGTACGTTGAGATTGCGTGCAATCATCACATTATTAATCCATAAGGTCGTATTTATTTGCCTGGATACATTATTGACAAAGTCTCTACACTGACATTTTGTTTTGTTTGTTAGGATGCAAAACGTGTCATGCAATTTAATCAACATTTACCCTTCCAAACATCGCAGTAATTGTTATGAGAACAAAAATAATAGTATGCCTAGCCAAATAAATATGATCTGATATATATATATGAACTAAGAAAATTTGTTACAAGGGAGCACTGTTCTTTAATATGCTAATAGTAATTCGACTTCAGCTAATTAAATACAGGTTCTAACTCCTGCCCCCTTCCTGCTTTACGCGTCTGGGAAAAAAATATTATAGTTAATTAAGTAGTTCCATCAAGTATGTTGTATATGTGAGGATATAAATAGTCTTACTCATACGTGCATAAATATGTGATCTTTATGTTGTTGAATTATTGAAATCCAAACCTTGGTTATTAACACCAACTCTTAAATAAATAAATAAATAAACAATTGAATAAACTATAGGATATAATTTTGCACGTTATGCATATATTTGAGGAGGGCTTCTGTTATACAAAGAGTGACATAGTTTCTGGACTACAGACCCTGCCCAACAGAATTACATAAACCCAGCATCTATTCCTCTTTTTTATTTCCTCTTTATCCTAACATCTCCCTTATTTTCTGAAAAGCAAGCCCACTTAAAAAAAAAAAGAAAAAGAAAAATTCGAGACCACAAAGTGTTGGCCCTTTGAAAATCAGATTATACTAGTGAAGTTTAGCACTGCATAGCACATAAATCTCATCGAGAAGTTTAACATGTATATTACTGAAAGACTGATGTAGATATTAACTAGGAATTTTCAAAAGCTACTTTTATTAATTGTTTAAAAATATTAAGTAAATTCTATTATAAATACAACCACTAATTAGATGTTTTCAAAAGCTACTTTTATTAATTTTTGGAAAACACAATATAAACTATGATAACTTATGTCCACTGTTATTTAATCTAACACTTAAAATAGTAGACATCCTAATTAGATCAAGTCATTAACTTTTGTTACTGTTGGCATTTGAAGGCACAAATCACTCGAGAAAAAGGGGAGAACAAAGAATGTGGAAGACAGTCTGATCACGTCTCTCTCTCTCAACCCGAACCCCCAAAAGGCCAAAACACACCACCCTGTTCATCCACACCACCCTCACCCAAACTCCCCAACTATAAAACCCCACATGACTTCACTTGCTAGTAGCCACTTTACTCCCTCAGAAGGGCATCCCCCCAAACCAAAACCCCACAAATCCACCATGAAACTCCTCCCTTTCTGTCTCCTCCTCCTCCACCAACTTCTCTCTCTAACCCAAGCCCACGCCCACACCCACAGCCACCCCAAGTGCACCCTCCCAGAGGACAGGGGTTCAACCCTGCAAGTAATCCATGCATACAGCTCATGCTCACCCTTCAAGCTCAAGGCCTCATGGGAGGAGACTGTGGCCCAAATGATGGCCCAGGACCGCACCCGGCTGCTCTACCTTTCGAGCCTCGTGGCTCGGAAGTCGGTGGCCCCGGTGGCCTGGGGGAGGCGGGTGATCCAGAGCCCTAGCTACATTGTCAGGGTCAAGGTTGGGACACCCCCTCAGAGCTTCCTCATGGCTTTGGATACCAGCAATGATGCTGCTTGGTTGCCCTGCAATGGCTGCTTTGGTTGCCCTGGGTCTACTCTTTTTGCCTCTGAGAAGTCTTCTTCTTTTGAGGGTGTTGGCTGTGGCACCCCTCAATGCAACCAGGTACATATGTCAATTTAAGCTAATTTTCTTTTAATTGTTTCCTTAACTTTTTTTTTTTTTTTTTTTGGGATAAGGTGATGCTGATGTCTAGACCAAATAACTCATTTGTGATAGGTTTGGGTTAGGTTTGTTCAAATAGGAGATTTGATAAATAAGTCGTGTAGGTCAGATTCGGATTTGGTTAGAACTAGTTGGAGAATATCTGGGTTATAATTTTTAGTTTTAAGTTGTATCGGACCGTGTTGTTGATATGTATAATAAGTTTGCTAGTAAATTACATTTTAAGTGGGTCCCCAAGTTTAGAGTCAATCCAATTTGCAATTTTGTTTCTAGTCAAAATCAGGTCGTAAATTAAGTCGTTAAAGTTAAATGGGTTATGATTTGAAAATTGTAATGGGTCACAAGTTTTGTTTTAGATGGCCGATATGAACTTAAACCTACGCCAACATAAATATTGATCCGATTCCAACACAAACTTGACTAGATATTGTGTTTACTTTGTCTAATTATTGAGCTATATCAAAACAACAACAACAACATTTCCTAGTGTGGGTCTAGCTTTCGTGGGGTCTGGGGAGATCTAGCTGTAGGCAACCTTACCTCTACCGACATTCCTACCCGTAGAGAGACTGATTCCAAAAAACTCACAAAAAATAATTTTGTCGAGTTATATCGAACAGTTTTACAAATGTCGAGTTGATGTCACTCACCTCAACTGATAGAATTTTCCACCGAAAACGTGATCTAAATTAAATCTTGTATTACATCTACCTTTGTCCTTAATTTTGAGTCTCATTACATCTAATATGTCACCTTTGCTACAGGTAACAAGCCCCACTTGCTTCCAAAATTTGTGCACCTACAACCAAACCTATGGCAGCTCCACCATCGCAGCAGCCCTATCCCAGGACACCATAGCCCTAGCCCAGGACCCGATCCCGAACTTCATATTCGGATGCATCCAGAAGGCGACCGGAAGCTCGGTCCCGCCCCAAGGACTATTGGGCTTGGGCCGAGGCCCGCTGTCGCTCCTGGCCCAAAGCCAGAGCCTATACCAGTCCACATTCTCCTACTGCTTACCCAGCTTCAGCTCCACCAACTTCACAGGGTCACTGAGACTTGGGCCAGTGGCCCAGCCCAAGAGGATCCACTTCACCCCCTTGCTCAAGAACCCTAGAAGACCCTCACTTTACTATGTGAACTTAATTGGGATTAAAGTTGGTAGAAAAACTGTGGATATTCCACCTTCTGCTTTGGCCTTCGATGCCACCACTGGGGCTGGTACCATCATTGATTCTGGTACGTTATTATTACTTATATCATGCTTTCTTGTTATTATTACTACTATAACATCGTGCAACATATATAATCATAGTCTTATGCTATTCATACGATTACATTATGTACTAGAACTAAATTGACATGATATCAACTAGTTTAATCGATAAAGTTTTCGGCCTCATATGCCATATACGGATCTAATTCAGATTTATCGGTCTTCTTTTCTACGCATTTAAAATTATAACTTTCTAAGATGATAGATATAAACAATAATTAAGTATTTAACTTTGGTACACCACACTCCGATTCAAAGATGGAGGAATTATTGTTGGTATAGTACTCATTTTAGGTGTCTAGAGAATGTACAAAAGCATTTGACCCAGAAGTCTGAATCAGATTATCACATACAGTGTGTTCACGAGACTTCTGCTAGTGTGCGACATACATCATTGGGAGTTGAGTGGGACATGTACGTCTAACTTTGGATGCTAGCGTCACAAGTTCACCATCCATATCTTGCAAGATTCTGCGGATACAGGGTTTGTATAGCTTACGCTCAATGAGTTTCAGTCTTATAGATTAAAAAATCTATGATAAGAAGAGTTTTACCCCCTATTCGGCAATCAGTTGATAGTTGTTAGCTGTTAGTTGATTCCATAAGTTGTTAGCTATTAACTTATTATGTTAGTTGTTTGACTTAGCTAACTACATTAGTTGTTTTAAAAAAAGTGTTCGGTAAAATTAGCTATTTTTAATAGGACTACTTGGTAAAATTCCACTTGTGCTCATAACATAATTTCATTATTGTTTAACAATACAATTGTTTTTCTTACCTATTTATTTTTTTGCCAACATGAATTATGAACTATAAATTGTGACTTATGAAATATATAAAATTACATTTATATCTTCACCAATATTTGACATTTATTATCACAATATTTTTGTTTAATGTTAACTTAATTTCCTATTTAGTAATAATTAAAATTTATATTACATGATAATATTGAGAACATTATGCATCTCAAAAAACTAATTAACCTACATTATTTATTAAATTGAAGAAAATATTAAATTAAAATCATCAACATCTTGAATGTAAATCCTCAAGGATGGCCACCTTCTCTAAGTTGAAGGAGGAGGGGAGTGGAGAAGAGAACAAAGGTAGAACAAGCAAAAAAACGAATGACCATCATACTAGTAAGAGAGTGACATTTTTGTTTTCAATATCATTGAATGTAATTTTGATGAAAAGAAATGAGCAATATGCTGATTTTCATATTGAATAGTGAAAAACTCTTGCAAACAGCTCATCTAAAGAGCTTTTTACAAATTAACTATTTGGGTATAAAAAGCTAGTGCAAAAGCTATTTAACAAAACAATTCAAAGAGTATTTTGATAGATGTCAAATCGCTAATACCCTCAAAAAGTTATTTTTGGCCCCCCAAAAGCTATTTACCAAACATGGTCTCATTCTTTTATGATCAACAACCATTCGAATATTGTAAAGAAATGGCCAAAGAATAAACGAAAAGTTATTAGTATTGTTCCAGTCATTAGATGGGTTTTTATAGGAGCGAGACTTATATGATTAACTAAAAAAATAAAAAATAGAAAAGTTTGAAAATTGAAGTTTTCTTAGTGGTCGGTACATTGGCCAGTATTGGCTATTTTGAGCAGTTTGACGTTTTGACTATGTACGATACAAAGTAATGGCCTGTAGTACTTCTTGATAAAAATGGTACGTTATGCATTGTCCCATATTGATTGTTGGCACTATAATAGTGGTTATAACATTATTTTTACATCGTCAACAAGTTAATTTTAGTTGTGTTTTTATCATAAGAAACTGAACATATGACGGTTTACATAATTGTCATCTACTTCTTCTGTACCCCCAAAAAAAAACCTACTTCTAAGTTCTAAGGCAAATATATTTAATAATTGAAGGAATACTCCACATCTCACACTTCTAAAACCTTGTTTAGATGGGATTTGCTTTGGTTTAGATAATAGAATTGACGCATTATTTGGACTTTCCCCATTGATAGGGAAAGGGAAAAAAAAAGTGACTAGTCTTCTTTTTTGGGTGGGTGGTTGGGGGGGCTTGGGCGGTAATTGAGTCATGGTGGGCCTATAACAGAATGACAAAAGAGGAAGAGAAAGAAATTCGTATCATTCCAAAATCTAACATGAACCTCCGCATTGGGAGGGTTGTTTGGCAAATTAAGTGTGCGGTACTTACCACCTGGTCCACCTGCAACTTAAACACAGATGAAAATCCAAGACGCCTTAAAAGAAGACAAAGATGTACTCTTTTATGCAGGAAGCGGTGAGGAAAGTGCGACAGCCAAACAATAACGCACCCGTGAACCCTCTCTACTGTTATCCCCTCTCCCAAGGTCCTCCTCTTGATTCGTATGGTACAAGATTATATTGGGACCATGTTACACATGGAGAGAACAAAGAGGGGAAAATACACCACAAAAGTGTCCTTTCAATTCCCCTCCATGCTAGGCTAAAGGTTCATTCTGTCCTCCACACATTTTATAAAGCATATGTTTCCTTGGTAAATGAGCTCTTTATAAGTAAACAATGTCAAGCATGTTGGAAGTTGGACGATGTTTAGTGTATGCATAGACTTTTTAAAGCTGAGTTTGTAACTCGTAATTTGTACATTCAGAGCATATTTGACTCATATATATATGTACGCTTTCTCTTTTCTCGCACTCACGTAACAGGCACGGTGTACACACGTCTAGTCCAACCGGCATACACAGCAGTAAGAGACGAGTTTCGACGACGAATGGGGAGTGCAAACGTGACATCCTTAGGAGGATTCGACACATGCTACACAGTCCCGATTACAATCCCAACCGTAACGTTTATGTTCCAAGACTTGAACATGACGGTGACCCAAGACAACTTCCTCCTTCGCAGTGCCTCCACCCCCACTGCCTGCCTCGCTATGGCAGCCGCCCCTGACAACGTCAACTCCGTTCTCAATGTCATCGCCAACATGCAACAGCAAAATCATCGGCTCCTCTTTGACATCCCCAATTCTAGGATTGGCATTTCTCGTGAGCCTTGTTCCTAAATTAGGTTAATGTTACTATTAATTTTATGTTTTTTTTTTTTTTGGTTTCAATGTTTGTCCGGGAGCAAGTTTTATTTTATGGTGTATTTTGTTTTATTGAATGGACATTATGGACATCTTGGTAGAAGAAATTTTTTGGATTTTTTCGGTTGTTTCTCTGGGAACTTTGTTAAGGTTAATTTGGCAACAACGAGAGAGTGCCAAGTTTAAATTTTGAGCTTCTTAAGAATTACTAGATGTGCTTTTTTTTTTTTCTGTCTCGGTTGCTTAGCTTATCTTGTCACGGACTCTCGTCTCCATTGTCCCTTTAATTATGGTCCAATTTAATTTACAATCATTGCATCCTTTGATTTTTTTTTTTTAAATCAAAGCATCTTTTAAATTAATTAATCCACAATCTTTTCTGAAACTTATATCCCAAAAAATGCCACTTTGTTTTTTCAAATTGCAAGTTATGTAAGCAAACATTGTTATAAAATAATTAAGTTTTTAAGGATATATTCAAATTCTTTTGAGAGCTTTAACATTGAAAAAGTAGAGGTGATACTGAAATAAATTATACCGTGGACTAACACATTAGTGATTGCCATAATCTTCGCCCATGGCTTATTGTTACATGTATTGTACAAGTGACCTAATTTCAACGTTGAAAGAATGCCATCAATCTCTGCCCAATTTCCGCATCAACCGTGGGGGGGGGGGGGCCCCCCATTTTCCGCTAGCCTCATTTAATTTCATTTAATTTATCATAAATATTTATCATTGTTAAGGCTGGCAAAAATCTATCCAACCCAATTACTCGAGTTCGTCTGACTCGATAAAAACTAGGTATAGTCCCAAAATTTATGTCCGAATTTAAAATTCGGACAACCGATTATGTCTGAATTTAAATTTGGGTTGTGTTGGGTTCGAGTTTGGGCATTTGGGTTTGGGTTGTCCGGAGTTTTTAACTATTTCGGATTCGGACAAATTAAGACAATCGAACAATCAGGTTTGGACATCAGACAACTATGTTTATATGTAATTTTAGTCCAAATTCTCTAGAAAGTTTCATAAAAACAACTTTGGACGACCGGGTTTGAATATTGGAAAATTGGATTCGGGTTCGATCACTCCAAATTTCGATCGGAATGTCCTAAAACCATATCACAAATTCAGACACTCGAACAATCAAGTCGGGGTCTGGGTCTGACCAGAGTGTCCTATTTATAAATCAAATAGGGTCCGAGTATCAATTTTTTTATCCAGATCTCCGATTTATCCGCACTCAAATCGACCTCGACCTGGACCTGGACCTGAATTTTTGCCAGCCCTAATAATTGTCATTCAACTTTGTTCAGTGCCATTCAACTCCATTCATTTCTAACCAGCACCATAGAACTCTATTCAATATTATTATAGCAAGTAACAATAACGTCTTAACATAATTGGTAATACTAAGGTCTTGAATACATTAGTTCCCCAATTCGATTCTCCTCTCTCTCATTGTATTGTAATTATATTGTACTATTCTTTGTGGTTCACATGGACCAAAAAACATGTTATTATAGTGAGTCTTATGTGAGACTATATCACTTAAGACATATCATGAGACGAATTTTTTTTATAATAACTTTTAACAATAATTAGGACAGCTAATAGTTCATTTAGAAGTGATTATAATAAAAGTCACTAATAGATGAATAACTAGTCACCCCTGAATTAGGTAGCTAGCCCCAAACATATTATTATTCACCACAAACTGTCAAAAAAGTCACTCTTGAATAAGTCTGGATGACAATAATTCTTATATGAGACGATTTTGCCGAAGAATTTGTGATATTATCAATAGAAGTGCAGCAATTGTAATGCAGATAGATAACCACTGTCTTAATGGAAAAGAGCAGATAAAACGGAATATTGTCCATAGAAAAAGAAGATAGCCCCCAAAAAACAAATAAAACAAAAAACACACCTTTAATCTGATAGAAGACATGACCTTGCTTATATTACTACTTAAGTAAAAGACTCTTAACCTCTAGAAGATACAAGCCTTCTACCATTTCTTCCCATCAACATAACATGAGAAATTACTTATTTTGCACATCACATTATCAGACATAACTCAACTTTAATACACAATTAACAACAAAGCCTTGTAAGTGTAAGGCATTTATTTTATTCTCATAAATTTTGACTTCAAACCATACTTCATCAACCCAGCAAGTATATTCTCTTGTCACCCTGCATTCATCAATTAAGCTATTGTAAGAAGCTTTTTTTGACAATTAGGATTAATAGATTAACATCGTCAAAACTGACCTAATTCGATTATCAAATTTGAACGAGTTTTAACTTAAATCTGATTTAGAACTTGAATGATAATCAAATTCGCTAAATAATTTGAAATATCCTATTTACTGCATTTTAAAATAAAGATCTCCTTTTTTCGATAGTTATTAAACATATGGTTGAACTTCGGATGACAAAAGCTCAAATATTAGAACAGGAAACAACATAACTTGTCAAGAAACAGGTAAAACTGCGAATACAAAAATTTGAAAAACTAATAAGAAGCCCCCAGTACCAGTAAAACCACCACCTTCAATTAAAAGATTAGAACTCAAAGATAAAGTTATTAGATAAGCCTATAATAAATTCAAACTCAAACTCTAAAAAAATAACACATTTATTAAGTTTACTTATGATGTATATTCTCAAGTTAAAGAAGGAAATTTTACCTCAAGGCCAAGGGGATATCCTTAGTCAATCGCATTCTCCATGGCTATAGTCTCCAACTCCAATGTTACCAATGCATATTCCTCCATTGCTCTTCCCACTATTCGTTCCATACTTGCCAACATTAGAAGAAGCTGAATATGCTCCCTCCCTCTCTTTCCTCTCACTCCAAGCCATGGACTGAGCACTGCTCACATGGTTGGCTGACCCACTTGACCCGTCCCATGCTTCTTGTTTTGCATAGATGCTGGCCTGACTATGGCCCATACTTGCACTGGGCTTTGAGCCCCAATTTCCATGCCCACTACTAACATTATGTGCGGGGTACTTGGTCAGTATTTCACCCATGATATCATTAGCATCGTCGTGATCTTCATACCCACGGTGGTCGTATGAACCATGGGCCGAGTGGGCTGATCTGTAAGAGTGACCATTCTTTCTGACCCATCCATGTTGCTCTTGTCCTTTGTACATAGTAGGGCTTGAGTTGTTCATGTGGTTTGGGGCCACATAACCATAGTCCACTTGCCCCATCATGTGCTCCTCATTATGCATTGAGAGGCTAGAATGGTTAGCCTTGGTTGGGCTCGCCACCCAACCATGGTCCATTTTCTCCATCATCTGCTCCTCTTTACGCATCGCAAGGCGAGAATGGTTAGCCTTGGTTGCGCTCCCAGCCCAAGCATGGTCCATTTTCCCCATCATATGGTCCTCTTTGTGCATTGAATAGCCAGAATGGTTGGCTTTAGTTGGGCTAGCGGCCCAGCCATGATTCATTTTCCCCATCATATGCTCCTCTTTATGCGTCGAAACACTAGAATGGTTCGTTTCGATTGGGCTGCCAGCCCAACCATGATCCATTTTTACCATCATGTGTCCCTCATTATGCATCGCCATGCTAGAAGTACTAACTTTCGTTGGGCTGGCAGCCCAACCCTGATCCATTTTCCCGATCATGCGCTCCTCTTTATGCATAGCAACACTAGAATGGTTAGTTTCGACCGAGCTTGGATAATTGGTTGGACCACCAGTCCATCCATGTTGCCCATACACTATGTTGCTGGATGTGGGCTTACTGGACCAGCCACTGTTGACACAATTTTCGATGTACTGATAAGCATTTCCTCCATGGCCCTGGTACATGGATGCACCATATTCACTCACTCGGGTTGGGCTAGAGCAATGGTTGGACTTATTGGTCCAACCATGCTCCATTTTCGCCATCATTACTACACTTGGGTTCATTCGGGCTGGGTTAGAGCACTTGGCACTATTGGTACTCCATTCTTGACCTATATGGCTCTCCTTCTTTCTCACATGTTGGGCCTGTTGAACATGGGTAGACAGTGTCGGGAGGATGCTTTGGGCCTGGGCATGGTAGTTGGTGGACCCATTACCCCATGAATGGCCCAACGCATCCTCATGAAAACCATATGAAGCTAGGCCCATTTGGCTTCCTTGGTCCTGACCGTAATAGCTTGAGCCATGATTGGGCTTGGTGGGCCAACCATGGTCAGCACCATAGTTAAAGCTTGGCTTGCATAATTTCATTGATGCCATTGGAAAATAATGATATTAAGATTTTTTATTTTTTTTTGTGTTTTCCTTGGGGAAAGGGGGGGTTGGATTGATTTGAATGGGTTATGGAAGAGGCAAATAGGACACATTTATATATGAGGAGGTAATTTAAATAAGAGGAAAAGATAGAATAAAAATAACTATTGGATGGATTCTTTGTTTCCATTATCTCCTTTTTTGTTCCTTTAATTTTTTTTAAATTTATTCTCCACTTGTATTGGTATTATTTTTTATTCACATTTCTTTTTGTCTCTATGAAAAAATGGTCTTTCCAATATCTTTTTGCAAATTGTTCCAAATGCATTTATTCTTTCAATTGTTGTTAATTAAGGACCCCTAACTAATTGCAAATAATCAGAATATTTAGGCAATATTATCAACAATATTATTGTATATTGCTTTTGATCACATTTGATATTGTAATATATATAAATAGACAACTGAAGTGGAAATTGAATTAATTAATTAATTAGATAATGGAATATGTCAAGTTTCATATTGAACTTTATCAAATGACCTTATGTGAGCGCTGGAGGTTTTATTCTATAACTAATAACGATGGGGTGCGTGAAATACTTCAATGGGTTATATACGTATCAACGGACTGTTTTTACATCTAGGGTGTGTTTGGTAGAGATGAAAATAATTTTTCCAAATTTTTTTTTTCTCATTTTACGGTGTTTGGTAAAGCAAGGAGGGGAAATTGGTTTTCAAGAGAAAATCATTTTCCCTAGAATGAAGGAAAATATTTTCCCTTATAATAGAGCGTAAGTTGATTTTGCATTTCCCGGGCTCTCATACGGGCTCACATTCTTTCGCTCTCCCCTACCTATTTTCTCGACACATGGTTCGAAGATTAAGGCAGCGACATACGATTCGAAGATTAAGCCATCGTATTAAAGATTAGTGAACTAGATCATCCCAATGCCGATGTCGATGAATCTGACAGCCATGATTTAATCAAAATTCAAAACACTCTACAATTTGTTGTCAGGGTTAAGAAGATAAAGAAGCTCACCACATTTTTCCTCTTCTTCATTTGAATTCCTACTTGAAGGTAGGAAATTGATAAGCTTTGCTAGTATCAAATAGTAGGCAGTAAATAAGATCAAAAAAATTGACAAATGTATTTATTGTCACAATTTTAATTTGGATGATACCACTATTGTAATATAATCTCCAAAAGGAAAAAAATATAAATTATCATTTTTCTAAATTTCTTGCTTATTATTTGTGTTTCATTAATGTGCCTCTTTTTAGCCTTTTTTTTGTTCATTTTTTACTAACCAAACTCATTTTTCAGAAAGTTTATTTTCCGTTTTACCAAACAACTGAAAATATGAACTGAAAAATTATTTTACATGAAAAATAATTTTACATGGAACATTATTTTCTAAGAAAATGGTTTTCCATCCTACCAAACACACCCGTATAAATTATGAGAAATTGACATTATTGCTTCGTGGGTGGAATTAAGAGAAATATCCCCCAACAATAGAATAAAAGATGAAATATTTTAATAGAATACTATGAGTGTTTGCTTGGGAGTAGGGAAATTTTAATTTATCAATGAGCTAAGAATAAAAAATACTGATATGTGAGCTACTAATGAGGTCCAATACATAAGATTACAAAATATATTATGATATTAATTAATTAAAAGTGGACATATTATGATATCTTATCGACTCTCCAATTGGCCTACGCAATTTCATGCCCTCACCTAGGTTTGATTTTTTTGGAGGGGTGCTGACTTGCTATTTATCTGGGAGGGTAGACTTTGGGATAAATTCTATTTCGGCTTCCAAAGTTTGACATAAATAATTTTCGGAACCTATAACTTTGGAAACGATTTCCTGGTCTATCCAGCTTTGGTACAAATAATTTCTGGAATCAATATTGCCAAAAGTAGTTTTCTAAATTGCAAAAGACCCTTAAAGATTTTTTTAATTTTTATTTTAACCACAATCCTTAAAAACTTACTTTTGAAAATCTAAAATTTACTTATGTGTAGTTTTGCTCATTAAGCTAATTAATTGTGATTAATGCTTGAATCATCATCTGCTTGCCCTGGTCCTAATTATTCACATATAGTCCACTCACTAGAAGGGATTACCTCACTAGCACCACAATTAAACTATATCACTGATATAGTTTTATAATTAAAAGCAGAATTAGCTAAAATTAAGACTAAATTCAAGGAGCTTAAGAATCAGTTAACCGTTGTCCATATTTCTCTTATTAACGAAGTTAGACATAGCGAAAAAGCTACTCCCAGTATTAGTATTCCTTTTCAACATAAATACTCCTTTCAAAACCCAAAAAACAAGATTTCATTTTCTTTGCACAAGTGAAAAATCCAAAAAGAAGTTGGAGAAAAATCTGGTGAAAAAAGACTGAAAAGAAAGAAAAAGAAGATGCAGTATGAACAATATACTCTTGAAGAGCTACAAAATTTTTCGAGAAAGAACGAAATTTGAAAGAATTAAACAAAATCATGAGCATCATTAGTGACAAATATGATGTTTTATCTGATGAAAACGAAAAGACCAATAATGTCCAATTAGAAAAAGAAATGTATCAGCAGATGAACCTTCTTAAGCTTGATGATCTTAATGCATTACCTTTAGAAGAAATTAGAAGAAAGTTGGATAAAAAATATGGTAAAATGACTGTTGGAGATGAGATTAATGAGATTGAAGAAGAACTCGACTTAGGTGAAATAGAGACCAATCTTGTTAACAATGTTATTCCTAAACCTGAAGAATTTGGTGAACCATCTAGAAGAAGTACTCATTTTCTAAAACTTAGGTACGTTCCAGTAGGACGTACAAATAATTCTTCCTTCGGGTTCATCCCAAGAAAAACAACAACCTTTGAAGAAATTGGTCTTACTCCAATTAATCAAACAGGATACATCTTAAACATAGATGGAGCTCGTAACAGAGAAGACATATTTGAACATTGAAAAAGAGGCATGAACAGTGTCTTAAACTTAAATACTACATGAACTGCTTCCAATTTGTTAAACTACATCGAACATAACTTTTCTGGCATTGTAGCTGACTGGTATGATTCATTAACTGAAGAAGGTAAAAATACATTAAGAATAATGGGAACACCAGCTGCAATGTTCAAAAATCTATGTAAAGAAATTGAAACTGAGTTCATCGAAGCTAAACTTGACTCTGAAGAAAAAGTAAGAGAATGACAAAGAAATATTAATAACATAGAATTATGGGATATGAGATATCTAAAAAATTATATTGCCGAATTTAGTCAATACAACAACAACACCTCCTAGTGTGGATCCCGCTTTCGCGAGACCTGAGGAGGTCTAGATGTAGGCAGCCTTACCTCAACCAGCATCCCTACCCATAGAGAGGCTGAATCCAAGAGACCCACAAAAACAATAATTTTGTGAAAACATTTTATAAAAGAAGGATTTTATGAAAATATTAAAGCAAGAAAACTAGGGATTCACAACAGGATATGAACTCAGAAATACTAATAAATCAAGTGGTCGTAACTATGTAAATATATGTACAACATAAGTACACATAGCAAAGAAAGGTACTATACCTTACAAAATTGGGCATAATGAAACTAATCTTGGCATGTTCTATGACAAATTGTCATATCCTATAAATTCCTTAATTAATGAAAAATACATTGCGTATCTGGAACGAGCAGATGTCATTGATACTTTGGGTCCAAGAATCTCTTATCTAAGAAAATAGGTTAGTGATCAATGTCTTGATCCAAAAGTAAAAGAAAATCAAGAAGCAATTGCTAACTTGCTGGGATTTGCCTCACCAATGGAGAAAGGACCCTAAAAAGCGAAGGAAGCGAAAATTCTATAAGGAAAAGAACTTTAACAAGTAGAGGGGTGAAAAATATAGAAGAAAATATTATAACAAACCAAGCCCTAAAAAAAGAAGATTTTTTAGGAAAGCCGCTTACTGTCATGCAGGGAAAAATAATTGCAAATGTTGGGCATGCGGAGAAATAGAGCATTATGCTAATGAATGCAAAAATAGGAAAAATAACAAACTTATTGAGACTTTAGGAAGCCTAGATTATGTTGAACTTAGTGAAGATGAGGCATTAGACATAACCCCAAATAACAACAAAGGAATTGTTGAAATTATATTGAACAAAGAATATGAAGAAAGTGATTATGAAGAAACAAGTCATATGATGAAGAGTAGCTCTGTCAGTCTTGGTGATCTTTAAGGAGAAGAATTTGTTGTAAACAATGATCATGAGGAAGTCAAATGAGATTGAGCTCTTCCCATAATCCAAAAAGACATGATCTATAAAAAATTCATCTTTCAATTAAAAAGCAAGTACGTATGTGAAATGATAGAAAGAGATATTGAGATAAAGGATTGTGAGTATGATGTTGGAGAAGTTAATCTCATTAATTGGGAGAATATCCTTAAGCATAACAAAGATAGAAAGTATAGGTATATCCATGTCGGAAGTATCCAAGTTCAAATCACTCTATTACATTATTATGGTAAAGATATTGATCTTTACGCTTTACTCTGTGATATTAGGCATACCAAATTTAATAATCAAATTATCATAGGGACAAAAACCAATTTATGTAATGGGTCAGTAGGATTCAATTGTCGACCAAGATATTATGTAAGTCTAAAAGACAAATTTACTAAAAACTTCATATCCCTTAAGATAAAAACAGTTGGAATAGACATGAAAAGAGGAAGATATCCTATAAGGATATTTTGAAAAATTATCTATAAATTAGATAATACCATAGATCTAAAGACTAAGGTAACAACGATAGAAATAGAAAAATTTGAAAGTCCTACCCCTATGCAAAAGATCCAGAGGATTAAGTCAAGGCCTCAGGAGATAAAAATCAATCGTTCATGAATATCTAGCATTGCCAATCCTACAAAGATCAATAAGAAAAATATAATAAAAATTGATGAGGAAGGCAAAATCATCATTAGACCTCAATTATTAAGAAGTATGATTACAAGGCCAGAATAGGGAGAATGATCTTCATCAGCTAAAGAAGAGCTTAAAGAAGATGATACAATTAGCATGATTAGTGAAATGAGTAGAATCAGTTTTGAAGCTGCAAGACCCAGTGTAGATCGAATTATGAGTCTAGGTAGAAAGGTCATTTGGTACAAAACAAGAACTATTAGCGAACCAACCTATGAGGATGAATTATTCAAAAATATGATTATGGAGATATGCTATGAAGTCACCAACATAAATCCTAATAGCATTTATATCTCAATAAACATACGCTTATAAGATATAGTAAATATGAGTTGTGTGCCTACATAGATAGTGGTTGCTCTGTATGCTTTGGGAAAAGAACATTATTTTTAGAGTTTATGTGGAAAAGAGCTAAAAATCCGTTATAAGTAAGGATGGCTGATAATAGTATTATGAGTCACAATGAAGCTATAGAAGGGTTATCCATAGAATTAGGAGGAGTCCAATGCATTATATGAGTTCTATGGGCTACTGATAAACCCTTTCATGATATGATTATTAGAAATAATTTTCAGATATTATATTCTCCACGCACACAGATCATAAACCAGATAATATTCACAATAAATGGTCACTCAGTTCCTATTGAGAAATTAAGTAAGGCTTACACTCATCAAAAAATTGAATTTACATACAGCTAGTGTGATGAGAAGGTAATGCCAGCACAACGTGAGGTAGCACTTACAATCTTATCACTTGAATTATCTATTATGGAGCTTATTGTCGACGAACAAGAGAAATTATGTAAAGAACTCTACTCTGATAATCCACTAAAATTTTATACTAAAGATAAAACATTTGCTAAAATCACTCTAGTAAATCCCAACACTATTATTCGAATCAAACAAATAGTATACACACACTAGGATACCCAAGAATTTGAAAAACAAATCAAAGAACTTCTGGATAAAGGATTAATCAGGAATAGCAAGAACCCTTACACCAGTCCCACGTTCATGGTGAGAAATCATGCAGAAGAAAAAAGAGGAAAAGTAAGAATGGTATCAATTATAAAAGTTTAATGATAATACTATCTTTGATGGTTATTATATTCATAACAAAACTGTCCTTTCCAATAGAATCCAGGGAGCCTCTTGGTTCTCAAAAATGGATTGCAAAAGGGGTTATTGGTAAATAAAAATAGATGAGGAAAGCATTCCTCTAACTGCATTTAGTGCCCCACAAGAACATTGTGAATGGATAGTAATGCCATTTGGTCTTAAAAAAACACATCAAATATTTCAAAGAAGAATGGACAACCTCTTGAAAGACCTTAATCATTGTTGTTTAGTCTACTCAAAGACCATAGAACAACACAAAAATGATATCTTAGCTGTCACCCAAAGATGCATTGATCATAACATTATACTTGGTAAAAACAAATGCATTTATGCTGAACAAGAAATTGAGTTTTTAGGTCTAGAGATTAAAGCAGGATAAATCATCCAACAAAAGCATATTCTGAAAAAAATAGAAAATTTTCCTGAAAAAATTGAAGATAGGAAGCAACTTGAAAGGTTTGTCGGATGCATGCTTCAGATTTCATTTAAGATTTAGCCAAATTAAGAAAGCCATTGTAGCAAAAACTGAAGAAAGAAGTAAGTTTGACATAGACCACAAATAATACAAATATTGTTCAAAACTTCAAGAAGATGTGCAAAAATCTTCCTGTTCTTAAATTGCCTAATAAAGGAGATGATTTAGTTCTTGAGACAGATGCCAGCAATAGGCATTGGAGCTCAATACTCAAAATTAAAGAAGGAGAAAAACTATGCAAATATTACAATGGAAGCTTTAATAAGGCAGAATGCAACTATCCCACAATGAAAAAAGAAATCCTTGCAATCATAAGGGGAATTGAAAAGGTCTTAATCTTTTTAGCCACAAAACCTTTTCTTATTCGAACTTATTGCAAAGGAATACTTAATTTTGTGAAAAAGATTTTATCAAATATGCAAGGGCAAGGCTGATTCCTACGTTGGCAATTATGGCTTAACCAATTTTCCTTCTCTATTGAACATATACAGAGATCGAAAAACTGTTTGACATACAGTTTAACGTGAGAACTCGCCGATGGTGATAATCAAAGCTGACCTCTTGGCAGAAAAGGAGGAAATCTTTAATGAAATGACATTCCTACTAGAATGGGTTACGCCTTCAAGTAGAATCCTTATTGATAACCTGAAATTCCATACAAAAAGTAGATCACGTTTTGGTCTACTATCTACTGTCTACCTAATAGCCCAAAGATTTTTCCTTCGAGAATTATAAATTAATTACCTACAGTGTCCTTATGATATCCAAGAAAAAATAAGTTCTCTTGTTCAAGGAAAATGGTTCAATGAGTGGTAAGCAGCCTGCGTCGACTTTTATCATCATTGTTCCTATGACATTTGAGAGTCTTGGGGTACGACGATCTATTTTTCCGATAGATCTGGAGTTGGTGGTGTTAGTTTTCCAGAAAACTCATTATCTCCAAATGACCCTGTCTTCAAAGCTTGAGAATATGAGATGGTATTTTACTTCATTGAAATCCTAGATCCAAAGTTCTCATTTTTTTTCAAAACTAACAAAATTTCAGTAATGTATGTTCAGAAGGATCAATTGGATTCTTACATCTCCTGATAGTTCAACAAAAGTCCCAGTTCGCATATGCCTAAATTTGAAAGTGTATAGCGCATTAATCGAATATGAAAATGGAAAAGCTAAGTCAACCCATTATCTTATTCACATCGTTGATTACAACGATCTCAATGATCAACAACGAGAATGGGTTTTTGAACTACCAGTGCATTTAGTTACTGATCCTGCTTTAGCAAGAGCCATTGAATTTTTCAACATTTATCATCAATGTTGGAAATTTATTGAACAGAGAAATACATTGTAAAATACTACTTTCGCCTATGACAATGAGTTTAAAGAATACATGAAGGTAGAAGGAGCAGTGTCAGAAGATATTTTTAATTATCTCTTTGACATTGGAATTGAAAAATTCTTATCAATAAGAGGAAAGAAATATCAAATTGAATAATTTAAAAAAATGGATCCAGAACATCTTAAGCAACTTGATGAAGATTGTGATAATTACCCAGATAATGATGGTTTGGAAGATATAACTGGAGACGAAGGCATGCAGAATTTCAATAATGATGACTAGTCTTGTCATAATTAAAAATTTTGAAAAGTGGTTGTCCCATTATTATACTATTTTGATAAGTGTCTGGTCTATAAAATAAAGTGTGCACTGTAGCCATGTGAAAAATTAGCATGTATTGTAGCCTTTAGGACATCCAATGTACCCCCATCCCCTCTATAAAAGGAAAGGTCAAATGCTGAGAAGGAACACGATCATTTGAGCATTGTTGAGCAAAAGGGAAGTTGAGATTCTCTATTTCTCTATGAGCAAGCATCTGTAATGATCTTAGCTTAAGTCCCTCTTCAAGTTTTTCACTGTAATATATCCATTTTTAAGTTTTCAATAAAAGAAGTTTCCCAATAGGGAACGTTATCCAATTAAACCTTATATCTTAAATATTATAATTTCTTGATTAAAGTTCCACTGTCCTTGAAAAAGATTAAAAACTTGATTAGTGCCTACCGTCCGAGGTAGGAAATGAAACGGATCTATGCGGTGCCTGATCTAAGGAAAGTGGGGTTGAGATTAGCAATCTCTATAAACCAGAAGCTAGAGGAACGCCGGAGTCTAGCGTCGACTAAGTTCAGGTAATGATCGAAACTCTCTAATTCAGTTTTAATTATCTTTGCTAAGCATGGTGGACCGTTAATAACAGAAACTAGACTATTTAAGATATAATTAGTAGATCGTGATAAATAGTATCGTTAAAGTCACTGTAAGAAGTCTAAATGAAAATATAAGCCTAGTTTTGCAAAACAGTCCAAAACTTTGAAGTATTTACAATTGAAGCCCTTCAGAGACCTAAAAATAAATATTTGAGACCCAGAAATCAGATAATCCAAATTTTTGAGACTTAGAAATCATTCGCACTGAACGAAGTAGTTCTGTAAATATTTTTCTAAAATCGTGGGTTCAAAAAATCATTTCACCAAACCTCGAGGTACCGAAAAGCAATTTATTCATAGACTTTGGGTTTGACCCTGGATAGTAATTTCTCATCTTTCAAACCTACAGACTCATTGGGTCTCTCCTGAATTGGGATCCAATAAATAGTCTAACTTACCCATTAAAAAATGAAAAATTCTATTGCAAAATGAATTATTGAGAATAATTTGCGGCCCAAAAAAAAAAAACTAATGGTGAGTTAGAATAGGAGGCAAACACGCTACTTTTTTATAAATATAAATCATTGAGAATAAATAGATCTAAAGTTTGAAATGTTGAAGATTTTTCTAAAACTTGAATTATTAACAATAATCTAGCAGAATTTATATTATTAAAGTCCAAAAACTTAATTTTTCAAAGTGAGAATTTCAACGGACATTAAAGAAATGATCGTGCGGCCAGCACTTTCGGTGCTTTGAAATTGGAGGGAAATCTGTTTCCACTTTTTATTTATTTTTACTTTTTAATAAATAGTTTAAAAAAAAATAAAAATCCCCGAGGCATCATTTCCGAGTTGTCATAGGAGCTATGGTGCCTAACATTTGATTTAATCAGAATTGTCCTCACGCATATCGAACGGGTTTAGATTGGCATCTAGGTAAACCATCTTTTTTTATAAAAAAAAATTGATTAAAAATTTAAACTAATAATTAAAAGTTTAAGAAATATTTTATACTCGACATATTCTTTCATGTAAATATGTTTGGCCTTGAAGTGTCTTTTTGTAAACTCTATTACCTTGTGCGATAACTCAATATGGGGTATGTTTAAATTCCAACTTGATATCTCTCGCTTAAGAAGGCTTTTAACATTTGATGCCATATACGAAAGCTATCTTAACCAAAAGTTTAATTAATAACTAAAGGTTCAGGAAATATTTATCTTCTAACACACAAATACACAATATGACCTGAAAATAATATCCATAAAAATGACCGTGGATAGCTTGATTCCAAAAACAACTACCGCCTGGGGTGATCTGTATCTAGTTGTTTAATGTTTTCGATAATTCTTAGATAAGCAAAAAAGTTGCCCAAATTGCACTTGATTATAACTTTAAAATTTATAATACAAACATCTATAAAAATTAATTGGGACAATTCCGTACATATTTTGAATCCTTTTGACATTTTTTTTAATTATAAATAGTATATTAGAATTTTTTTGGACCTAGGAGTGTCCATAGGCTCCATAAAGATCCGTCCATGAAACCACAACCTTTGCTTTGCTATGAGCTAACGCTCTTCCTCGTCAATATCTCAGGAAGCTTTCTTATATATATATATATATATATATATATATATAATATATATATATATATATATATATATATATATATATATGGAAATTTACAGGTAAGTCATACATTAAAAGAGGTGCAACCAAGTCATTCTTTTTGCAAAAATTTAGTATTGCTTTTGGAGGGAAAAAGAAGTGGATGAAATTAAATGAGGAATATAAATTACCAAATTATCCTTAATGAAATTATTTGAGGAGACAGAAAGTTGTGGGAAGGCAATGGGAATATTTGAGGTTTTGTGTTTGCTCTCTCTCCATTCAACATCAGGAATTCCATTAACCCACTTCCACACGACTTCTATTCCTTCACCTTTCTCAACCTCTCCATTGTTTATGTGAAATTGTAGTAATTTACAGTGAATTCAGTGAATTTTAGCACAGATGTAGAAATGGGTGAGAAGAATAGAGTGAGGCAAGGCACGTAGTAGTCCAACTTTAGCAACACATCAACCATTTCTCTACCTCTCTACTATTTCTTATGAAGGTTGGGAGCCTATGATGAGGAAGGACAGGAAAAATATTAGATGGGTAGACTGCTACAACTAGTTAGGTATACAACATGTATGTCATATTTGGTAGTAAATGTCAGTTATATATTAGTAGAGCAAGCATGTTGTCATTATTCTTATTGTTGTGAATACTAATTGATGATTGGGTACATATGTATGCCATGATTTTATTGACTGTCTATCATGGTAGTAGTGTTATCGTTGCTATGTAATCCAAATTGCATGGAAATATAGTGAGTATCATGTACCATAAGGGTAAAGGAAGACGGACATCCAACGAAAAAATTGTATTCACAAGCAGACTTGTAAAAATGACAGCAAGGTTATGTCATTATGCTATATGCTATTACATAGTTGCACCTGAACTTATCAAGATGTGTAAATGTTAAATTCGCATAATGATTATTTGAATATTAAGAGTTGATCATAGGTAATGAGATTATTAAAGTTTCTGAGTATAAAATACGTGCATGTTGGAATATATTTGAAGAAGTGACTGAATTTGGTGAAGTGCAACTGTTATAACAGTACTTCGTTGTGGGGATGTTAAGGCATGCCATTGTTAGGCTTCAAACCAAGATACTGTAGACCGTATTCTGAAGTTTACCTATATGTCAATATATGTGTGCCCAGGCATACTTAGTATAGTGATTGGGTAGACTGAATTCCCATAATAGCTGTTGAGTTAACTACGAGGAAATACGTATATGTTGCCCAAGATAAATAACGAAAGTTGATGGATTAACTAGGGGGGTCAAATTTCATAGCAAATTTAGGGAATGTGTCATTTGCAGTGTTACTTATAGGTATATGCTACATTAACATGTATGGTAGTTTAGAATTTAATGTTGCTTAAAGAAGGTGTTATATCTAATGGCTTGCAATGTGTACCTACATTGCAATAAATGTAAACCCTGGTGAATATCATGGACTTAATGGGTAAACATTGAAAAACAGTTTTTGTGGAGATTCCTTCACCTAATAGGGTGAACATTTGATAAAGAGAATCTCATAGTGATAGTAACAGAGCTACATGCCCAGTGTAATGTATATATAATGGCGTGTGTTTTGCAGGTATACGTAATGAAGTTGCAGAGTATATGGAAACGGACGCGAAGCCTTATCAAGGAAGTCACATACGTAACTGAAAGGACTTTGACAATGGAGAGCTCGGGAAGTGACTCTGCTTATGTGAATGAAAAATGGGTAAATATGGCGAGAAGCCCATCAATGTCTTTAGAAAAAGAGGTAAGTACAAGTAGTGTGAGCAAGTCAAGAGGAGATGTGATCGAAGAAGATGCACAATAAATAGAATAGAGGTAGTACATATTACTAGTTGCAGTATATCAAAGGAACAAAGCATAACCTAGTTAGGGGAGAGAAGGGAAGATAGTCAAGGTACAGAGGCAGATGGTGGAAGGTTAGAGTCACCCTAAGCAGGGGAAAGTGGGAGTGGCAACTAACATTCCTGACGGAGTCGAGAAGCAGGCAAAGGTAGGTGTCGATGTTGTGATTCAACATCGGTGTACTCTTAAAACCGTATGTGCTCTAAATGATGAGTAAAAAGACTTATAGAATAAAGTAATAAGGGGAATAGTGTAGAGTCAAGTGTGGACTGGTCATTCGGGATGGATCTACATATAATCCGGGCCCCCATTGAAAATTAGAATCGGCGTATAAACTCTTTCAAGCTTGGGCGGAGGGAGGTACATTCTATATGATGTGGCATTAGTGACGGGCCTCCCAACTACTGGGAACACAGTTATATTTGAGCGTGGACAAGGCTAGGCTAATAGCGAGGGACACTGAACTCTTTAAGTTCAACAAAAACAAGAACACGAACCCGAACCAACTAAACTTATTTTCCAGCTACTTAAAGACAACACATTATACTGTAAATAAACATTAGTTTATTGGTTAGCGCAAATAGAAATCATTTTAACGAAGCACGATTGTCGGGGAGGGACACGCATCATTGCTTGATGCACACAAAATTGTCTTATTGTATATTCAATTAATTATGTGCTTCATGTCCATATTGTAGCTTAAATCAATTCATTGAACTAAGTGCTCTATATTTTCTTATAGGTTTATACGTATTATGCTAATGACGCACCATAAATAGCTTTAGTGGTTATTAGTGTGCTCTGTGCAAGTGTCGTCCATCTCACTTGGTAATTACTTGTTATGTAACTTTCTCTTAAGTGATGTGATTTTCAACGAACATTTCCTTCAAGTTATGTGTACATTCTATGATCAATCCATATTTATCTCATGTCTTCTGAGTAAACTTTAAATAACTCTTCAGACAATCTGCACTGAGATGGTTTACCCGCAATTCAATGTTGGTTTACTAGTGTCAACTTCATTGTTATCGTGGCAAACTTAAAATTGACACTTACATACGCCCTTTCTCGTAGCATTCCCACAGTTGAGAGAACTAGCTCTACTCGATTATGGGAATCACTAGCTTTATCGTTTGTTTAATGTATGCCTATGTAGGTATACGAGTAGAGGTAGAGTGGTAAACGCCGTATGTACCTCTTATCATTCCTATACAATTAATGATGCAATGCAAACGGGTTGCAAGAGGCATCATTGAATGCTGCTAATTCATAATAGTTGAGTGGTTGGTACAAATAACAATCCGTTTAATGGAACATGTCTCTTAGAAAGGGATACACATAATTTTCGCATCGGTTAACAAGTATTGACTTCACTCGTAATGTGCACATAATAAATTTTTAAACCTACTACATCATATAACTAAGCTCCCCTTTGTATAACCAACTTCCACTGCATGCTAATGGAAACTATGGAGTTTACCTCGTTTTTGAATAGATAACATCATGGTAAATGAGTACATGAAGAGCGGTAAATAGTGAAAATTTATAAAGCATTTTTTTGCACATTTAAAGGCATGTTAGTAGCAGGTCCTGCATGACAGCAGATCATTGTGTAAATTAGTAATTTCTCATTTGTTGTCCTAAAAAGCAAAATGTTTATATATATCACTCCATGCGCATGAAAAACAATTACGAAATAAACTGACAAGCCATCTTGATTGATGACATATTTGCCGACCATAATTGATTCAATACGAAATTTGAACTAGTTGTGCATGATCATTCAGTAGTGGTACACATAAGGGTGCACATTTTCACACATATCCATTCAGTCCTAGAAATACACTACATGCACCTATGTATTATTTATTACTTACCATGGTAAACAATAAACGGGGAGTGGGTCAACATCGATAATGGATATAACCATTAAATCTGCAAAATGTGACCTCTTCTCATACAGTCAAACTACACCAAAATGTTTTGGGTGTATTGCGACATATTTATTAATTCAACAAACTCAAACAAGATAAACCACAATGATGTACAATTAGTAGAGCCCTCACATAACTATGTTAAAAATATGTGTAATTAACAAAATGTATATCAAACCATCATGTTTTGTCTCCTATAAGCACACCCAACTTTTTCCTGTCCTGTTCAAACCATCTCCCAAATGTTCAACCTGCACTGCATCACCAATCGGCATCAACATCAAGTTCAGGATTACAGTAGGTCCTTGACATATGACCGACTTTCCTCACTAGGGTGCACATCCTCACACACTGTCCATGTACTCCAAGACAGACAGTATGTATATCAGGGTGTAGTCATTGCTTACTATAGTAAACATGACACTACGGCTGAGTCAATAACGATACTAGGTACAATCACTGAACCTGCAAAATGTGACCACATCGCAGACAACTTGAAAATCACCCAAACATTTTGGTTCTATAGTTACAAATAAGTCATTGTCATAAACTACAATAGCAAATACCACAATGACATACAGTTAGTACACCCTATAAAATTAGGGCTACAAGTTTGTGTACATACCAAAAATGAAATCAAATCATGAGGTTTTGTCCTGTGCAATCACATCTTGCTTTTGCCAGTCCCTTGCAATTTACAAGCCTACTTGTGAGTACAATTTTTTTTTCTTTGAATGTCTTGTCTTCCTTTCCTCTTATGGTACATGATCCTAACAATATTTTCATACAATTTAGATTACATAACAACGATTACCCTACTACCATGGTAGACAATCAATAAAATCATGGCATATATATATATATATATATACCCAATCAATTACTATTCACAACAACAAGAACAATGACAATAGGCTCATTATACTTACATATAACTGACATTTACTACCAAGTATAGCATACATGTTACATACCCAACTAGTTGTACCGGTCTATCCATTTGAGATCTTTTCAATCTTTACTCTTCATGCTAACCAATCACCTTCATCATGGGCTCTTAGCCTTCTTCAGAAACAATAGAGAAGTACAGAAATGATTAATGTGTTGCTGAAGTTGGACCACTGTGTATCTTGTCTCACTCCATTCTTCATTTCTTCTCACCCATTTTTAGATATGTGCTGAAAACCACCGAATTCACCATAAATTCACTACACTTTCACATAAATAGTAGAGAGGTTGAGAGATATGAAGGAGTCGAAGTTGTGTGGAAGTGGGTTAATGAAATTCCTAAGGTTAAATGGAGAGAGAGTGCAAACACAAAACTCAAAATATTCTCACTGTCTTCTCACGGTTTCCATCTACTCTAATAATTTCATTAATGGTAAGTTGGTAATTTACATTCCTCATTTAATTTCATCCACTTCTTTTTCCTTCCAAAAGCAACACTAAACTGTTAAAAAAAATCACTTGGTTGCACTCCTTTTAATGTATGACTTACCCGTAAATTTCCATCTATAAAAATTACTCCGTTGATCCGAT